>JAJJWW010018269.1:0-549344 GCA_023531295.1 Papaver armeniacum
GATGATGACTCTATCATTGATGCTCATTAATGGAAAGGGAGCATTTCGATGGTTTGGTTTTGTGATCGATAAGCTGAGAGAAGAATGAACATAGTCATTGTTATGGATGGATCGATAGAGATGCGGCGAGTTGTTCTCATCGATGGAGCTTAAGAAGGTGGTAGTGATGAAAAGATGTAGATGAGAACATTGATGGCAGTGGAGCTTTAGAATGGCAGGAAGGAGTTTGGAGTTTGGAATATGATAACGGACGTAATGGTGAAGCTGCTATCGTTGGGTTGCAGCTAGCAGTGAATTCTCGTGGCGCGGAGGCGAATGAAAGATGAAGACGCTGTTAATGGGTGGAATGAAGGAATGATGATGATTGGTTGCTCGAAGAGGAAGAAAAGAATCTCAAGTCTCGGTAGCTGATAAATCACGATTAGTGGAGAATGATGGTGCTGCCCGAGGATATCGGGGCTACTTTTGCCATTGACGGGCAAGATCGATTCGAGATGGCAGCGTTGATATTTGCTGCGATGGTCATAATGGATATCTTTGATGATAAATGCGGTTAGTGGAGAATGAATTGCGAGGATATAATACTGCCATTCGAGCAAGACTCGAGATGGCAGCGTTGATGTTGCTCACGATGGATGTAATGGATATGCCGGGTACGAGTTGGCTACGGAGATGATTAATGAGAATTCGAGCTCGTATTGATCGATAAATTTGAGGGTTTATGGGTATATTTACAAGTGCTAATGGAGATTGATAGAAGTAGATGGAAGCTGATGGTTTGCTCGATGTCAATGATGGTGTCTTGATTGGGAGTTATTGGTCTGTGGACTTTGTCGTACACAACGAAGGTGGTAAGAATTCCGCTGGATCTTTGCGGTGACAATGGAGTTAAAGTTAAGGGAAAGAAAATAAAATAAGAATTCCAATGAGAGCCCGGTATACGTGAGATGATGAAGAAAAGTGGAAGTTCGGGGAGTTTGTAAACTCACGACTACCAGACTTCCCGTGAATGAATGGCCGACAAAAGTAAAACCGGGGACTTATTTTTCACGGAGCAAGAAGTGGTCGTGAGTTCACTGAGGAAATTAAAATCCGTGTCTATTTTCACGGTGGCTTAACTATCCGTGATTAATTTTGGGAGTGAAGATAATCATTGAGAAATTATCAACTCACGGTGATGTTTCTGGTCAGGGAAATATGGGTACAATGGAACTATGCATCGGTTCCTGGGCCCCGACAGCCAATCACAAGCTCTTGGAGTTTTGGGCCGGGCTTTCGGGTTTGTCACGAGACCCAATTAGTTGGGGTATAATTCTTTCACGGCCAGACTTCGCACTCATTTGTTTTAGGATTTTGCTAGTTTGGCAACCAAGTTTGCAGAGGGATCTGACACGGCGCAATAATAACTTGAGACCTATATAAGAAAATCTTTAATATTTTTTTTGGAGATATCATATAATCTTTTATCAAGTATTGGAGAGGATAACTCAAGAGAAGAAAAGCTAGGGTTTGAGCTATTTCCATCACCGTAACTATTTCTTTACTATTTTTTCATATGAAACTCATGGGTTTTGTTAGTACCATGAGTAGCTAAACTTCTTAGTGATTGGGGATGAATTCTAAGTTCTAGACATGATTTGAGTTATTATATAAATGTATTTTGTAGTTGTTGAGATGATTATTGTTTGTTTATACTAATTAGAATATTTAATGATTGATTGATAGATTGTTTAGGTGGTTGGAATTAATTTGTTGATTCAATCAAATGCTAGTATTGAGTTGGAGATAAGTAATAGTCGGAATAATTCATACAAAAGTAGAGAACACAAGACCTTAAGAGGATTCTGTAGTGATTGTGTGTATAAACAACTAGCAAGTGGACCTTGAGCTAAGAGTCTAACTAATAGGATCAATCTATAATTCACAAAAGATAAAGCATTAGGACAAATTACACCTTGAGTGAGCTACTACTAGTGGTTTCGAAGAATAGAATCAGTATTGGAGAGCTTGCAGTACCAAAGTGATTTAAGGAATTTAGGGGATAACACTTTGAGCTAGTTGTTATTCCACTAGCCAGGTAATAATTTGTGATTAATTGTATTAATGGATGAATATAATAACTTGATGACGGTTTTAGTAACGAAGAAGGATTTTGATCATATTTCTCTCCATTGCTTGCAAACTTTATTACTTTCAATTGCTTTGTTATTTACTTTGAATAAAAACAAACCCCTATTGTGACACTTTTTGACAACTAAATCTCCACGCTCTACGTGGGAACGAACTTGACTTCCATTATATTATTTTTAATTGAGTGGAAATAAGATATTAATTTGATTGCACCTCGACACGCATCATTTATCCACCATATGCTCGCCGACAAAGCCCCAATGAAAAAGGATATGATTAAGCGATTCCTCTTCCTATTCCACAAAGGATGCATTTGTTAGCTAGTTGAATCTTGAATACTAGTTGAATAACATCGAAGAGTAGCACACGCGCCTCTCAAAAACTTCCAATTCTGAGCTGCTAGATTTGGATGAATTTCTTTGCGCCAAATAAAGGAAGCACCAAGAAAAGTGCTAAACTTGTTGCGAATCAACTCTTTAGCGGAACTAACAATAAATAAACCTTTGCAATCAGGCATCCATATTATGATATTATCACCACCACTAGAATAGGCAGGTCATCAAAATTCACTCCAGCTGCAAGCATTCGCTCCAAGTCGCACAGAATGGTCCATTGATTATCAGCCCAAACGCTACTAACCTGCACAATTCTCGTCCAAAGTATGATCATTTAGGATGTTAGCAAAACAACGCTCGTAGCACCATGAATCATAATACAAAGAAGTTGTGCGGCCATCCCCCAAAAAAGACCTTGTATTCGACTCCACCAGCCTTGTAAATCTTCCTAATTCCGGAAGAATAGAAGACTTAACCCCTTAGCTTTTTTGATACAACCATTCCTACAAAAAAATTTGGCCGGAGAAAACCAGCCCATTTCTTCTTCAAGTACGAATATTACACCAAAGTTTCATGATAATTTATCATTCGCAGTAGACATACGAGTTAATCCTAGGCCCCCTCCTCAAAAGGACAACAGACTTTGTCATAAGCTACCACCACTGCACGACTAACATTAGAATCACCCGTCCAAATAAAATTCCTTATTGCCCTTTCACATTGCAAAATAAATTTGCGAGGCCATTTGTAAATAGCCATGTTGTGAATAGAATAACTTGCAATGACAGATTTAACAAGCACAATACGATCATGAAAAGATAAGGAAAAACCCTTCCAACCAGCAAGTTGAGATTTAATCTTTTCAACCACATTAGAAATATGGCGATATCTGATCGTACCTGGCATAATTTGAACTCCCAAATATCTGTCTGGAAAAGTGGCAACAGTCATCCCCAAATAATCAGCAAGGTAAGTACTTCTACTCAAAGAACCACCACCATAATAAATCTTGCTCTTTGCCTACAAACTGTTTGATTGAAGCTGTTTGATACTTCCCCAACAAATCAACAAGGTTATGAATACTTTTTAAGTTGCCTTTACAAAAAATCATAATGTCATCAGCAAAGAAGAGATGAGTAGGAGAGATACCACCTCTTGAAACCATGTGAGACATCTTCTTATCATTAAAAAGCTTGGTAATATTTCTGCTAAGAACATCTTCAATCAAGACAAAAATCAAGGGAGAAAGGGGATCTCCTTGACGCAAACCTCTATTAATTTTGAAATAACCCTCCCGATTTGCCATTCAAAAGAATAGAGATTCTAGCAGAATTCAAGATATTAAGAATCCAAGAGCACCACTTCTCGGAGAAACCATATCTACGAAAAAACTTCCAACACAAAAGCCCAACTCACCGTATCAAAAGCTTGAGAAATATCAAGCTTAAGGCCTACATTACCATCTTTGCGCTTAAGGTGAAGTTCGTTAACCATTGCAGAAGCCAAGCTAATATTTTCATGAATATTACGCCCTTTCATAAACGCTACCTGTTCCTCAGAAACAAGATTATCCAAAACACTTCCTAGCCTAGAAGCAAGAATCTTAGTAAAAATTTTAAAGAAAAAATTACTAAGACCAATAGGCCGAAAATTACGAAGAGTATTTGCACCTCTCACCTTGGGAAGCAAAATGATTAGGCTTGAATTGATTCCATTTGGGATATGACCAGTCTCCCAACAAAAGGTAATAGCCTTAATCAAATCTTCTTGAATAATATCCCAGCAGTGGCGATAGAAACAACCGGAAAAACCATCTGGCCCAGGAGCACTGTCAGCTCCTAAATCAAACACAGCTTGTTTGATTTCCTCTGGAGAAGGAATTCTGTCCATGGCAAGACTCTCCACTTCCGAGATACTAGGATGCTCATAATCAAATAAGCTCAAATCATAGTCCAACTCCTGGCCATTGAACTTATCTTCATAATGTTGAACAACATGATCACGAAGTTGGTCATAGTCTGAAATAGTAGAACCAACCTCATCTACCAATTCAGAAATAGTATTAGCACTTCTTCGAATACGAATGCTATTATGAAAGAAAGCAGAATTGCTTGAACCCTCCACAAGCCACTGATTTCTAGCTTTTTGTTTGAGCATCGTGTTATGTCAAGACGCGTTTCACTTAGCTTAGACATGGCATCTTTCATAAGGTTAAGATTAGTAATATCATTAGGATCCTCATCGAACGAAGAGCAGAGCTTCGAACCTCAATTGATCTTGCTTCAACCGAGAATGAATATTACCAAAACCAAAAGATTCCATTCTTTGATCACACCCTTAAGTCTCTTCAATTTATAAGAAAAATAAAATCAAGAGACCCATGAGCAGGCATGTTCCAACTTTCATTAACCATGCGAAGGAAATCCGCGTGCAAAAACCACATTTTTGAATACGAAAAGGAGCTCTCTTAGGCCTTGGAACAACAAAAGGATAACCCAAGAGAGTTGAATGGTCGGAAACTTCACGAGGAAGAGCTTTACACCGCCAATTCTCAAATTTTGCAAGCCAAGCAGCATTAATAATAGCACGATCAAGTTTACTAATAATTCTATCAAAAGACTTGACTATTTGTCCAAGTGAATTTTGTACCCAAAGAATCCGCCTCAAACAGATTATTGTCATCTAACCAATCTGAAAATTCATTAATAGCTGATGTTCTAGGTTCAAGACCTCCCTTTTTCTCATCAAGACGAAGAATACAATTGAAATCACCCATAACAAGCCATGGAATATTCTTCATCTTGGAGATTAAGTTTGCTGCCAAAGTCTTCTTCTAGTAACTTGAACATAACTAGCATGAACAAAAGAAATATGAACTCCATCAACCTCAATAGTAATAGCTTGCTTACTCCTATTGATTATGGTAGGACTTATAGAATTCAAATAACAAACCCAAATATTAGCAATGCTATTAGCAGTAGCATTATGAATAACATGGGAAGAAAAACCTTCAAGTTGAAGTCTATTACCAAAAGCAACCGAACAGTGCACCTTTGGCTCGCAAGACAAAAAACATCAGGTTTGAATTCCCTTATTAACTCCCTAAGTTTACAATGAGCTGCCTCACGATCAACTCCATTAATGTTCCAATAGAGAACCCACATATTAAACCCTGGGATTTTGAGATTTAGATAGCTTTACTTGACTAGAAGTATTTGAGGAGGATTTAAGTCTTGGTGAAGAACCATTCTAGCACGGATACCAGTTCAGATTCATCATCCAAATCAGACATAGCATCATTATCTTTCAAAGCATTAATTCTGGTTTCAAGAGCTAACAATTGCTTTCTGTTTTGCACGTTTAGCAATTTCGTCCACCTTACCAAAATCATGTAACTGATTATTTGATGTTTCACCCACATAGTTTGCACCCAAGATGTTAAACTTATTATGAGAAACATATTCAGAACTTGTTTCAAGAGCGTCACACTCCGGTGTTGGCAAAGATGATAAAGGTATCCTACCAGGATTAGGAAGTTTAGTTCTAGCCAATTCAACATTCCCAACTGGCTTAGTATTCAAAGCAGAAGTACTCACCGACTTTTCCTTGGTAACTAAAACTGAATGCTTGAGTTTAGCTTGTTTGGCCCTTTCAAACTCAGCTAAAGCACTATGCAAGATAGCTTCGGATATATCTAAATCATCTTGTAACTGTTGTTCCATCTCAACAGTGCCTTCAACGCTCACAACAACAGGCTGTTCATTAGTCTGTGGTGCACCTTTTCGATTCTTCTTGCCATTCTTCTTATGAGTTGCAACTTGCCATGCTGAATTCTCACCCTGATGAATAATAAGAGAAGAAGAATCTTGCTTCACACTAGTAGTTGCACCAACTTGCCGAGCTTACTAAACACAGAACCATCTTGTTGAACTGTCGTAGAATGCTTCTTTCTACATTCAGCGTCATTATGACCAACAATCTTGCACTTTGAACAAAATTTAGGTCTTTTCAATATTTCAAAAAGGCTACCAAAAGTTACGACCACCCATCTTAACATGAAAAGAATCAGAATTCAGTTTTGAAAAATCAATGTCAATCAAAACAGACGCATAATGCCCATATTCATGATTTAGGGTTCTCTTATCAACCACAATGGGGTTCCAAGAGATTTACCTAACGATAAAAGAGTCTTCTCAACCCACATCTCAAGAGCCTGGGAAACTTGACCCACACGGTAGCATGGGACGAGCATTGTTTGTCAGCATCAAAACCCGGGGTACCATTCTATCAAACGTAAGGGTTGTTGATTTACAATCCATGGTTTTTGTTTCCATCTCTATAAACCTTGTCTTTGTCTTCCTGAGTTGATAACTTAATAATGAAAAAACCACGGTTCATGGGGATGAACTGAGCCTTAGTTTCTCCAAGGTTCCATTGCAGTTCCAAGTTGTTTGTAATATCACTGAGATTAATACCTTTGAGATCCAATCTGCCAATGAGACTGAATCGCCATATTTGGCAGCCTTCTTCATAATAATCTTGGGGGATTACTACTGCTGGTTTTCCATCTTTGGTAGTAGGGTTTGGTAAAGAATTAATATCAATAGTGGTAGAGATATGAGATTGTTTGTTTTTTCCCATAACAAGTTCAGCAAAAGTTAACTTTTGATGACCGAAATCACCAACAGATTGTTCGCCCATCTTTGATCACCAAAACGATGATCCAAGGTGAAGCGCGGCTAAAAAAATTTTTGAAAAAAGCAAAAACCCTAAAATCGCCAGAGCAAAATTAGGAGAGAGAAAAAAATCACCTATTTTTTCTTACAACCTAAGATTCAATTTGACATGCCCAAGTTTAAATTTGACATGTCTAGGATCATTTTTGAGATGCCCAAGACCGTAGGCTTGTGGTTTCATGCCCATGCCCAAGATTCAATTTGACATGCCTAGGATCAATTTTGAAATTCCCAAGACCGTAGGCTTGTGCTTTCATTCCCATGCCCAAGATTAAATTTGACATGCCCAATTTTAAATTTGACATGCCTAGGTTTAATTTTGAGATGCCGAAGACCGTAGGCTTGTGCTTTCATGCCCATTCCCAAGATTCAATTTGACATGTCAATTCTCAAGATTCAATTTGACATGCTTTTTTTTGTTAAGTCAAAAGTTTATTATAACAAAAAAACGTAATTACAAGAATTACAAAGATTGAGCATGGAGCTCCCTTCCCCCATAAACCAAAGGGGAATAATAACTACTAAGAAAAAACTAGAAAAATAATATCAAACAAGAAAATTAAAAGAAGCTACCTATATCTATAGCCAACCCCTTTTAATTTATCACAACACTACCAACTCTATACGATTTGCTCTTGAAAAAATTTCAGCCATTATATCCCTATCAAAAGCATAATTACCCAAGATATCTTCATCTTCATCCACATAAAACTCTTCATCTTCATCAAAGTGGCGAGTTCCGGGGACAAGCTTAATAGGAGAAAACTTATTAGGGATGTTTCTTTGGATTCATTCTTTCCTTTTGCTCCTTCACTTCTTTGAAATAATCTTGTCTAAAAGCTGGACTTCTAATAAACTTAGCACGCACATCTTCAATCTGAATATTGCTTGCCACCTCTAATTCTTCCTTAGACAAAATATTATTCATATCAAAAGCGAGTATCAAACAACCCGGCTTGAATTCCCATGTTAGTGCCACGGCTTGTAGAGTCCTCATACTTAAGGGGAGAAGGTTCCAAACTTGAATCAGATTGCAAAGAACGCTTTGCTATGATTTTAGCGATTTGTTTGGCCACCTTCCTAGCTTTTTTCCTTCTAAAATGTCAGCATCAACATCGCCCCAAGCTTCGAGATCCCATACTAACATCCGAGTCACTAGATTCCACACTTGAAACCTCGAATTTTCCTCATCTAAATTTTCAAGTTGCACCTCCTCATCTCTAAAACCCAATTCAGAACTTAAAGTTTCAAAAGAATTTTTGTGAATCACTATTTCTGAACTGGTCAAGACATCCACCATGGGCGTTAAAACCTCCTCAAAAGATTTAAGAAGTATTCTTACCCTTTACTTCCGTCCAACCTTGAAGTAGTAGAGTTTGGTTTGGCCACGGATTTAGAATCCTTGTTTTGCTTGGTAACGGACACGATTTCCAATTCAGAATATTTACCTTGTCCACGGACATACCAGGCCCAGACTTAGACTTTGTATTGCTCACGGACCTTGTATTGTTCTCGCATTTACTTGCCAAATTAGTGCTCACTTTAATTTTCCTTGGTTTCCAAAATTTGCACGGACTTGGATTCCATATTTTGCACGGACTTGGATTCCATATTTTGCACGGACTTAGTTTCCATATTCGACCAGCCTTGTTTCCTTTACGTGCGGCAATAGCCTCCTTAGCTGCAATTGCGTTTTTGCATTGGATCAACCTCAATTGAGCCTCACTAATTCTTTTGAAGAAATAGCAAGCTCATTCTCCAACTGTTCATTGCTAGCTTGAACTGTAGCCTCAATTCTGTTATCATTAGTAGCTAGAATGAAGCACACATTATAATTTCTCGATTTGCATGAGCTGCATGGGCAATTGCAGCCTTGTGCTCCTCAAAATCTTGTTCCAAATTTGTATCAACACCCACACTAACTCCTGGTAACACACTTGTAGATTTTATTTGCCACTTTTTACCAAAGATTTAGATCATAAGTTCTCTTGGAATTCTTCTCTCCCATGACTACTTGTTGTTGCTTCTCTTGTTGACATCAGTTTTAGTCGACTTCTTCTTGCATTCAGCATCATTATGACCAATAATATTACACTTTGAACAGAATTTTGGATACTTTTGAATATCAATATATTGCCAAAACTCTTTTCCACATGAAGTTATATGAATTCTCTCCGGAATATGCTTAGCAAAATCAATATCAATAAGAACTCGAAGCATAAAACCATAATCAAGCTGTAAAAGTTTTTTCATCCACCACAATTGGAGTACCTAGAATCTTACCAATTGAAAGCAAAGCCTTTTCAGTCCAAAGCTCAACCTGTAAACTGGAAACATAACCCAAACTGCAGCATGGGAAGAACGTTGTTTGTTTGGATTGAAACCTCGGATACCAATCTATTAGCTTTAACAAGTGATTATTAACGAGTTGGAGATGGACCAAGATTTAATCATCTCTTTATCCTTAGCACACGAAAGCATAATAATGAAGAAACCCTTAGCCATTGGAAGAAATTTAATACGTTCAAGTTTCCATTGATCTAAAAGTTGCTTCTTAACTTCAAAACTTCAAACCGTGAAATCCAACCTAGCAATAAAACTATGTTGAAATCGATGCAACCTCTTGAAACAAATCCAAAGGATTTCTAATGCGGAGTTCACCTCTTTTAGAGTTGGATTAGGTAACTTGGAAAGATCAATGAAGTTGGAACTAGGGTTTTATTTCATTTGAGTATATCAACAAAAGAACCATGACTACCATCGGGATTTTTAGTCCCCGATGTTGAAGCGTTTGATGTTTCAATCATCATAAACCAACCTTAGCTGATTTTGATGATCAAAACGTGAATAAAATCAAAACCTAGGCGTGAAGAAAAGTTGGAGAAAAAAATCGCCAAGGAGAGAAAAAACCGGACAATTTGACATGCCCAAGTTTAAATTTGACATGTCTAGGATTAATTTTTAGATGCCCAAGACTGTAGGCTTGTGCTTTCATGCCAATGCCCAAGATTCAATTTGACACGCCCAAATTCAAATTTGACATGTCTAGGATCAATTTTGAGATGCCCAAGACCGTAGGCTAGTGGTTTCATGCCCATGACCAAGATTCAATTTGACATGCCCAAGTTTAAATTTGACATGTCTAGGATCAATTTTGAGATGCCCAAGACCGTAGGCTTGTGCTTTCATGCCCATGCCCAAGATTCAATTTGCAATGCCTAGGATCAATTTTTAGATGCCGGAAGACCGTAGGCTTTTTGCTTTCATGCCCATGCCCAAGATTCAATTTGACATGCCCAAGTTTAAATTTGACATGTATAGGATCAATTTTGAGATGCCCAAGACCGTAGGCTTGTGCTTTCATGCCCATGCCCAAGATTCAATTTGACATGCCTAGGATCAATTTTGAGATTCCCAAGACCGTAAGCTTGTGCTTTCATGCCCATGCCCAAGATTCAATTTGACATGCCCAAGTTTAAATTTGACATGTCTAGGATCAATTTTGAGATGCCCAAGACCGTAGGCTTTTGCTTTCATGCCCATGCCCAAGATTCAATTTGACATGCCTAGGATCAATTTTAAAATTCCCAAGACCGTAGGCTTGTGCTTTCATGCCCATGCCCAAGACTAAATTTGACATGCCCAAGTTTAAATTTGACATGCAGAGGATCAATTTTGAGATGCCCAAGACCGTAGGCTTGTGGTTTCATGCCCATGCCTTGGATTCAATTTGACATGCCCAAGTTTAAATTTGACATGTCTAGGATCAATTTTGAGATGTCCAAGACCGTAGGCTTGTGCTTTCATGCCCATGCCGAAGATTCAATTTGCAATGCCTAGGATCAATTTTTAGATGCCCAAGACCGTAGGCTTGTGCTTTCATGCCCATGCCCAAGATTTAATTTGACATGCCCAAGTTTAAATTTGACATGTATAGGATCAATTTTGAGATGCCCAAGACCGTAGGCTTGTGTTTTCATGCCCATGCCCAAGATTCAATTTGACATGCCTAGGATCAATTTTGAGATTCCAAGACCGTAAGTTTGTGCTTTCATGCCCATGCCCAAGATTCAATTTGACATGCCCAAGTTTAAATTTGACATGTCTAGGATCAATTTTGAGATGCCCAAGACCGTAGGCTTTTGCTTTCATGCCCATGCCCAAGATTCAATTTGACATGCCTAGGATCAATTTTAAAATTCCCAAGACCGTAGGCTTGTGCTTTCATGCCCATGCCCAAGACTAAATTTGACATGCCCAAGTTTAAATTTGACATGCAGAGGATCAATTTTGAGATGCCCAAGACCGTAGGCTTGTGGTTTCATGCCAATGCCTTGGATTCAATTTGACATGCCCATGTTTAAATTTGACATGTCTAGGATCAATTTTGAGATGTCCAAGACCGTAGGCTTGTGCTTTCATGCCCATGCCGAAGATTCAATTTGCAATGCCTAGGATCAATTTTTAGATGCCCAAGACCGTAGACTTGTGCTTTCATGCCCATGCCCAAGATTTAATTTGACATGCCCAAGTTTAAATTTGACATGTATATGATCAATTTTGAGATGCCCAAGACCGTAGGCTTGTGCTTTCATGCCCATGCCCGAGATTCAATTTGACATGCCTAGGATCAATTTTGAGATACTCAAGACCAGTAAGCTTGTGCTTTCATGCCCATGCCCAAGATTCAATTTGACATGCCCAAGTTTAAATTTGACATGTCTAGGATCTATTTTGAGATTCCCAAGACCGTAGGCTTGTGCTTTCATGCCCATGCCCAAGATTCAATTTGACATGCCTAGGATCAATTTTAAAATTCCAAGACCGTAGGCTTGTGCTTTCATGCCCATGCCCAAGACTAAATTTGACATGCCCAAGTTTAAATTTGACATGCCTATGATCAATTTTGAGATGCCAAAGACCATAGGCTTGTGCTTTCATGCCCATGCCCAAGATTCAATTTGACATGCCCAAGTTTAAATTTGACATGTCTAGGATCAATTTTGAGAATCCCAAGACCGTAGGCTTGTGCTTTCATGCCCTTGCCTTAGATTGAATTTGATATGCCTAGGATCATTTTTGAGATGCCCAAGACTGTAGGCTTGTGCTTTCATGCCCATCCCTAAGATACAATTGGTTTTTTTGTTTTGATAAGTTAAAATTGTATTAAAAAGAAAAAATATTTACAAGGTAGCTAGAGAGAAAAGAGGTCACAGCAACCCCAAAAACTCTCAAAGACTACTTAAAATGAAAATAAATAACATTTGGTAATTCGATAGAAAGTAAAAATCAGGTTGGCATACATAATGTATTCCCACACCATGATCCAAATTACAACCTCTTCTTGCCATCTTATCCGCAGAAAAGTTCGCTTCTCGATACGAATGAACGAACCTGATAGAATCATAATGATTACACACTGCTTCCCATATTTGTTGAACAAACTATGGTAAACTATTATGCTCCAAAATACTCAAAACACTTGCTGAGTCTGATTTAATGAGGATCTACGAAAGCCCCATTGTCTAGCCCACTCAAGCCCAACTACTGACTCCATACAATTTGGGCTAAGAAATTAGACTTGATACCTAGCCCAATTTCCATAGCACCCACCACTCCACAGCTCGCGTCTCTTGCGACCACTCCAGACTTTGACGACTCCTGGGTTGTTCCAAGAGGCCCCATCACAAAGAAAGAAGCGGTTCACCTTGATCCGTGAAACCCAATCACACGGGACAGGGACACAGTGTTTAACCTTCTAAACTTCACACGGAAGAAGTCCGAAGACACGTAAATCATCACGTATTCTTCATGAAACCTTTCATGCGATCAAAGTATTCATGAATAAGATTGAAAACCCTTTTAAGCACTCGACCAACACGGATTCCTCTTCTCATAGGTTTTTTGTTACGAGTATACCAAAGCTAGATCTAATGACTAGATTAGCCACCAGCCATAAATCCTTAAACATCCTACTGCCATTCTTTGCAGCTTTGATAGAAGAAATTAAATTATAGAGTGGTTGAATGTGGAAAATACCTGATAACCATCTCCAAGTTTTCTGCGCAAAATAGCAGCTCCAAAGAACGTGCTCCAAGGTCTCCTCTTCAGACTGACACACACAACAAAACGATGCCATTGAATCTGCTATGAACTTTGTCCAGAGTGGCACACGCACCTCGGACAAACTTCCAGTTTTGTGCTGCCAAATAAGGGTGCACTACCTTCCTCCAAATCAAACTAGCTTCTTCCAAAACAGGATATTTAGCCCTTACCAATTCACGAGCACATTTGACAGTGAACTGACCCCTCAAGTCCGGCATCCAAATTTTTCGATCATGTCCTCCCTGAATAGTTGGAAGATCATCCATCACAACCCCATCATTCACCAGATCATTGTCATGATCTCCTTGCAAAACCCATTCACCCTGCACTATAATATCACTAACACGAGCTTCCCTGTCCAAATCTGTACGATCCAGAATATCAGCCAAAGCCGTAACACCATACCACACGTCATAAAAGAGAGACGTAGCCCTGACAGCTCCAATTAGGCATTTAGTGTTACGCACAACCTCTGAGTGAACCCAACGAATGCCTGGAAGGATAGTTAATTTAACACCAGCCAATTTAATGCGACCATCTCTGCAAGTATACTTCGTTTCTAAAAATCGAGCCCAATTTTTCCTAGAAGGCTTAATACTCCACCGGAGCTTCATTAGAAGAGCCTTGTTCATGGTTCTCATACTAGTCGACCAAGACCACCCTCCTTAGTAGGACATCGAGATCTTATCAAAACCAACCACAAAAAGCTCTCACAAGTTTGAATCCCCACCACAGAAAATTACGAATAACACGCTCACATTGATGAATGAATTTAACCGGCCATTTATACACATCCATATTGTGTATAGAATAGCTAGAGAGAACATGTTTTATAAGCACAACTCTATCTTGAAAAGAGAGTAACTTACCTTTTAAGACTGTCAACTGATCTTTTAGCTTGTCAATGACGTTGCTAATGTGCATATACTTCACAGCTCCAGGCATGACTTGAACCCCCAAATACCTATCCGGAAAATAAGTAATTTCCATTCCCAAAAAATTGGCAATAGTCTGGCGCCTACTCAAAGACCCACCACCAAAGTATATTTTACTTTTCTCCTACAAACACGTTGTCCGAGAAAGCACGTTGATAATCATCAAGCAACTTCACCAAGTTTGTCACACTCTTCAAATTTCCCTTGCAAAAAATCATAATGTCATCAGCAAGGAAAAGATGAGTAGGAGCAATACCATTACGCTTAACCATATGGGTCATGCTTTTGTTTTGAAAGAGTTTAGTAATGTTCCGGCTAAGAACATCCTCTATCAATACAAAAATAAGAGGAGAAAGAGGATCCCCTTGACGCAAACCCATGTTGATCTTGAAAAAACCTTCCGGACTTCCATTGAGAAGAATAGATATACGAGCGGACTTCAGAATATTGAGAATCCAAGAACACCAATTATCCGAGAAACCATATCTTCTAAAAACCTCCAAAACGAAGGACCAACTAACCGTATCGAAAGCCTGAGAAATATCCAGCTTCATACCCAAATTACCATCTTTCCTTTTAATTTGCAGCTCATTAACCATTTCCGACGCCAAACTAATGTTTACATGAATATTTCTCCCTTTCAGGAAAGCTACTTGTTCTTTGGACACCAAATTACCCAAGACCTTACCAAGTCTACTAGCTAGAATTTTAGTAAAAATCTTAAAGAAAAAATTACTTAGACCAATAGGTCTATATTTTCTTAAAGAATTAGCATTTCTCACCTTCGCAAGCAAAAGAATAAGGCTAGAATTAGCTCCATTAGGAATCTTTTTAGTAGTCCAGCAAAAAATAATAGCATTGAGAATGTCTTGTTGAATAATATCCCAAAAGTGCCTATAAAAACATCCCGAAAACCCATCCGGTCCCGGTGCACTATCTCGCTCCTAAATCAAAACCCATGATCTTGATTTCTTCCAAAGTAGGAATGGCATCTAACATCTCACTTTCCACCTGAGAAATAGAATAATGTTCATACTCAAACAAATGGTCTTCCACTGGAAAATCTTCCCCATTAAATTTAGACTCATAATAATTAACCACATGATCACGAAGAAGGTCTGGATCATTAATAACTAAACCATCATCAGAAACAAGCTCCGATATTGTATTATTGCTTCTCCGAATATTGATGCTGTTGTGGAAGAAAGAGGTATTGCTAGACCCCTCCAGAATCCATTTATTACGCGACTTTTGCCTGAGCATAATATGCTGTTGTAACCGCACTTCTTGAACAGCAACCAGGGCATCTTTCATCACATTAAGTTTGGTAGTATCATGTGGGTATTCATCAGAATTAGGACTTGCCACTTCAAACTTTAACTGGGCTTGTTTCAGCCGAGCATTTACATTACCAAAAATATTTTGGTTCCATAATTTGATTGCTTCCTTCAAACGTCTCAGTTTGAAAGGAAAGATAAAGGAGGCGTTCAAGAAGCCTCCACCATACCCAAAAAAACCTTGATGAGTGAACCAAATTTTCTGGATTCGGAAGGGAGCACGCTTAGGCCTAGGCGAAATAAAACGATAGCCAATGAGAGTAGAATGGTCAGAAACTTCCTAGGAAGAGCTTTACACCGCCAATCCCGAAAACTTCATCAACCAAGATTCATTAATAACAAGACGATCAAGCTTACTAAGAATTCTACCAACACCTGATTGACCATTAGTCCAAGTGAATTTCGAACCCAAAGAATCAGCCTCAAATAAGTTATTCTCCTCCATCCAATCACTAAAATCATTTATACAAGAAGTGCCACTGACTCTCGACCACCCTTCTTCTCGTCCCCCGAAGAACACAATTAAAATCACCTATAACCAGCCAAGGCATCACCGTGTCAAACTCCGAAAGTTGACTCCATAACCTCCTTCTAGTAACTTGAATATAACTAGCATGAACAAAAGAGACCAAAACTCCTAAGATACAATTGGACATTCCTAGGATCAATTTTGAGATGCCCAAGACCGAGGGCTTGTGCTTTCATGCCCATGCCCAAGATTCAATTTGACATGCCCAAGTTTAAATTTTAAATGTCTAGTATCAATTTTGAGATGCCCAAGACCGTAGGCTTGTGCTCAATTTTGAGATGCCCAAGACCGTAGGCTTGTGCTTTCATGCCCATGCCCAAGATTCAATTTGACATGCCCAAGTTTAAATTTGACATGTCTAGTATCAATTTTTGAGATGCCCAAGACCGTAGGCTTGTGCTTTCATGCCCATGCCCAAGATTCAATTTGACATGCCTAGGATCAATTTTGAGATACCCAAGACCGTAGGCTTGTTCTTTCATTCCCATGCCAAAGACTAAATTTGTCATGCCCAAGTTTAAATTTGACATGCCTAGGATCAATTTTGAAATTCCCAAGACCGTAGGCTTGTGCTTTCATGCCCATGCCCAAGATTCAATTTGACATGCCCAAGTTTAAATTTGACATGTCTAGGATCAATTTTGAGATGGGCTAGACCGTAGGCTTGTGCTTTCATGCTTTTTTTTTTTTTTTTGATAAGTCAAAAATTTGTATTAATAGATAACAAATTTACAAAGAAGAGTTTACAAGAAAAGAGGTCACAAGACAACCCCAAAAACTTGTAAACTACTTGAAACGATAATAAGAAACATTTGGGTATTGTTTGAATTTAAAAAATGAGGTCTTCCATCATAATGCAATCCCACTTCATTAGCCAAAAGACATCCACGCTTAGCCATTTTATCTCTTGAAAAATTTACCTCCCTAAAAGTGTGAATGAATCTAATAGACTCATAATGTCTCAGATTTGCACCCATCTCCTCCTTGAAAACCAAGGGATAGTAGAATTTTGAAAGCTTGAACAACAACAAAAAGAGTCCGAACGAATACAAATTCTTCCAAATCCCCAACGCATTGCCCACTCTAAACCAACAATAATGCCATACAGCTCCGCCAAGTAATTTGAGGTCACCCCAAGGCCGATAATCATAGCTCCAAGGACTGAACAGCTTGCATCTCCATGCCCAAGATTCAATTTGCAATGCCTAAGATCAATTTTTAGATGCCCAAGACCGTAGGCTTGTGCTTTCATGCCCATTCCCAAGATTCAATTTGACATGCCCAAGTTTAAATTTGACATGTATAGGATCATTTTTGAGATGCCCAAGACCGTAGGCTTGTGGTTTCATGCCCATTCCCAAGATTCAGTTTGAAATGCCTAGGATCAATTTTGAAATTCCCAAGACCGTAGGCTTCTGATTTCATGCCCATGCCCAAGATTCAATTTGACATGCCTAGGATCAATTTTGAGATTCCCAAGACCGTAAGCTTGTGTTATTATGCCCATGCCCAAGATTCAATTAGACATGCCCATGTTTAAATTTGACATGTCTAGGATCAATTTTGAGATGCCCAAGACAGTATGCTTGTGCTTTCATGCCCATGCCCAAGATTCAATTTGACTTGCCGAAGTTTAAATTTGATATGTTTAGGATCAATTTTGAGATGCCCAAGACCGTAGGATTGTGCTTTCATGCCCATGCCTAAGATTCAATTTGCAATGCCTAGGATGAATTTTTAGATGCCCAAGACTGTAGGCTTTTGCTTTCATGCCCATGCCAAAGATTCAATTTGACATGCCCAAGTTCAAATTTAACATGTCTATGATCAATTTTGAGATGCCTAAGACCGTAGGCTTATGCTTTCATGCCCATTCCCAAGATTCAATTAGACATGCCTAGGATCAATTTTGAGATGCCCAAGACCGTAGGCTTGTGCTTTCATGCCCATGCCCAAGATTCAATTTGACATGCCCAAGTTTAAATTTGACATGTATAGGATCAATTTTGAGATGCCTAAGACCGTAGGATTGTGCTTTCATACCCATGCCCAAGATTCAATTTGTCATGCCCAAGTTTAAATTTGACATGTCTATGATCAATTTTGAGATGCCCAAGACCGTAGGCTTGTGCTTTCATTCCCATTCCCAAGATTAAATTTGACATGCCCAAGTTTAAATTTGACATGCCTAGGTTTAATTTTGAGATGCCCAAGACCCGTAGGCTTGTGCTTTCATGCCCATTCCCAAGATTCAATTTGACATGCCCAAGTTTAAATTTGACATGCTTAGGATCATTTTTGAGATACCCAAGACCGTAGGCTTGTGCTTTCATGCCCATGCCCAAGATTCAATTTGACATGCCGAGGATCAATTTTGAAATTCCTTAGACCGTAGGCTTGTGCTTTCATGCCCATGCCCAAGACTAAATTTTACATGTCCAAGTTTAAATTTGACATGTCTAGGATCAATTTTGAGATGCCCATGACCGTAGGCTTGTGCTTTCATGCCCATGCCCAAGATTCAATTTGCAATGCCTAGGATCAATTTTTAGATGCCCAAGACCATAGACTTGTGCTTTCATGCCCATGCCCAAGACTAAATTTGACATGCCCAAGTTTAAATTTGACATGCCTAGGATCAAGTTAGAGATGTCCAAGACCGTAGGCTTGTACTTTCATGCCCATGCCCAAGATTCAATTTGACATGCCCAAGTTTAAATTTGACATGTCTAGGATCAATTTTGAGATGCCCAAGACCGTAGGCTTGTGCTTTCATGCCCATGCCCAAGATTCAATTTGCAATGACTAGGATCAAGTTTGAGATGTCCAAGACCGTAGGCTTGTGCTTTCATGCCCATGCCCAAGATTCAATTTGCAATGCCTAGGATCAATTTTTAGATGCCCAAGACCGTAGGCTTGTGCTTTCATGCCCATGCCCAAGATTCAATTTGACATTCCTAGGATCAATTTTGAGATGCCCAAGACCGTAAGCTTGTGCTTTCATGCCCATGCCCAAGATTCAATTTGACATGCCTAGGATCAAGTTTGAGATTCCCAGGACCGTAAGCTTGTTCTTTCATGCCCATGCCCAAGGTAGAAAATATCTTTGGATGATCTATAATGAGGGAAAACCATGATCCGGTTCAAATCAATACTGTTATTAAAATAGTTTCATATCCAGATAAAGTTAAGGGCAAAAAAAACCTAACTTTTGCTGAACGTGTTGTGGGTAATAAGCGACATGTAAAAACTACAGTGGATTTGAATTCTCTTCCAAATCCTACATTTTTTTTGCTAAGTCCAAAAAAAGAGGAAAGTCATTTGTTGAAATACCTGAAGATTTATTCATTGAAGGTCTTCTTTTGAGATTTGGAGGTATAGCCTTATTGGCCGTATAGAGTTCAAGGTTTCTGATTTTAACTCTGTTAAAAACTCCCTAGAACAACAATGGAAACTAGGGCAAGGACGTGTTCAGTTTGTTCCATTGAACCGTGGTTTTTTCATTATCAAACTTTTGTCCCAAGAAGATAAAGATAGGGTTTTCTCTGAAGATGGTTGGATGGTCGATGATCATCAGCTTAGCCTCATTAAATGGTACCCAGGTTTTGACGCTGAAAACCAACCAACTTCCCGTGCAACAGTCTGGGTAAGGTTTCCTGGATTGCCATTGGAGTTGTGGGTTGAAAAGTCGCTTCTAGCTATGGGTAAATCACTTTGAAACCCAATTGTAGTGGATTCAAAAACTCTAAACCATGAATATGGCCACTTTGCTGCTCTTCTCATAGATATTGATTTTTCGAAACATGATAACACTTATGATATTCATGTTACAGCGGGTGGTAGAGATTTCTGGCAGGATATTGACATTCCACAACATCCTAAGTTCTGTTCAAAGTGTAATATCATTGGTCACATGGATGTTGATTGCAAGAAAAAGAAGCATACTAAACAACAGGCTAAAGGTACTCCAAAACAACAATGGAGGCATGTACGTAGTACTGATTCTTCTAAAAAAGAAGTTGAGCCTACTACAGATTCTGGTAATGATTGGCAGGAAGTGCGACATAAAAAGAATAGTGCAAATGGGGGCGTAGATTCTCAGTTTACTACTGTAGAAAATACGTCCTCTACAACACTAGCAGATGAATTACAATGCACTGAGAGTGAGTTAGTTGGTTTAAGTGAGGAAGATCGCACTTCCTTGGAGCTAGCTAAAGTGATTTCACAGTGCAAGACCAAGGTTGATCAAGGTGAAGAAATAAGTGCTGGGGAGCGAACTACTTTTGAATTAGCACAAAAAATGGAAGAAAACTTTGCAAAGCTGCAAAAGGCGCGAGAAGATGTGGAGAGAGCTGCTCAGGCGTATAAGGCTTATAATTCAAGAAAGCTAGATAGCTCTGGAGTGATTTTATCACCAAATAAGTACAGTTTGCTACAAGATGAGGCGTGTTTACATGAGTCAAAGGAAGACACGGAAAACCAAATTAACTTGGATTCTGTTTGTGAAAAAGAATTTGAAAGCTTCACGGACTCTAAATGCTCGGACCAAAAATTGGGCTTGGGAGCACAGCCCAAGGTGAGTTTTATAAAGTTATCAAAAGAAGAACATGAGATTTTTTGTACTATTACAAAATTTGATACTCAGCAAAAGTTTTTGAAGGATTTATCTTTTCGAAAGGAGTATGTTAAAGGGAACTAAAGATCAATCAAAAGAATGAAGACCACAAAGAAGAAAGCTAAAGGAGGTAGAAACACTTAATCTCATTCTATGAGAGGGTGTTTGCTAAAAAGTACATTTGCGTTGTTGAAAGTGAAGAAAAATTAGGCATTTTGTCTTCTTTTTTCACTATTAATTTCTAGAGATTTTTGTCTTTAGATTAGTTATTTATTTTGACCTCTTTGTTTTATGGGGGTAGGGGGACCTTGTGCCTTCTGCTTGTAATTCTTGTAATTACGTTTTTTTGCTTAATAAACTATTGGACTTAGCAACAAAAAATGCCCATGCCCAAGATTCAATTTGACATGCCCAAGTTTAAATTTGGCATGTCTAGGATCAATTTTGATATGCCCAAGACCGTAGGCTTGTGCTTTCATGCCCATGCCCAAGATTCAATTTGTGAGGCCCAAGTTTAAATTTAATAGGTCTAGGATCAATTTTGAGATGCCCAAGACCGTAGGCTTGTGCTTTCATGCCCATGCCCAAGATTCAATTTGACATGCCTAGGATCAATTTTGAGATGCCCAAGACCGTAGGCTTGCGCTTTCATGCCCATTCCAAAGATTCAATTTGACATGCCTAGGATCAATTTTGAGATGCGCAAGACCGTAGGCTTGTGCTTTCATGCCCATGCCCAAGATTCAATTTGACATGCCCAAGTTTAAATTTGACATGTCTAGGATCAATTTGAGATGCCCAAGACCGTAGGCTTGTGCTTTCATGCCCATGCCAAAGATTCAATTTGACATGCCTAGATCAATTTTGAGATTCCCAAGACCGTAGGCTTGTGCTTTCATTCCCATGCCAAAGATTAAATTTGACATACCCAAGTTTAAATTTGACATGCCTAGGATTAATTTTGAGATGCCCAAGACCGTAGAATTTTGCTTTCATGCCTATTCCCAAGATTCAATTTGACATGCCCAAGTTTAAATTTGACATGCCTAGGATCAATTTTGAGATGCCAAGACCGTAGGCTTGTGATTTCATTCCCATGCCCAAGATTTAATTTGAAATGCCTAGGATCAATTTTGAGATGCCCAAAACCGTAGGCTTGTGCTTTCATGCCCATGCCCAAGATTCAATTTGACATGCCGAGGATCAATTTTGAGATGCCCAAGACCGTAGGCTTGTGATTTCACCCCCATGCCCAAGATTCAATTTGACATTCCCAAGTTTAACTTTGACATGTCTATGATCAATTTTGAGATGCCCAAGACCGTAGGCTTGTGCTTTCATGCCCATGCCCAAGATTCAATTTGACATGCCCAAATTTAAATTTGACATGTCTAGGATCAATTTTATGATGCCCAAGACCGTAGGCTTGTGCTTTCATGCACATGCCCAAGATTCAATTTTAAATGTCCAAATTTAAATTTCACATGTCTAGGATCAATTTTGAGATGCCAAAGACCGTAGGCTTGTGCGTTCATGCCCATTCCCAAGATTCAATTTGACATTTTTTTTTTTTTGCTAGGTCAAATAGCTTTATTAAAGCAAAGAAACGTAATTACAAGAATTACAAAATGGGAGGCTCTAGGCCTCCCCACCCCCATAAACCAAAGGGGAATAAAACTCTAAAAACTCATAAAATAAGCTCTTAATCACTAAAAAAAAAAAAACATAAGGAAGAGAACTACAAAATTAAAAACGTTTTTATCCCTTATTTTCAACTCTGAAATTCTTCTTCTTGGGAATGAGACCAGCAATTATTTGAGTCAAATCATAGTTTCCATAAGACTCCTTATATTCATCTTCATGATCATCATAGGTTTCATCATAGTCATAATCCTCTCCATTTTCGTCTGAAGCATGATTACCACCCGGAACAAGCTTAATAAGAGATTGAGCTTTCTTCTTAGTTGACATTCTATCCATTTGCTCCTTTTTTTACTTGAAATAGTCTTTTCTAAAGGATGGATCTCTAATGAAATTAGCACGCACTTCATCAATCTGAATGGTGCTTGCCTCTTCTAGTTCCTCATTTGTCAAAATATTATTCATATCAAAAACACAATCCTCTAACCCGATTTGGCTAGGAGTTTCCTCAATTTGACATGCCAGAGTTTAAATCTGACATGTTTAGGATCAATTTTGAGATTCCCAACACCGTAGGCTTGTGCTTTAATGCCCATGCCCAAAATTCAATTTGACATGCCCAAATTTATAATTGACATGTCTAGGATCAATTTTGAGATGCCCAAGGCCTTAGGTTTGTGCTTTAATGCACATGCCCAAGATTCAATTTGACATGCCCAAGTTTAAATTTGACATGCCTAGGATCAATTTTGAGACTCCCAAGACCGTTGTCTTATGCTTTCATGCCCATGCCCAAGATTCAATTTGACATGCCTAGGATCAATTTTGAGATGCCCAAGACCGTAGGCTTGTGCTTTCATGCACATGCCCAAAATTCAATTTGACATTCCCAAGTTTAAATTTGACATTTCTAGGATCAATTTTGAGATGCCCTAGACCGTAGGCTTGTGCTTTCATGCACATGCCCAAGATTCAATTTGACACGCCAAGGATTAATTTTGAGATGCCCAAGACCGTAGGCTTGTGATTTCACCCCCATGCCCAAGATTCAATTTGACATTCCCAAGTTTAACTTTGACATGTCTATGATCAATTTTGATATGCCCAAGACCGTAGGCTTGTGCTTTCATTCCCATGCCCAAGATTCAATTTGACATGCCCAAATTTAAATTTGACATGTCAAGGATCAATTTTATGATGCCCAAGACCGTAGGCTTATGCTTTCATGCACATGCCCAAGATTCAATTTGAGATGCCCAAGTTTAAATTTGACATGTCTAGGATAAATTTTGAGATGCCAAGACCGTATGCTTGTGCTTTCATGCCCATGCCCAAGATTCAATTTGACATGCCTATAAGTTTGAGATGAACAAGATCGTAGGCTTGTGCTTTCATGCACATGCCCAAGATTCAATTTGACATGCCCAAGTTTAAATTTGACATGTCTACGATCAATTTTGAGATGCCCAAGACCGTAGGCTTGTGCTTTCATGCCCATGCCCAAGATTCAATTTGACATGCCTAGGATCAATTTTGAGATGCCCAAGACCGTAGGCTTGTGCTTTCATGCACATGCCCAAGATTCAATTTGACATGCCCAAGTTTAAATTTGACATGTCTAGGATCAATTTTGATATGCCTAAGACCGTAGGCTAGTGCTTTCATGCCCATGCCCAAGACTCAATTTGACATGTTTAGGATCAATTTTGAGATGCCCAAGACCGTTGGCTTGTGCTTTCATGCCCATGCCCAAGATTCAATTTGACATGCCCAAGTTTAAAATTGAGATGTCTAGGATCAATTTTGAGATGCCAATACCTTAGGCTTGTGATTTCATGCCCATGCCCAAGATTCAATTTCAAATGCCTAGGATCAATTTTGAGATGCCCAAGACCGTAGGCTTGTGCTTTCATGCCCTTGCCCAAGATTCAATTTGACATGCCTAGGATCAATTTTGAGTTTCCCAAGACCATAGGCTTGTGCTTTCATGCCCAAGTTTAAATTTCACATGTCTAGGATCAATTTTGAGATGCCAAAGACCGTAGGCTAGTGCGTTCAGGCCCATTCCCAAGATTCAATTTGACATTTTTTTTTTGCTAGGTCAAATAGGTTTATTAAAGCAAAAAAACGTAATTACAAGAATTACAAAATGGGAGGCTCTAGGCCTCCCCACCCCCATAAACCAAAGGGGCATAAAACTCTAAAAACTCATAAAATAAGCTCTTAAACACTAAAAAAAAAAAAACATAAAGAAGAGAATTACAAAATTAAAAACGTTTTCATCCCTTATTTCCAACTCAAATTCTTCTTCTTGGGAATGAGACCAGCAATTATTTGAGTCAAATCATAGTCTCCATAAGACTCCTTATATTCATCTTCATGATCATCGTAGGTTCATCATAGTCATAATCCTCTACATTTTCGTCTGAAGCATGATTACCACCCGGAACAAGCTTAATAGGAGATTGAGCTTTCTTCTTAGTTGACATTCTATCCATTTGACATGTCTAGGATCAATTTTGAGATGCCCAAGACCGTAGGCTTGTCGTTTCATGCCCATGCCTTCCCAAGACCGTAGGCTTGTGCTTTCATGCCCATGCACAAGATTCAATTTGTCATGCACAAGTTTAAATTTGACATGTATAGGATCAATTTTTAGATGCCCAAGACTGTAGGCTTGTGCTTTCATGCCCATGCCCAGGATTCAATTTGACATGTCTGGGATCAATTTTGAGATTCGCAAGACCGTAGGCTTGTGCTTTCATGCACATTCCCAAGATTCAATTTGACATGCCCAAGTTTAAATTTGACATGTCTAGGATCAATTTTGAGATGCCCTAAACCGTAGGCTAGTGCTTTCATGCACATGCCCAAGATTCAATTTGACATGCCTAGGATCAATTTTGAGATGCCCAAGACCGTAGGCTTGTGCTTTCATGCACATACCCAAGTTTCAATTTGACATGCCCAAATTTAAATTTGACAAGTCTAGGATCAATTTTGAGATGCCCAAGACCATAGTCTTGTGCTTTCACCCCCATTCCCAAAATTCAATTTGACATTTCCAAGTTTAACTTTGACATGTCTATGATCAATTTTGAGATGCCCAAGACCGTAGGCTTGTGCTTTCATGCCCATGCCCAGGATTCAATTTGACATGCCCAAATTTAAATTTGACATGTCTAGGATCAATTTTATGATGCCCAAGACCGTAGGCTTGTGCTTTCAAGCCCAAGTTTAAATTTCACATGTCTAGGATCAATTTTGAGATGCCAAAGACCGTAGGCTTGTGCGTTCATGCCCATTCCCAAGATTCAATTTGACATTTTTTTTTTTGCTAGGTCAAATAGGTTTATTAAAGCAAAAAAACGTAATTACAAGAATTACAAAATGGGAGGCTCTAGGCCTCCCCACCCCCATAAACCAAAGGGGCATAAAACTCTAAAAACTCATAAAATAAGCTTTTAAACACTAAAAAAAAAAAACATAAAGAAGAGAACTACAAAATTAAAAACGTTTTCATCCCTTATTTCCAACTCTGAAATTCTTCTTCTTGGGAATGAGACCAGCAATTATTTGAGTCAAACCATAGTCTCCATAAGACTCCTGATATTCATCTTCATGATCATCATAGGTTTCAGCATAGTCATAATCCTCTCCATTTTCGTCAAGCATGATTACCACCCTAACAAGCTTAATAGGAGATTGAGCTTTCTTCTTAGTTGACATTCTATCCATTTGCTCCTTTTTTATTTGAAATAGTCTTTTCTAAAGGATGGATCTCTAATGAAATTAGCACGCACTTTATCAATCTGAATGGTGCTTGCCTCTTCTAGTTCCTCATTTGTCAAAATATTATTCATATCAAAAACACAATCCTCTAACCCGATTTGGCTAGGAGTTTCCTCAATTAGACATGCCCAAGTTTAAATCTGACATGTCTAGGATCAATTTTGAGATTCCCAACACCGTAGACTTGTGCTTTCATGCCCATGACCAAGATTCAATTTGACATGCCCAAGTTTATAATTGACATGTTTAGGATCAATTTTGAGATGTCCAAGGCCGTAGGTTTGTGCTTTAATGCGCATGCCCAAGATTCAATATGACATGCCCAAGTTTAAATTTGACATGTCTAGGATCAATTTTGAGATGCCCAAGACCGTAGGCTTGTGCTGTCATGCCCATGCCCAAGATTCAATTTTGATATTCCCAAGACCGTAGGCTTGTGCTTTCATGCCCATGCACAAGATTCAATTTGTCATGCCCAAGTTTAAATTTGACATGTCTAGGATCAATTATTAGATGCCCAAGACCGTAGGCTTGTGCTTTCATGCCCATGCCCAAGATTCAATTTGACATGCCTGGGAACAATTTTGAGATGCCCAAGACCGTAGGCTTGTGCTTTCATGCACATGACCAAGATTCAATTTGACATGCCCAAGTTTAAATTTGACATGTCTAGGATCAATTTTGAGATGTCCTAGACCGTAGGATTGTGCTTTCATGCACATGCCCAAGATTCAATTTGACATGCCTAGGATCAATTTTGAGATGCCCAAGTTTCAATTTGACATGCCCAAATTTAAATTTGACATCTCTAGGATCAATTTTGAGATGCCCAAGACCATAGGCTTGTGCTTTCATCCCCATGCCCAAAATTCAATTTGACATTCCCAAGTTTAACTTTGACATGTCTATGATCAATTTTGAGATGCCCAAGACCGTAGGCTTGTGCTTTCATTCCCATGCCAAAGATTCAATTTGATATGCCCAAATTTAAATTTGACATGTCTAGGATCAATTTTATGATGCCCAAGACCGTAGGCTTGTGCTTTCATGCACATGCCCAAGATTCAATTTGAAATGCCCAAGTTTAAATTTGATAAGTCTAGGATAAATTTTGAGATGCCAAGACCGTAGGCTCTTGCTTTCATGCCCATGCCCAAGATTCAATTTGACATGCCTATAAGTTTGAGATGAACAAGACCGTAGGATTGTGCTTTCATGCACATGCCCAAGATTCAATTTGACATGCCCAAGTTTAAATTTGACATGTCTACGATCAATTTTGAGATGCCCAGGACCGTAGGCTTGTGCTTTCATGCCCATGCCCAAGATTCAATTTGACATGCCTAGGATCAATTTTGAGATGCCCAAGACCGTAGGCTTGTGCTTTCATGCACATGCCCAAGATTCAATTTGACATGCCCAAGTTTAAATTTGACATGTCTAGGATCTATTTTCATATGCCTAAGACTGTAGGCTTGTGCTTTCATGCCCATGCCCAAGATTCAATTTGACATGCCTAGGATCAATTTTGAGATGCCCAAGACCGTTGGCTTGTGCTTTCATGCCCATGCCCAAGATTCAATTTGACATGCCCAAGTTTAAAATTGAGATGTCAAGGATCAATTTTGAGATGCCAAGACCGTAGGCTTGTGATTTCATGCCCATGCCAAAGATTCAATTTCAAATGCCTAGGATCAATTTTGAGATGCCCAAGACCGTAGGCTTGTGCTTTCATGCCCATGCCAAAGATTCAATTTGACATGCCTAGGATCAATTTTGAGATGCCCAAGATCGTAGGCGTGTGTTGTTCATGCCCATTCCCAAGATTCAATTTGACATGCCCAAGTTTAAATCTAACATTTCTAGGAACAATTTTGAGATGCCCTACACCGTAGGCTTGTGCTTTCATGCCCATGCCCAAGATTCAATTTGACATGCCCAAGTTTATATTTGACATGTCTAGGATCAATTTTGAGATGCCCAAGGCCGTAGGCTTGTGCTTTAATGCGCATGCCCAAGATTCAATTTGACATTCCCAAGTTTAAATTTGACATGTCTAGGATCAATTTTGAGACGCCCAAGACCGTAGGCTTGTGCTTTCATGCCCATGCCCAAGATTCAATTTGACATGCCTAGGATCAATTTTGATTTGTTTTTGTTAAGTCCAAGGTTTATTTTAACAAAAAAACGTAATTACAAGAATTACAAGATGGGAGGCTCAAGGCCTCCGCACCCCCAAAAACCAAAGGGTCGGGAAAACTCTAAAAGCTCATAAACACAAATAAATAACATAAAGAGAAAAACTAGGAACATTATAATCGTTTGCGCCCCTTGTTTCCAACTCTCAAATTCCTCTTCTTGGAATGAAGACCAGCAATTATTTGTGTCAAATCAAGGTCTCCATAAGGATGCTTGTATTCATCTTCATAAGTATCATCATATTCATCCTCATCTGAAGCATAATTACCACCAGGAATAAGCTTAATAGGTGATTGAGCTTTTTTCTTAGGTGCCATTCTATCCATTAGCTCCTTTTTCTCCTTGAAATAGTCTTTTCTAAAGGCTGGATTCCTAATAAAATTTTCTCGCACTTCAACATTCTCAATGTTACTTGCCTCCTCTAATTCCTCCATAGATAAAATATTATTAATATCAAACCTGGTTGTTGTTTCCTTCGTATGATCATTGTCGCATTTAAGAGATTCCTCATTGGCCTTGCTGAACTCCAAGCTAGTATCAGATTGCAAAGACCGCAAGGCCAACAATTTTGCAGCTTTCTTGGCCACTTTTCTAGCTTGTTTCCTTGCTATAATATTTGCATCAACTTCACCCCATTCTTTCGAACCCATACTAATGTCTGAGTCACTAGAATCATCTTGTTCCTCTTCCACCAAATCCTCACTAGAATCATTAGCAAGGCCTAACTCAAAAGCTAGAGCATCATACTTGTTATTCACCACTAATTCAATTTGAAAAAGAGCATCCAAAAAAGGAGTTTCAAAAGATTTAAATTTAAAAGGTGTACCCTTAGAAGGGGAGTTCTTACCCTTAACTGTTTTCCAATCCTCATTCGAGTAGTTAATAGAACTTGGGTTTGATGCAAGAGAAATAGAAGTAGTCTTATTAGCATCAAAATCATGTGTAGAATTTGTATTCAAGCCCTGAGAGTTCACGGCAATCTCAGAATCGAACAAAACCTCAGATTTTTCCTAGGATCAATTTTGAGATGCCCAAGGCCGTAGGCTTGTGCTTTCATGCCCATGCCCAAGATTCAATTTGACATGCCCAAGTTTAAATTTGACATGTCTAGGATCAATTTTGAGATTCCCAAGACCGTAGGCATGTGCTATCATGCCCATGCCCAAGATTCAATTTGACATGCCTACGATCAATTTTGAGATGCCAAAGACCGTAGGCTTATGATTTCATGCACATGCCCAAGATTCAATTTGACATGCCCAAGTTTAAATTTGACATGTCTAGGATCAATTTTGAGATGCCCAACACCGTAGGCTTGTGCTTTCATGCCCATGCCCAAGATTCAATTTGACATGTCCAAATTTAAATTTGACATGTCTAGGATCAATTTTGAGATGCCTAAGACCGTAGGCTTTTGCTTTCATGCACATGCCCAAGATTTAATTTGACATGTCCAAGTTTAAATTTGACATGTCTAGGATCAATTTTGAGATGCCCAAGACCGTAGGCATGTGCTTTCATGCCGATGCCCAAGATTCTTTTTTTTTTCGCTAAGTCCAATAGTTTATTAAGCAAAAATCGTAATTACAAGAATTACAAGTAGGAGGCACAAGGCCTCCCCACCCCCATAAACCAAAGGGGTTAATAAATAACCAAAGAAAGAGCCAAAAAAATCTAGTAACTTATAACTAAAAGTTATCTAAGAGAAAGAAGAAAAAACACAAGGAGCCTAAAATTCTTCACTCTAAATAGCGCAAACTAAAACCAGCAAACCCTCCTCTCAACAAAAAGATTTAAGTGTTTCCACCACCTTTAGTTTTCTTCTTTGGAGTCTTCATTCTTTTTGGTTTTTTTTTGTTAAGTCCAAGGTTTATTTTAACAAAAAAACGTAATTACAAGAATTACAAGATGGGAGGCTCAAGGCCTCTGCACCCCCATAAACCAAAGGGGCAGGAAAACTCTAAAAGCTCATAAAATAAGCTCATAAAATAAGCTCATAAACACAAATAAATAACATAAATAGAAAAACTAGGAACATTAAAATCGTTTTGCGCCCCTTGTTTCAACTCTAAAATTCCTCTTCTTGGAATGAAGACCAGCAATTATTTGTGTCAAATCAAGGTCTCCATAAGGATGCTTGTATTCATCTTCATAAGTATCATCATAGTCATCCTCATCTGAAGCATAATTACCACCAGGAATAAGCTTAATAGGTGATTGAGCTTTTTTCTTAGGTGCCATTCTATCCATTAGCTCATTTTTCTCCTTGAAATAGTCTTTTCTAAAGGCTGGATTCCTAATAAAATTTTCTCGCACTTCAACATTCTCAATGTTACTTGCCTCCTCTTGGACTAAATTTAATAATACACCGTAGCACTGGGATCTACAAGCTAGGAACTTTTAGGGTTTCAAAATTTTTTTCAAGATTTTTCCTTCATCCTTGATCATCTTTTGGTGATTTAGGATGGAGGAAAATCATGTTTCTAACGTGATTTCTCATGGGGTTAAAACCGTGAGTTTTGCTGATTTGGTTAAGGGTAAAAAACCCTATATGCTAAAAGATTCAGATTTGCTATCTCTTCCTGATGCGGCTTTGTATGGAGAAGAACACTAAAATCCTCCATCCTCCCTGGAATCAAATGGTCAGTTGGTGCATTATATCAAATCCTCCATCCTCCCTGGAATCAAATGGGTGTACTCTTTGGTTGAAGATAACACTAAAATCTTAATTGGGGATGGACGGGATACTTCTCTTTATTATTGTAGGACCAGAATATCGCAACACTAATACTTCGCGAGATTAATAAACAACTGCATCGCGAAGGAGTCGCATGGAGGTAAATAAATGACGTAATAGATGACGACAGTTAGAACATGAGGAAAGTGTGAAGACTTAGCGAGATTTAAGAGTGTCGCGAAGGCAAACAGCTTGTACATTCGCGAGCATTCGCGAGACATTTCCGAAAATAAGGGACAGTATAGCTGTCATCCACTATGTAATACCCTATATAAAGGGTCGAGTAAGTCTGTTGTAGGAGAGGTCTTTTTGAATTGTGAAACAAGTCATTAAGAGAGAGAAAGAAAAGAGAGATTGTAATTTCTTTAACTTTGTTCTACATTTCTTTGTAAATCTTTCAAGAAGACAATTAATAAAACACATCATTGTTCATCTTCAAATGGATTGATTAAACAGATTTGAGTGAGGGGTGTAGTGTGGGAAAACATGCAACTACATATGCGCTAGAAACAGGGATTGAAGAAGATCAACCTTGTGAATTGGAAGAATTAGAGATAACAAGAAAGAAATCTTGAATAATTTTTTACTAAAATTGAGAAATGGCTAGGAGAAAGAACGCATCAGAACAACCAACGATCGTAAGGAGAAGTGGAAGATTAGTGGGAGAAAGAAGAAATGAAGTAGGTGAACCATCAAGGATAAATGCAAGAAATGGAGAAGAAGATCCAATTCAACCATCAACTCGACCACCAATTCAACTATCAACTCAACCACCAATTCAACCATCAACTCAACCACCAATTCAACCAGCACTAAACAGAGTAATCGATTATGATAGAGTGAGCGTGCATACATGGAGATCAGATTCTACGGAAGAAAGAGAAGAAGTACAACAATTGATGAATAATAGACAGGAAGAGAGAAATCGAGAAGAGATGGGAGAAACAATTCGTGGAAATGAAGAGATCGCAGCATTAGAGACGTTGAGACAAACAATGTATGAAGAAAGGCGGTTAGAAGCAGAGGAACGTGCAAATTTAACAAGGCAAAATCACGAGTTGAGAATGGAAAATCCGAGATTGCAAAATAGAAGATCGAGAAGTAGTAAATGATCAAGATCAAGATCACTAGAGAAGATAGGAGGACAACATTACCTGCAGTAAAACATTAATGAAGAAAATTTGGAAAGAGAGTTAAATCATGGCGAAGGAGGTCGCGAAGAGAGAGAATTAATAGAAAATCGTTATATTTTGGTGAATAATCACGATGATGGAAATCAAGAAGATAGGCACTCGAGGATTTAATAACCCAACTAATGAAGAAACACAAAGGAAAAGGAAATTGAAGATGATATTGAAAAGCATTACACTGAGCAAGCACGTCTAGCCCGCGAGAGAGAAAGATTGAGAGCAGAAATGGAAAATCGGGAATTGGAAGAGGCGATCCGGCAGAATAATCATGATAATCGAGAGAGGAGGCATGAGCGAAATCGCAACAATGGAGATATTAACGAAGAATACGAAAGAATACAAAAAAGTAGACACGAACGAAGAAGGAGAGAAGCAGTAATTAAAGAGACCGATCAATTCAAATTCGAGGCAAATGAACAAATTCTCGCGAGAATTGGCAGAGATGAGAGGAATATTGAACAAATGTAAGAGAAGAAGGAGGGAGAAGGATTAGATGAAGCTATCGCAGAGGTCGCGAAAAATCCTTTTACACTAGAAGTGCAAGATTAGGAGGAATACCCCCAAATGCAACTTACCAAGACTAACTAGCATTTTTGATGGGTCAACTTGTGCAAGACAACACATCAAGGCTTACGTGAGATGTATGCTACAATGGGAAAACCATGACGCTATATTGTGCAAATACTTGGCCGAGTTTAACGGAGAAGCGTTGAAATGGTTCGAGGGTTTACCAAGGAATACAATCACATCATTTAATCATTTACATGCTATATTCTTAGGGGCGTATATAAGTAACAACTCTTCGCGACTGGGTATTGAAGATGTATTTGGGCTAAAACAAAGAGTTGGCGAGAGTTTGAGACATCTAACTGTTAGATGGAAAACGATGTGTAGCGAGATGGCCTAAGGGTAGATGAAAGATACCTCATACTGTCATTCATAAATGCTATGTTCGCAACCAATCTATTGTATGTTCTGGTTTTTAGAGTCAAGAATACGATTACAATGACTGAATTCGAGAACCTGTGAAGAATATATCGCTTTAGAAGAAAGACAGAACGAGATGGAATCTTATCCAAGGGCGAACACAAATTCTAGCATCGCGAATGGAAGTTTATTACCTCAACTTGTACACAAAGGGCGAGCACATCGCAAGGGCAACAAGAGAGAATGGTAGATGATAAACAACCAAAATTGGTAGCTATGGGAAGTCACGATCAGAAAATTTAAAAGAGAAAGAAATTTCTACAACCGTGGCTTTAAAATAATAAAATTCAAAGGATTGATCAACCGCAAGAAACCTATGGAGGTCAAAGGCATAATTCGCAAGAGACTTATGGAGGCCGAGGCGTAACTATCATAGAAGACACAAGTCACGAGTAGTGTGGGAGGAAATTAAAATGCCGCCATTGAATGCCAAAGGTGGAAAAAATATGGGAAGCAATACTTTTGATGGAAAATATACCTGCACCATGGAACGTGGGAAGTGAACCACCACCGGGAGATAAGAGTCACGAACTGCGTTTCTTACCACCGCTTTCCATGGGCACCTAACAAATGACGCAGTAAACATTAAGAGAATTATCCCGCGAATGATTGACCAAGGGAAGTCGAATCACTTTTTAAAAGAATAAGAGAAAGCTCAACATTTACCGCCGCCACCAAAGAAAAGGAAAAGGAACATTTATTATAGAAGTTGGGGCAAAGAATAAAAATTTGTTTTAGAGAGCTGCAAGAGAGAGAGGCGAAAAAAGGAAAGATTGGAGGAAGAATGCAAAGGATGCGCAAAGAAAAGAAAGGTTAATGGTAAATACCATGGAAACAAAGGAAGAAGAGGCAATGAGAAATGAATGCATGAAAACAATTGAATATCATAATGGAAAGGAGATATTGAAAAGCTTGACTGACGCAGAGGCAGAAGGAAGTTTGAATAAAAGGTGTAAAAAATGAATAATTACGAGAAAAGATAACAATTTAATGGTGAAAGCATGATAAGGATAAGAAGCAAAGAGATGATGGTTATGGAAAAATTGTACGTAGAATCTCGCCATGAAGAATGTGTACAAATCTATTGAATAATTGAAATGAGATTGTGCGAAAACATCGCAGACAAATGATTGAATAAATTGATAAAATGAATGAGTGAGTGAATGGGACAAACCTTTATGGCGTACACCTTAGTTCGCGAATGATATTTCGCAAGAGGCAAATGTAAGACCTAAAGTACGTCATATAAGGGGGTATCTCTTAACATGGCTCGTGGAAGGTTACACCGCTCCCGAAACCCGGGTCATGGAGATTTGGGGCCCATAAAAGCCTATCCGGGGAGATACCTTGGATTTCCAACTATATATATATAAGGTTATACCCGGTTGGACGCCCGAGGGTCTCTTCCAAGGAGTCAGTGTATGACCAAGGCGCCGAGGTACACGGTTGAGTCAAGAGTGCTGGGAGCATGGAACTTCCTTACCACTCTTGACAAGTCTTGGCACATGCTGCACTCGGCCCGAAGAAAACTCCACTTAGGGTGTAGTCTCGTAACCATAAACCATATAGGTATAAGGGATAAGAGATCGCGAAAAACAATCGGTTGTTATTAAGACCGGATGGGAGGAGCCAGTCTTGTATGGCCGATGTACGCCTCCTTGAAGGGGCAACCAGGAGAAGATAAGGGCGGCACCCTCCATTAGGGAGCTGATAAGTGTCAAAAGACACAAATGTCATGAGGCTTTATTCTCGCAAGAGAATTTAGGCTTGTCATATTTGTGCAAATGATCCCGCAGAGGCAATAATACTAACGCGAAGGTAAGATGAGATCAATGGGTTTTTACATGAAAATGTAAGAACGCCCCGCGATTTCATCGCAAAGACGACAATGTCGCTGGATTTTATGGTCGCAAGAACATTTAAACCTGTCATATTGTCGCAAATACAATGTCCCGCAGAGGCAAAAATACTTAAGAAATGATAAGACAAGATCAATGGGTTATTACATGAAAATGTAAAGACGCCCCGTGACCTTGTCGCAATGAGGGGTGGCAAAATAAGACCTTTACTTAGGAAGGCAAAATAAGACCACACAAATAATGATAAGGCAAGACCAATGGATCATTACATGAAAATGTAAAGACATCCTGCGATCTTGTCGCAGTAACGGCATTCAAGAAAGATCTTTAAACATTTTGAATATAGGCAATCGAGATCTTTCCATCGCGAGAAAGATTACAACAAAAGATTTAATGGAAAATAAAGGGATTACTTGAGAAGGTGGCGAAATGAGTTCTTATAATCAAACAGAAAGAGAAACTAATTCATCCAACAACAGACTTGGTACTTTGCAATCAAAAAGAAAAATTCAACGAAGTTACAAAGAAACTTAATTTTCTATATCAACTTGCTCAGCTGAAGGAGATGGTAAAGATTCTTCAATAATTTTATCAGCTTCACCTCGCCAGCTGAAGGGTTTTCATCGAAATTCTTTCGCAAGGATCCTTATTGATAACTTCCTTATTAGCGAGGTCTTCGCAGCTTTCATAATCATAATCACCGTCGGGGAGAGTTGGGTACTTCATCATCTTCAACCTCCAATGGTTCAACATAGACAAGGATCAAGGGATTTAGAAAGTAAAATATTATTCACAAGAACTTCGCTTTGGGAGGAAATTGGCGAAGAAGTGCTTTTTGTTGATTTCTACTCGGATATCTTTAAGATGATTAAGGTAGTTAAACCTCCTTCCGGCTCTGGTCGCGAGATTGGGCAAGAGAAGCAACCAGAGTTGCATTTTTCCTTACAAATTTTAGCATGCGCCGCTTCCAAATTAGATAGAGAAGACTGAAGATTTTTCTCGATTTAAGAGTAAAGAAAGACATTAAAATTATAAGATTAAAAGTGGTATATAATGGAAAAGAGAAATTAGAAAAGAAAAATAATGGAAAAGGCAGTCAAATCTTATGACTACCTTCCTTCTCATGAGACAAGATATTGAGTAAGGGCCAAGCAATTATTCCCCAAGTTTTCCATGGCATTATCAAAACCATCACCAACAAGACCTTTAACCGCGACCGCAAATTCTTTTCGTTAGAAATCAATAACTTATTTTGATTCGCAAGGGAAGAATGGGATTCTTTTAACTTGGTATAATCATCCTTGAGTTGGTTGGCTTTCACACTTAGATTTATTCTATTCTGAATAAGTTTATCTCTTTCAGAGGTAGTATCTTCAAGTTTATTTTTCAAGAGGTGTGATAGATTGTTCTTGCTCATTCAATGATTTTTACAAGCATTAAGTTGTTGTGAGGATATTGCCACCTTATCCAATAGACCTCGCCTCTCAAGAGATAAAGTTCCATTTTCATCTGATAAGGTTTCCAACTCCAAATTAGATTTATTCAAAGAATATGAGAGACGCGACACTTCATTACTTAATAATTCTTGGTTTTAAACTAAGCAGATGTTTTCTTGGGAAAGATTATTTATTTGGTCCATAGAAAACGTATGAAGATTATCTAAACGATTATACTATTCCATCCAGGCGTCTCTTTCCGTTCGAGTCTCTTCCACAATAGATTCCAGTTGATATATCTCCATCTTACGTTTCTGGTGCAAAACTTGAGAGGCGAACCAAGTTTTTTAAAAAAAAAAAAAAAAAAAAAAAAAAAAAGGGGGAAAGGAGAGATACCTTTTAATTCTTCATTTTTCCTGCGAAGGTTATCGCGATCCAACAAAGTATTATGAAGATTATTCTTCAAAGTCTTAATTTCTTGTTCCAAGGATGCTCGCGATATCGTATCGGAACCAAAGAATTTACCCAAAGACTCGAAGACGCTAGATTTGGTGGGATCAGTGAAAGCCTTTTTTAACATCATTCATAGTATCTGATAAAATTTTAAAACCTATATCCATCCCTTCTAAATTTTCTTTGCTAAGAGAGATAGATTTTGAGGGAGAAGAAATAGTAGAGGAAGAAGGAAAAGTTGAGTCACCCATAGTTATAAGACCGCCAATTGAGAGACCTCGATCAATAGGTGGAGGCGAGGTAAAAGTAAAAGTAGGAATGGGCATGTTCTGAAGAATTTCATTCGCAGAAAATTCAGGGATTGGTTTATCCTGCGATGACACTGTAGGGAATGGTATATTATCTTGAGAAGAAGGAATGGGATTATCTTGCGAAGAAGACGCTGCAGTAGGAGATTTGCCTAGCGAAGACATTGTAGGGAAAGAAGAATGCTTGAATCCCGAAAAGGAACAGCTTGGAGCAAAGAAGCAGAGGCATCAAATGTATTATGGCGAGACCTTTTGGGAGATCTATCATCCCGCAAATAATAAATCAACTAACAAACAGAGGCAATAAAATTGCTATTAAAGGAGTAAATATTTCTAAAAATACCTTACTACTCGCAGTTGTTTTTTGGAAGCCAGAGACTTCAGCTGCGAAGAAGATTTTGGTTGCGAACCAGTGGGGATGTTAGGGTTCACCACGGTATATTTAGAGCTGGGTTTGTTCTTGCTGAAACAAAATGGCGAAAGAAATATCAAAAGAAGAACAAAATCAAGATGAAGTAATTTCAATAAGGAAGATCAATCAAGAGAATAATCAAAATCAATGAAAATAACGAACCTGGGATGCCATGTAAACGATAAAGTAAAGATAATAAAAAGAAGAGGATGAAGATGAATAGCAGGAAATAGTTTGCAGCATTTATGAAGAAGATATAGAAGAAGAGAAGGAATGGTTTTCACAGTGGATTTTTTCCTTTAAATAGAAGAAAAGGGTGACCGGATAACATTAAATATACCTAAGAGAAAGAGTAATTTTAGACACGTGTAAACGGTCATCCCAAGATTCAAGGAATCAAATTTCGTGGGAAATTGAAGATATATTACTTCTTGTTCACTTCGCAAAGCTTCAAACTTCGCAAAAGAATAGAGGCAAGTACGTACTTTTCAAGTCTAATATTCTTTCGCTCGTTCCTTCATCAACAAATGTCAAAGATCACCACAATAACAAATTTTTCCTTAAAAATCGCTCTCCAAGCGATATTCAAGGAAAAAGAGGCAAGATGTAGGACTGTAATATCGCAACACTAATACTTCGCGAGATTAATAAACAATCGCATCGCGAAGGAGTCGCATGGAGGTAAATAAATGACGTAATAGATGACGACGCTAGAACATGAGGAAAGTGTGAAGACTTAGCGAGATTTAAGAGTGTCGCGAAGGCAAACAAGTTGTACATTCGCGAGCATTCGCGAGACGTTTCAAAAATAAGGGACAAGATAGTTGTCATCCACTATGTAATACCCTATATAAAGGGTCGAGTAAGTCTGTTGTAGGAGGAGGTCTTTTTGAATTGTGAAACAAGTCATTAAGAGAGAGAAAGAAAAGAGAGATTGTAATTTCTTTAACTTTGTTCTACATTTCTTTGTAAATCTTTCAAGAAGACAATTAATAAAACACATCATTGTTCATCTTCAAATGGATTGATTAAACAGATTTGAGTGAGGGGTGTAGTGTGGGAAAACCTGCAACTACAATTATGATGTTTGGGTTGGTGATATGGCTATCACGATATTCTTGAAGATTATTCTCTTAATCGTGTCTGTTTGGTGAGTGATATAATAGTCAATGGTGCTTGGAATTTAAATAAAGAGTATCGTGACACTTTGTTGGTCGGGCTGGCATTGAAGAGGCGGATTTACCTTTCATTCCGAATGGGGAGGATCGTCAAGTTTGGAGACCTAGTGCTTTGTGTCAGTTCACGGGAAAGCTGCAAAATCTCTTATACGTAAGAGATATTCAAAGCTAGAGGGAGCGAACTTGGCTGTGGAGGCAATCTGTGTATCCGGCTTTGGCAAGCTAGAAATTGGAAGATTTTAAGAAGAGCTTGTGCTACTCCTCGATCAAGTCGAGACAGGTTCAAAATTCGTGTGATAAATAAGTGTTGCTTGTGTAATAATACTGAGGAATCGTTGGACCACTTGCTTTGGCATTGCAGTTTGCTGAGATGGCTTGGAGCCGGATTTCGGATATTTTTGGTGTGCAATCTCACCTGAACTTCTCTACATCCTATAAAGCGGTTCGTGAAAGAAGTTGCATGATTAAAGAGCTTTGGCTCCTTGCTGTGTTGGTGGTGCGTTCGGAGTTGTGGCAAACTCGTTGCCGTTTTGTTTATGATAACAAAAAGGTTAGCTGGGGCTTCTTTAAGACTACCGTGTTCAATCAAATCCACGAGTATTCAGTTCGTCTCAAAGGCTACATGTTCAATTCGGGTTGAAGATTTGAAGATTCGGATTTCTTTAAGGTAAGGCATACGAAGGTGAAGCTTTGAGCTCGTTGAGTGTAGTTGGATACCTCCGGGATGTGGATGAGCTTATGCCGTGTTGTGATGGTGCGCCTCGTGGTAATCCGTGTGTGGTGGGCTGTGTAGTAGCGTGACCATGATGCTAATGTGATTGGGGCTATGAGTATTGGTTTGGGCACAATGACAAACTATATTGCGGAAATTTCTGGAATTTTAATTGGTTTGGAATGGGCGCTTCAATGGGGTTACACAAAAGTTTGTATTCGCTCAGATTCTTTGGGTGCTATCACGGATTTTTCTAGTTCTAAGCTTCCTTGGTTTGTTTTGCAACGCTGGATGGAAGTTTCTTCACATTATGAAGCTATTCGTTTTGATCACACTTATAGAGAGGCTAATTTCGCTGCAGATAAGATGGCAAAAAGAGGGTGCATTCTTCTCAACGAGGAGGGAAGACATTATCTTGGAAGACCTGATTTTTTGTATTCTATTGAATTACCAAATGTACCTTATTTTTGTTTCAAATGATTAGCAAGTTTTTGGGGTTTTCCTGACCTCTTTTCTTGCTCTTCATTTTGTTTTGTATTCTAGTTATTAATTAATACATTTTGGATTTACCAAAAAAAAAATTGTATGGAGAAGAACCAGCCTTGGATTTACCTTTAGAACTTACACAAGAAGGGCGTGATGTTTTTCAGTTTAGTCTTATTGGGAGATTGAATTTTAAGGGTTTAAAACTTGCTAATGTTCAAAAAGGTTTAGAAGAACAATGGGGTTTTGGTGCTGGAAGATGCAAGTTGGTTCCAATGACAAAAGGGTTTTTCATCATAAAATTAACTTCAGCTGTTGATAAGGAACGTGTATGGCATGGTGATACTTGGGTGATTCAGAATCAACAACTTAGGGTTTTCAATTTTATCCCAACTTTGATCCAAAAGGCAAAGAAACTTCACGAGCATCGATTTGGGTAAGTTTCCATGATTTGTACATTGAGTTATGGACAAAGAAAATTCTTATTTCCATTGCTAAAATTATTGGGAAACCGATTGCTATTGATCAAAAGACTTTGGATCATGATGTTGGAAACTATGCTGCTGTTTTGATTGATATTGACTTTTCTAAGCTGATTCCTAAAAGAATTCGCTTGAAAGCAAATGGGAAGGAGTTCTGGCAGTATATTGAAATTCAGGATTTAGAGAACATAAAGTATTGTACTCACTGCAAGTTTATGGGACATAAATTTGAAAACTGCCTTGCTGCTCGTAAAATCTTAGGAGGTGCTACTGAAAAGAAGTCTTCTAGTGATAATATCAAAGATGGTAAAGAGAAAACAACCAAATTTGTTTGGAAGGAAGTGCGAAAAATTTCCCATGCAGAACATGCAAGTAAAGATGGTATTGCTACAACATATAATGTACAGTCCGGGAAGGATTTGCTGACAGAAGCAACATCAGCTATGGCTATACAAAACACTGATCATGTTCAAAAGAATGCTGATGATAATCAGTTGGAGGAGCAGCTCAACAAAGCCTTTATAGAGTATCGTGAAGCACAACTTACGTTGTTAAGATGTAAAAATAATATTGCTGCCAAGAAGGATCAATCTATACGTGATAATTCTGTCCATGTTGACAATGAAGATAGTACAAAAAGGAATTCTGAGATTTTGTCTAAGAAAACTACTCAGCCCGAGCAAAATATGGGAACTCAGTTCAGTTGCAAAATATGGTAAATATGGCTGCTATTGCTGTTCGAAAAGATGAGATGGTGTGGAAAACTGAACGCTAGTACAAAGACTCTTTGCTAGAAAAAAATCAGTCCGTGTCTAAGCCATCTAATGAAAGTTGGACACCATTTAAGGGTAAGAACTACACAAACAAAGGTATTCCTTTTAAGTTTACTCCTTTTGAAACTCCGTTTGTGGATGATCTTTTAAGAACTGAAATAGTAGTGAATAACAAGTATGATGTCCTAACTTCTGAGTTAGGCCTTGCTACTGATTCTAATGTGGTTATAATGGAGGAGGAGGAACAAGACGATTCATGTGACTCAGATGATAGTATGGGTTCAAAAGATTGGGGTGAAGTGGATGCAGATATTCTAGCAAGGAAACAAGCTAGAAAAGTGGCCAAGCAAGCTGCTAAAATCATGGCTACGAATTCCAAGTCTAATGAGGATACTCCAAACCGGGACGCTGTTCATAACAAGGAAATTCAAGCCGAAACTGTTTTTGATATGGATAATATTCTGTCTACGGAGGAACTAGAGGAGGCAAGTACTATTCAGATTGATGAAGTGCGTGCTAATTTCATTAGAGATCCGGCTTTTAGACGAGACTATTTCAAGGAAAAAAAGGAGCAAATGTATAGAATGTCAACTAAGAAGAAAGCTCAATCTCCTATTAAGCTTGTTCCGGGTTGTAATTATGCTTCAGATGAAAATGAAGAGTATTATGACTATGATGAAACTTATGATGATTATGGAGATCAATACAAGGAGCCTTATGATTTGACTCAAATAATTGCAGGTCTCATTCCAAAGAAGAAGAATTTTAGAGTTGTAAATAAGGGGCGAAAACGATTTTAATTTTACTAGTTTTCTTCTTTATGCTATTTTTTAAGTGCTTAGGAGCTTATTTTATGAGTTTTTAGAGTCTTTTTCCCCTTTGCTTTATGGGGGTAGGGAGGCATAGAGCCTCCCATTTTGTAATTCTTGTAATTACGTTTTTTTGCTTTAATAAACCATTTTGACCTAGCAAAAAAAATTACTTGCCTCCTCTAATTCCTCCATAGATAAAATATTATTAATATCAAACCCGGTTGTTGTTTCCTTCGTATGATCATTGTCGCAGCTTAGAGATTCCTCATTGGCCTTGTTGAACTCCAAGCTAGCATCAGATTGATGTTTCCTTGCTATAATATCTGCATCAACTTCACCCCAATCTTTCGAACCCATACTAATGTCTGAGTCACTAGAATCATCTTGTTCCTCTTCCACCAAAGCCTCACTAGAATCATTAGCAAGGCCTAACTCAGAAGCTAGAGCACCATACTTGTTATTCACCACTAATTCAGTTTGAAAAAGAGCATCCACAAAAGGAGTTTCAAAAGATTTGAATTTAAAAGGTGTACCCTTAGAAGGGGAGTTCTTACCCTTAACTGTTTTCCAATCCTCATTCTTTTTGATTGATCTTGTATTTCCTTTATTTACATCTTACGAAAAGATAAATCCCACAAAAACTTTTGTTGAACATCAAATTTTGTGATAGTGCAAAGAACCTCATTTTCCTCACTTGTTAAACGAATATCCCCCAAGTCAGTGCTGGCGGAACTTTCCTTGGGCTGAGCTTCTTGCAAGCCCAAATTTGATTCCGAGCAAACAGAATCCATGAGGTTTTCAACTTCACGTACAGCTTCATTTGATTCAGATAATGATACCTCTTCTTGTAAAACACTGAATTTATTCGGAGATAAAACTCAGAATTGGGTGGTCAACGTGAAGAAAAAAAAGACAAATCTTCACGCGCCTTCAACAAGTTTGCATAATCTTCATCCATTTTTTTTTAGTTCCAAAACTTTACGCTCCTGTTCACTTAACGCAACTAATCCACCATTGTTATCCATTTTTTTCTTTAGCTCCAAAACAATACGCTCCTGTTCGCTTAACAGAACTAATTCACCATTGTGTTGAACATCATCTGTTGTATGGGACATAGAGTCTACATCCCCATGTTGTCCATGCACAACATCAGATTGTTTAAAACACAATTTAGGTACAACTTCAGAACAAAAGGAATGTCGAGCGTTCGTTCCTTTGTTTTCTTCCGAGGCGTATTCTTATTTCCATTCCTTTTATGTTGAACTACATGCCAATCACTTGTATTATCCATCTGAACACGGCTTTGTAAGCTATGCAAATCAGAAGTTTTTTCCCCAGCATTAGTTGAATTGTTCCGTACCTGCCATTGTGGTTTTGGAGGACCTTTGGCTGGCTGCTTAGCATGTTTCTTTTTCCTACATTCAACATCCATATGACCAATTATTTTGCACTTAGAACAGAACTTTGGACGCTTTGGAATGTCAATATCTTGCCAGAAATCTCTTCCCCCCGCCGTAACATGAATAGCATCTGTTACATGACTTGCAAAATCTATATCTATAAGAACAGAGGCAAAGTGGCCATATTCATGATTAAGAGTTCTTGTATCCACCACAATTGGAGTGCCCAGAGATTTACCCATAGCTAGCAAAGATTTCTCAACCCAAAACTCCATTGGCAAGCCAGGGAATTTCACCCAAACTGTTGCACGGGAAGTTGGTTGCTTGTCTACATCAAATCCAGGGTACCATTCAATGAGTCGTAGCTGATGATTATCCACCATCCAACCATCTTCATAGAAAACCCTATTCTTATCTTCTAGAGATAAAAGTTTTATAATGAAAAAACCTCGATTCAAAGGAACAAACCGAACTCGCTCCCCGACCAAGGTTCTATTGCTTTTCAAGGAGATTTTGATAGAGTTAAAATCAATTCCCTTGAAATCTATACGACCTATAAGGATGAAACGCCAAATCTCACAACCTTCATTGAAAAACTCTTGGGGTATTTCAATGGCTGGTTTACCATCTTTACTGGTAGGATTTGGGAGAGAACTCAAATCCACATAAGTATTAACATGTATCTTCTTTTCACGTTCAGAATTTAGGGTTTTCTTACCCTTAACCTTGTCCGCATAAGAAGCCGATATAGCAGCAGTTGAAGTTGAACCCGGTTCATTGTTTTCCCCCATTTTGAATCATCCAAAGATGATCAAAACAAAGGGATAAACCGAATGATTAAAGGAAAAAATGAAATTTTTTTCAAAACCCTAAAAATCTCCAGAGCAACTTTTGGAGAGAGAAAAAACTGATTTTTTTTTAATTGTGGACAGTTCACAACAAGGCAGTGTTTGAATAAAAAAAAGCAAACTGGAGTTTGTTTTTTAAGAGAGTGCTCAAGCTAATTCAAGAGTATGCTGTTCGTTTGAAAGGTTATATGAGAAATAATGATGAAGATGTTATCATACTTGATTATTTCCGTGTGCATCACAGAAAAATCAAAGTTCTCCAGCCAACTAAGTATTTTTGGCAGCCTCCGGAAGACAATGAGTTGCAACTTTGTTGTGATGGCACGCGCGTGGTAATCCGAGGTGTTGTGGGTCTTTGGAGTGGTAGCAAGAGATGCAAATTTTTCCTTCCTTGGAGAAATGTCTATTGGCTTGGGAGTTACAACAAATTACTTGGCAGAACTCTATGGTATTATTGTGGGGATGAAATGGGCTATAAGATGGGGTTTCAGGCGTGTTTGCATTCGGTCTGATTCTTTTGGTGTTGTTGAAGCCTTAAAAAATGCTAATCTTCCTTGGTTTGCTAGAAAAAGGTGGACGGCAGTTTGTAGGCATTATGTTGCAATAAGGTTCATTTATACTTTTAGGGAGGCGAATTTCTCTGCAGATGCTATAGCAAAATGGGGGTGTTCTCTTAATGAGTAGGAAGGTTTACATTATGAAGGAATACCAATTTTTTTAATTTCAGTTGAATATCCAAATGTTGCTTATTATAGATTCAAGTAGTTTGCAAGTTTTGGGGGTTGTTGTAACCTCTTTTCTTGTAAACTCTTCTTTGTAAATTTGTTATCTATTAATACAAATTTTTGACTTATCAAAAAAAAAAAAACCGAGATTCAATTTGACATGCCAATGATCAATTTTGAGATGCCCAAGACCGTAGGCTTGTGCTTTCATTCCCATACCCAAGATTAAATTTGACATGCCTAGGTTTAATTTTTAGATGCCCAGGACCGTAGGCTTGTGCTTTCATGCCCATGCCCAAGATTCAATTTGACATGCCCAAGTTTAAATTTGACATGTCTAGGATCAATTTGACATGCCCAAGGCCGTAGGCTTGTGCTTTCATTCCCATGCCCAAGATTCAATTTGGCATGCCCAAGTTTAAATTTGACATGTCTAGGATCAATTTTGAGATGCCCAAGACCGTTGGCTTGTGCTTTCATGCCCATGCCCATGCCCAAAATTCAATTTGACATGCCTAGGATCAATTTTGAGATGCCTAAGACCGTTGGCCTGTGATTTCATGCCAATGCACAAGATTCAATTTGACATGCCCAAGTTTAAATTTGACATGTCTAGGATTAATTTTGAGATGCCCAAGACCGTAGGCTTGTGCTTTCATGCCCATGCCCAAGATTCAATTTGACATGCCTAGGATTAATTTTGAGATGCCCAAGACCGTAGGCTTGTGCTTTCACGCCCATGCCCAAGATTCAATTTGGCATGCCCAAGTTTAAATTTGACATGTCTAGGATCAATTTTGAGATGCCCAAGACCGTTGGCTTGTGCTTTCATGCCCATGCCCATGCCCAAAATTCAATTTGACATGCCTAGGATCAATTTTGAGATGCCTAAGACCGTTGGCCTGTGATTTCATGCCAATGCACAAGATTCAATTTGACATGCCCAAGTTTAAATTTGACATGTCTAGGATTAATTTTGAGATGCCCAAGACCGTAGGCTTGTGCTTTCATGCCCATGCCCAAGATTCAATTTGACATGCCTAGGATTAATTTTGAGATGCCCAAGACCGTAGGCTTGTGCTTTCACGCCCATGCCCAACATTCAATTTGACATTCCCAAGTTTAACTTTGACATGCCTATGATCAATTTTGAGATGCCCAAGACCGTAGGCTTGTTCTTTCACGGCCGTGCCCAAGATTCAATTTGGCATTCCCAAGTTTAACTTTGACATATCTATGATCAATTTTGAGATGCCCAAGACCGTAGGCTTGTGCTTTCATGCCCATGCCCAAGATTCAATTAAACATGTCAAAGTATAAATTTGACATGTCTAGGTTCAATTTTGACATGCCCAAGGCCGTAGTCTTATGCTTTCATGCCCATGCCCAAGATTCAATTTGGCATGCCCAAGTTTAAATTTGACATGTCTAGGATCAATTTTGAGTTGCCCCAGACTGTAGGCTTGTGCTTTCATGCCCATGCCCAAAATTCAATTTGACATGCCTAGGATCAATTTTGAGATGCCCAAGACCGTTGGCTTGTGCTTTCATGACAATTCCCAAGATTCAATTGACATGTCCAAGTTTAAATTTGACATGTCTAGGATTAATTTTGAGATGCCCAAGACCGTAGGCTTGTGCTTTCATGTCCATGCCCAAGATTCAATTTGACATGGCTAGGATCAATTTTGAGATGCCCAAGACCATTGGCTTGTGCTTTCATGCCCATGACCAAGATTCAATTTGACATGCCCAAGTTTATTTTTTTGCTAAGTCCAATGGTTTATTAAAGCAAAAAAACGTAATTACAAGAATTATAATGAGGGCTCAAGTCCCCCCACCCCCATAAACCAAAAGGGTGAAAAAATAACAAAAAATAGCACTAGAAGTTCAAAAAGAAACTCCTAAACACAAATAACTAACAAAAGAAGAACAAAAGGAACTTAAAAACGTTTTCGCCCCTTTCCCATCTTAAAATTCCTCTTCTTAGGTTGGATACCAGCAAGGATTTCTGCCAAAACATCAGGTTCTCCATAATACTCATTATACTCATCTTCATATATATCATCATATTCCTCTTCATCCGAAGCATAATTACCGCCAGGAACAAGCTTAATAGGAGTTTGTGGTTTTTTCTTTGTTACTCTCTCCAACAGCTCCCTTTTTTCCTTAAAATACTCTTTTCTATAGGCTGGATTTCTAATGAAGTTAGCCCTAACTTCATCATTCTTAATGGTGCCTACCTCTTCAAGCTCCTCCTGATTGAGAATATTTTCTGTCCTTTGTTGCCTTATAGCTTCTAATCTGTCAAGAAAAGCATTCTTCTTTGCTTCATCAATAGTTTCAGTTGAGCTCTCAACTGAATTTATAGCCTTATCAATCGTTGGAACATTACTATTCTTGTTTTTAATTTCATCAACAACCTAACCCCATTCTTTTGAGCTTTTAACATCAGCTGCCATATTAGCCGCAAGCAATTCAGCCTCTTCCTCATCTAAATCTTCAACAATACTTTGCTGAACTTCCTCCAAATCAGCACCCTCAACATCATCTCTAAAACCCAATTCTGAACTTAGCACTTCATATTTATTTTTCCTAACTATTTCAGAAGATTCCATCAATGCATCAGTAAGAGGTGTAAAAGAAAATTTCGTACCCTTCACTGGCGTCCAATCCTCATTAGATGCCTTAGGAAACAGATTAGGGTTGGAAATAGATATGACTTCCAAGTCAGACTTGGATCCGGACTTACCTTCCATAGCCTTGGTCCCGGCCTTGACTTGCATTGACCCGGACTCAAATTAGAATTTCGTTGTTCACGGACTTGTGAACCTCAGAGTTTTGCAAAGACACGGGCTGAAGTTCCTTGCCTTCCTTCCGTGTAACTGAATTTTTATTTTGTACGGACTTGATTTCCTTTTTTCCTTCCAAAACGTTTTTAGCTTCCAAACTGGAATTTGACTTGGATACGGCATTGATAGTACCAGAACTTCCAACTCTTGGTGAAGCAATAGCTGCCTTTGCCGCAATGGCATTTTTACACTTGATAAGTTTCATCTGTGCTTCACGAAAAGCTAAGCTAGAGTTAGCCAGTTCTTTCTCCAAAATTTCATCACTAGATTGAACTGAAATATCATCTCCACTTATTGAAACTGAAGCAAAATTTTTATTTTCATGGCTTGCATGAGATGCATGGGCAATTGCATGCCCAAGTTTAAATTTGACATGTCTAGAATTAATTTTGAGATACCCAAGACCGTAGGCTTGTGCTTTCATGCCCATGCCCAAGATTCAATTTGACAAGCCCAAGTTTAAATTTGACATGTCTAGGATCAGTTTGAGATTCCCAAGACCGTAGGCTTGTGCTTTTATGCACATGCCCAAGATTCAATTTGACATGACCAAGTTTAAATTTGACATGTCTAGGATCAATTTTGAGATGCCCAAGACCGTAGGCTTGTGATTTCATGCCCATGCCCAAGATTCAATTTGAAATGCCTAGGATCAATTTTGAGATGCCCAAGACCGTAGGCATTTGCTTTCATGCCCATGCACAAGATTCAATTTGACATGCCTAGGATCAATTTTGAGTTGCCCAAGACCGTAGGCTTGTGCTTTCATGCCCATGCCCAAGATTTAATTTTACATGCCCAAGTTTAAATTTGACATGTCTAGGATCAATTTTGAGATGCCCAAGACCGTAGGATTGTGCTTTGATGCCCATTCCCAAGATTCAATTTGACATGCCCATGTTTAAATCAGACATGTCTAGGATCAATTTTGAAATTCCCAACACCGTAGGCTTGTGTTTTCATGCCCATGCCCAAGATTCAATTTGACATGACTGGGATCAATTTTGAGATGCCCAAGACCGTAGGCTTGTGCTTTCACGCCCATGCCCAAAATTCAATTTGAAATTCCCAAGTTTAACTTTGACATGTCTATGATCAATTTTGAGATGCCCAAGACCGTAGGCTTGTGCTTTCATGCCCATGCCCAAGATTCAATTTGACATGCCCAAGTATAAATTTGACATGTCTAGGATCAATTTTGACATGCCCAAGGCCGTAGGCTTGTGCTTTCACGCCCATGCCCAAGATTATATTTGGCATGCCCAAGTTTAAATTTGACATGTCTAGGATCAATTTTGAGATGCCCAAGACCGTAGGCTTGTGCTTTCATGCCCATGCCCAAAATTCAATTTGACATGCCTAGGATCAATTTTGAGATGCCCAAGACCGTTGGACTGTGCTTTCATGCCAATGCCCAAGATTCAATTTGACATGCCCAAGTTTAAATTTGACATGTCTAGGATCAATTTTGAGATGCCCAAGACCGTAGGTTTGTGATTTCATGCCCATGCCCAAGATTCAATTTGAAATGCCCAAGACCGTAGGTTTGTGCTTTCATGCCCATGCCCAAGATTCAATTTGACATGCCTAGGATCAATTTTGAGATGCCCAAGACCGTAGGCTTGTGCTTTCATGCCCATGCCCAAGATTCAATTTGACATTCCCAAGTTTAACTTTGACATGTCTTTGATCAATTTTGAGAAGACCAAGATCGTAGGCTTGTTTTTTCACGCACATGCCCAAGATTCAATTTGACATTCCCAAGTTTAACTTTGACATGTCTATGATCAATTTTGAGATGCCCAAGACCGTAGGCTTGTGCTTTCATGCCCGTGCCCAAGATTCAATTTGACATGCCCAAGTATAAATTTGACATGTCTAGGATCAATTTTGACAATCCCAAGGCCATAGGCTTGTGCTTTCATGCCCATGCCCAAGATTCAATTTGGCATGCCCAAGTTTAAATTGACATGTCTAGGATCAATTTTGAGTTGCCCAAGACTGTAGGCTTGTGCTTTCATGACCATGCCAAAAAGTCAATTTGACATGCCTAGGATCAATTTTGAGATGCCCAAGACCGTTGGCTTGTGCTTTCATGCCAATGCCCAAGATTCAATTTGAAATGCCCAAGTTTAAATTTGACATGTCTAGGATTAATTTTGAGATGCCCAAGACCGTAGGCTTGTGATTTCATGCCCATGCCCAAGATTCAATTTGAAATGCCCATGATCAATTTTGAGTTGCCCAAGACCGTAGGCTTGTGCTTTCATGCCCATGCCCAAGATTCAATTTGACATGCCTAGGATCAATTTTGAGATGCCCAAGACCGTAGGCTTGTGCTTTCACGCCCATGCCCAAGATTCAATTTGACATTCCCAAGTTTAACTTTGACATGTCTATGATCAATTTTGAGATGCCCAAGACCGTAGGCTTGTGCTTTCATGCCCATGCCCAAAATTCAATTTGACATGCCTAGGATCAATTTTGAGATACCCAAGATCGTTGGCTTGTGCTTTCATGCCAATGCCCAAGATTCAATTTGACATGCCCAAGTTTAAATTTGACATGTCTAGGATAAATTTTGAGATGCCCAAGACCGTAGGCTTGTGATATCATGCCCATGCCCAAGATTCAATTTGAAATGCCCAGGCCCAAGTGTTTATGGGTGAAAACTATTTTCACGGTTTTGGTAATTTGGGGTGTGTGGATGAGAAATGAGTCTAAACCTTAAACAAATGCACTTTGCACGGAGTGCTTGTAGATTCGAGAAATCAATGCTGTGCAAATCCGGCCTAAACCAAGAAATGGCCGTTCCTGGACTTGTTTCGGTCACAAAGTGAAGCAGATGGGGTTGATCTTAGGGAGGGAAGCAAAGAAGGTGTTGAGATTGTGAAGGTGTTGGCTATGTATGACTTGTATCAGAAAGTTGAACTGGCTTGCAGGATGTAAGCTATCAGTTCCCGTGTTTGAATACGATGGTATCAACACTTGCCTCTGTTGTCTGGACTTGTTCTTTTTTTTTTTTTTTGGAAATAGGGAGGAGAACCTATTTATACAAGTCATTTGAGACTTACTGACGTCTCTCGTGGGAAGTGGAGGAAGTGGAGTGATGGAGTAGTGGAGTTGTGTGTTGGTGTTACACGACCAGTCTTGCCCACTTCTCCTGTCATCTCTAACCGTCCAAGACTTCCTGACACGTTCTTGTGATGGCATGTTGCACGCTACATGATGTAAACCGCCAGACCAATACCCCAGTATGTATCCCCCCGATTTGTGACATGATTGATGCCTCGAGTGTGTGGATCGTGGGACCCACAAAGTAGCATGTAATGCTAGACTAAATAACTAAGTTATTTAGGAAGTCGATACTTGTGAAGTATCGTGTGTATTCTATGCGTGCATGCATCAAGTATATTCAGCATGTATGAAGCATCACTGTTTTTAAGGCTTAACGGAGTAAGTCACGAATTTAAGCGTCTTAAAATAGCATCATGTCCAGCCATCTTCGAGTGATCGTTTGGAGGCTATACATGCAAGCCCTGATTTGGCCGATCACCTCATGTGAAAAAGTGGTGGACGGTGATCGTGGTGATGCCTTGCTGGTCTCTTAACTCCTAACCAGGGCTGCTTGACCAAGCTGGTACAGTTGGACGGACGAGATGATCTGTGACGCTCATCTGCGACCGTTGATAAAGTTTTAGGGTTTTGAAGAGATGCGCAGGCATCACTCTTTAGCTTGGTCGAAACCAAGCATGGGAGGTATTTTGGAAAGGACCGACCTGGCATGCGTGTAGACGGCATGCCGGTGTACACGTCCGTGCCTCACTGTCCCATGAAGGTGCGATCTAGGCCACTCAATTTGCCTCATCATGAAACGTGATCTAAGCCACTCAATTTGTCCGGAGAAGTTGAGTGGTCGAGATCAGTTTTCAATTAGGAGGTGCGACCACGCCTGGTTTGGGCGTGCGAATCAAGGTGTATAGCCAAGTTTGGTCTTGGCCGATCGGGTATGGAGATAGGTGGGACCGCAGTGATCATGTTGATACTTCATCGGACTCGCTTTAGTCTATTCCTGGACCCTTCATCCAAGCAGGAGAAAAGGGACGCTCGTGATCGCGACACAAACCCTAATCAGGTTTTGCCGGCCGTGTGTCATACCCAGTTTGGGACGCACGAATCAAGACGACCAACCATAGTTGGTCCTGACCGATCAGTCAGGTATGTAGGCGGGCCCACGGTGTTTGTGTTGACATTCTCTGGGCCCTTTGAATCTACATCTACACCGGGTCCATCCGTACTGCGAAGATGGATGGTTGAGACTGTTTTGCGATACATGTAATGTGTCGCAAACCCTAATTTAGGGTTTTCGTCCATACTTTTGCTTTGGCTTGGACGGTTTGGCAAGCTATGCCACCCTTTTGGGGAGACAGACCACGCGGGGCCGCGTTGGGTTGGTGGTGAATATTCCAATACCTGCTTGGGGTCATGGATTTAATCTAAGCCATCCAATCATGCTGGTGAAGTTGGATGGTCGTGATCGTTTCTGAGACTGATATGGTCAGTCCAGGTTCAAATATGCTCAATCGGGCTAGTATAACACACCGAGAGTTGTAGCATGTATGGGTATTTCATACATGCTTCATTATTAATGCTTGGAGATTCGTGTTACTCTGCTGAGAACAACACTCAGTCGTCATGCCGCACCGGTAATGAATACAGGAAATACTAGGCTGGATATGTATTAATTAATAATGATGTAAATTCACAGGGTATATGGGATTGTTGCTACATGCTCCAACCTGAATGAATTTTGTGTATTTAATTCACAGAATACTGGGATTGTTGCCACATGCTCCATTCTAGGTGAATTAGTAAAGTGAAGAAGTATTCATCACTTATCAATGGCTTTATCTTTTGCAAGATGTTAGTGCATAATTTTGGCTTTTACAATTTTAGCCTTAAATGAAAATCCACCATCAACATTAAGTCCCCGACTAGCACGTAATGGTTACACCATTGTGGGGTAGGCATGAGATGGTGACTTGATTAAAGACAAAGCTTATGAGACAAAGTTAGATGTTACCGTGGAGAGACGGGTCATCCTGTCCTTGGAGCATGTCACGTTCAAGAGGCGTCCAGGCGAGTGTTCCCCCTAGCATGATGTCGGTCTTGCCTGCTTCGATGGACTGTTATGTCTATTTCGTTCGTGGGGCTATTGCACCTGTTTGATCGAACGTGGGCTTGATGTGCCTGTTTTGGTTAATCGTGGGTCCGCTACGTCTGCTTGATCGAACGTGGGACCCGATGTAAGCATGCTTGATTCGAACATGGGCAGATGTGCATGCTTCGATCAAATGCGGGACCACCGTGTACATGTTCCAAACGTCGGCCATGTCATGCGCCTACTTTGACCGTACGGTTGATGTAATTGCTCGAGTGTCATCTTGCTACTTCGACAAAACACCGACCCAGCTAGCTTGACTAAACACCGGACTTGATGCTTTGACCAAACACCGGCCTTGCTGTTTGCTTTGCTCGAACGTGGGACCCGATGTGAGCAAGCTTGCTTTTAAAAAAATGAACCTTGTGTGCTCAAATGTAAATGTGGGTCCTGTAGAAAGCGTTGAAGCACCTTCTGGAGCAGGCCCGGGAGAGCGTTGAAGTGTTGGAGCTGAAACGCCTTCTTCTGGAGAGAGAGCTTTGATTGGGGACGGCTGTGTCTGCTTGGACCCAATCCCGGTCTTGTGTATCCCAATGTGAATGCATGTTTTTGTCGTGTGTGACTACACGTATTGCGTGTTTTTATACAAGTACCGACTCCTGTCTTTTGTTGTAGAATGAAGAAAAGAACTCCTGTTGATATGTCTTCTGGAGATAATGCTGGTGCTAAGTCAGGAAGTGTTGACAGCTTCAAAGATATGCCGAACATTGTTGATGAGTTGTTCACCTTGCCTTTTCCGAACATTAGGAAACATCCCTCTCACAGAATAGTCCTGCTTTCTGATTCATAAAATATGGAAGATGATCCATCTTCTTTTTCGGTACTTGTGATGAGGTTATGTCTTCGAAGAATTGAATATCCGCCTTCTCTTATCGACTTCAAGACTTGCCATACTCCAATGGGTTCTTATGAAGGATGGATGAGACACATGTTGAATAATAAGTACATCAAAGATAACTTGACCAGAGCGCAGATTATTGATGCAGCTTGAGTGTTGAAACGGCTCGAGAGGATGTTAAAGTGGTTTCTGGTGCGAACGTTGAGGTGGATCCTGGAGAGAGTGTTGAAGAAGGATTCTGAAGAGAGCGTGGGTCCCGGAGAGAGCGTTGAGGCGGTTCTTGAATAAACCTGTAGGATCAGAATATCGCAACACCAAGATTCTCGCGAAATCCATAAACGACACACTGCGAAGACATCGTGGGATGGAAGTAAGAACGACGTAACGGATGACGACAGGCAAAACACGAGAAAGATGTGAAGATGTAGCGAGATCGAGGAGTGTCGCGAGATTTAACATATGTACACTTGCGAGAATGTCGCAAGCCAGATCCGAAAATAAAGGACAGCTTAGCTGTCATCCGCCATGTAATGTCCTATATAAAGATCCGAATAGGCTTAAGGAGGAGAGAGATCTTTTTCAAGTGTGAAGCAAGTCATTAAGAGAGAGAAAGTTTAGAGTAATTGTAATATTTTGGTTTATCTCCTGTTCATCTTGTAACATTTCGAGAGTTTGATCAATAAAAACTTATAATTGTTCATCTTAAAAATGATTTAATTGTATGGAATCTTGTGAGGGGTGTAGTGTGGGATTTCCTGCAACTACATAATGGCGCTAGAAACAGGGAGGAGTAAAGATTGATATTGTGATTTAGAAGGATTTGAAGTAGTAGATAAAGAGTTTCATATAATTTTCAACAATTTGATAAGGTTAAAGAATGGCAAGAAGAAGACATACGTCAGAACAACCAGCGACAGTTAGAAGGAGTAAGAGACTTGCTGGAGAAGAAAGAAATGAAATGGGAGAATCTTCAAGAGCAAATACGAGAAATAATGGAGAAAATCGAGTTCAATCGCCAATTCAGCATGCACCAATACAAAATGGAACTGAGGATTATGACAGAGTGAGCGTACACACTTGGCGATCGGATTCTGAAGATGAAATAAGGGAAAACCAGCAATTAGAAGGTAATGGACAAGAAGAAGGAGATCAAGAAATGGTTGGAGGAATAATTCATGGAAATGAAGAGATTACAGCGTTAGAGGCATTGAGACAAACGATACGCGAAGAAAGGCGATTAGAAACGGAAGAACGTGCAAATTTGACAAGGCAAAACCATGAGCTAAGGATGGAAAACATAAGGTTACGAACGGGGAGGTCAAGGAGCTCTAAAGGTCAAGATCAGTAAGGGAAGAAGTAAGACGAGATATGCTTGTAAAAATGCTAATGAAGAAATTCGAGAAGAAACACAAAATTTAGGTGAGGAACGCCGTGAAAGAAGAGAAGTAAGGGAAGATGGGCAAAATGATGGAAATCAGAGAGATAGACACCACCAGAGGCGAGATAATCAAGAGGATGGAGAAAATCAGGAAGAAGGAAGGAGAATATTACATGGGAGAGAAATACAAAGAAATCACCGAGCAATTCAAGATGAAATTGAGAGACATTATACTGAACAAGCACATCTAGCTCGCGAAAGGGAAAGGCTAAGGGCGAAATGGAAGAACAAGAACTACAAGAGGCAATTCGCCAAAACAATCATGATAATCGAGAAAGGAGGCGTGAGCGTAATCGCAATAATGTTAATATCAATGAAGAATACGATAGAGCATTAAGGAGAACTGAAAGACGGTAAAGAGGAGAAAATGAGAGATATAATGGTGTGCGAATTCATGAAAGGAATGAAAGAGAAGATCGCAGAGAAAGACGGGAAGAAAATGATGACCAAGAGAATCAAAACGGATATGAACGCAGAAGAAGAGAGGCGGAGCTAAAAAGGCCAATGGAAGATAATTCTAGTATAAACGAACAAATTTTGAAAGAGCTAGCGGAAATGAGAGGAATTTTAAACAATAAGAAAGAAGGAGGTAGGAGACAATTAGATGAAGCTATAGAAGAAGCTGCGAAAACCACATTCACACGGGAAATACAATTAGAAGGAATACCCCCAAAGTGCAATTTGCCTACACTAACCAGCATTTTTGATGGATCAACTTGTGCAATACAACACATCAAAGCTTATTTGAGATGTATGTTACAGTGGGAAAATCATGACGCTATATTGTGAAAATATTTTGCATCAAGTTTGACAGGAGAAGCTTTGAAATGGTTTGAAGGTCTGCCAAAAAATACTATAGCATCCTTCAATCATCTACAGGCTATATTTTTAGGGGCATACATAAGTAATAATTTCTCGCGACCTGGCATTGAAGATGTATTTGGATTAAAGCAAAGGGTTGGTGAAAGTTTGAAACATTTGACTGTGAGGTGGAAGACGATGTGTAGCGACATGGCGGGTCGTGTCGATGAGAGATATCTCATTTTATCATTCATTAATGCTATGCTCGCAACCAATCTGTTATACATTCAAATTTTCAGAATTAAGAACACGATCACAATGACTGAGCTGCGAGAATTACAGGAGGAATATATTGCTCTCGAGGAAAGACAAAATGAGATGGAATCATACCCAGTTGCGAACACAAGTTCGAATGCAGCGAATGCAAGCTTGTTACCTAAGTTGATAAATACAGTGGCGAGCACTTCGCAAGGACAACCAGACTTGGTCATGGGTGATAATCAACAGAAGCTAGTGGCTATGGGGAGTCGTGACCAAGAAGAATACGAGAGAGAAAGATATTTCTATAACCGCGGTGGAAATAATAAAATTCAAAGACTTGATCAGCCGCAAGAAAATTATGGAGGTCAAAGGAAAAATTATCATAGGGGACAAGGAAGCCGCAGGATAGTATGGGAATAAATTGAGATGCCACCTCTCAATGCTAGCGTGGAGAAAATATGGGAAGCTATAATTTTAATGGAAAATATACCAACACCATGGAACATGGGAAAGGAGCCACCTCAAGCGAGAGAAGCCATGAGTTTTGTTCTTATCACCATTTCCATGGACATACAACAAATGACTGCAGAAATATAAAGAGAATCATCCTCGGGATGATAGATCAGGGAAAATTAAATCATTTTCTAGTAAAGAAAGCACATCCTCAAGTATTGCCACCACCTCCTCCAGAAATTCAAAGGGCGAACATAACAAAAGAACGTGAAACATTTGTGATAGAAGTTGGGGCAAAAGCAAAAAATATGTTTTGTAACTCTATTGTACATTCGTACAAGACAATTGAAGATTTCCACGATATTACTCTCGGCGGGGTTTTCGCAAGGGATGCCAATGATAAAGAAATAATGAACACCGCGAAGACGTCGCAGAATATTTGGAAGAATGGCGAAGCGAGATCATTTCTTTCACCGCGGAAGAAGTGCCGAGAGGTTGGAGAAATGCATGACAACCCATTGGTGGTAAGATTGGAGATCAACCCAAAACCCAGAGAGGATGAAGATGATGAGGCTGAGAATTCTTGGGCAATTAACGAAATTTTGATTGATACGGGAGTTAAGTGAACATTGTTTTTATCATACTTATAAAACTATGGGAGGAAAAGATGAAGATCTAATACCTTCAACATACAAAATTTATGGTTTTAATGGTACTGCAAATAAGCCTAAAGGAGAAGTTCACATGAGAATTCCACTGAAAGGATTGTCTTCTGAAATCTTATTCTGTGTTGTTGATGTGGAATCACCATATAACGCATTAATTGGGCGACCTTGGTTACATGAGATTCTAGGCGTAGCATCAACTTTTCATCAATGTATTAAGTTTCCTCATCCAACTGGTATTGGGATTATAAAAGGAGATTGGATAGAAGGGAAAAAATGTTATGAAGTTGATATAGAATCCTGCGAAGAAAGAGCTGCAAAGAATAAAGATTGGAAACACAGCATCAGAGAAAAAAAAAAGTGAAAGGTTGATGGTACATACCATAGAATGGAGAGAGGAAGAAATGCTGAGAAATCAATGTCTGTTGAAAAGAAGAAGTGGCGATAATATCGCAAGAGATGGAGAAATAACAGGAAAATTCAAAGAGAATGAGGCAGATAGTAGCAAAACTAAGAGGTTTAAAGATTGGATGCGCTTCGATCAAGGGAAAAAAAAAAAAAAAATTACAAATGGCAAATATGTTGCAAATGGCGAAAATGGGGTGGTGTAAGAGTTGATATGAAGAAGAAGAAAATATATTTTACAAATGGCAAATATGTTGCGAAAGTACAAAAGAGCTCATATATGAATACGAATCATCAAAATAATCCGAAAGTGGCGAACTTTTTATGGCGTACACCCTAGTTCGCGAACACAATTTCGCAAGAGGCAAAAGAACCTTCGGGGCGTCATAGTAGGGGGGACCTATTACATATAACAAAGAATTAACAAAATAACCAGAATGGGACGAACCTTCATGGCGTACACCCTAGTTCGCGAATAAAATTTCGTAAGAGGCAAAGTACCTAAAGTGTGTCATGTAAGGGGGTATCCGTAACGTGGCTGGGGAAAAGGTTACACTGCCCCGGAACCCGAGTCATGGAGATTGGGGTAATAACACCCATCCGGAGAGATGCCTTGGGTTTCCAACTATATATAAGGTTATACCCTGGTTGGACGACCGAGGGTCTCTTCTAAGGAGTCAGCATTTGACCCAAGGCGCCGAGGTACACGGTTGAGCCAAGAGTGCCTGGGACATTTGAAGTGTCTCGGCCATTCTTGGCAAGTCTTGGCTTATGTTGCACTCGGCCCGAAGAAAACTCCACTTACGGTGCAGTCTCGTAACCATAAGCCCTATAGGCAAAAGGGATAAGAGGCTGCGAAAACAATTGGTTGTTGTTAAGACCGGATGGGAGGAGGTAGCCTTGTATGGCAGAAGTACGCCTCCTTGAAGGGGCAACCAGGGGGAAGATAAGGGCGGCACCCTCCATTAGGGAGCTGATAGTGTCAAAAAAAGACGCAAATGTCATGAGACTTTATATTCGCAAGAATATTTAGGCTTGTCATATTTGTGCAACAATCCTGAAGAGGTAAAAATACAAAAGAGTAGCTAAGACGAGATCAATGGGTCCTTACATGCAAATGTAAAGACGTCCTGCGATTTCATCGCAAAGACGACAATGTCATGGGGCTTTACGTTCGCAAGGATATTTAGGCCTGTCATATTGTCGCAAGAAAAATATCCCGCAGAGGCAATAATACTAAAGAAATGACAAGACAAATCAATGGGTCATTACATGAAAATGTAAAGAAGTCCTGCGATTTTTTCGCAAAAATGAGAGGTGGCAAAATAAGACCTTTAACTAGGAAGGCAAAATAAGACCACACAAGAGAAATGATAATGCAAGATCAATGGGTCATTACATGAAAATGTAAGGACGTCCTGCGATCTTGTCGCAATGACAAAGTTCAGCAGAATATATCTGCGAAATTATGTTTAATCTCCCATTCGAATACAAATAATAGAGGCAAGTATGGGAATGAACAAGAAATTCGCATGTTCTTTGTCTTCACATGACAGATTTATGCATATATTGATTAACCATATTGCAAAAAAGAATTGCTTTTTATGTATAGGAAGAAACAAGAAAGAAAGAAATTGCATTCAAAGACTCAAAAAGTTCGCAGCAAAAGAATAAACCCAAGGACGGGAGATTGAAAAATGATTGTACAAAGATTACAAAGGAAGAAAAAGGAAAATAAAATTATTTCTCATTTGATCTTTCTTCATCATTATCTTCACCAGATTCTTCAATTTCTTCATCTTCATTAGATTCCCCTTCTTCTTCACTAACATCACTGTCAGAAATATCCAGAGAAGGCACATTTTGGGGAATTTCATCAAGAAGGCAAGGATACTTAGACTGAGGGATGTTGTTGTACTCGCAGATCGTCTCAATAGTCTGATTGCGAAAAAGAATAGCATCATTCTTAAAATTCGCGATAATGATTTTCAGTTGGTTCTTCCGCTTAGAATATTTATCATCCCGAGAAGAAAGATTTTTGGCAAGCTGCTTTTTCTCAGATTCGAGTTCTTCAATTCTCTTTCGGAACCTTGCTTCAGATTCTGCGAACATATAACATTACATCAGCAACTGGATGACAAGTTTATGCAAATAATTAAATAAAGAAGAATAATAAACAACCTTCCCTGTCAGAAATCATATCTTTAACCAAGGCCGTATGTTCAACTTGAAGACTAATATTAACACCTAAGTTATTTCTGGCATTATCCAGAACCTTCGCAGCCCAAGCAAATTCATCATCATTATTTATAAGGAGAAGGGAATGGATTTGATTTGATTCTCTCTTTCGCTAAGAATAGTATTTTGACGAATGGATTCATCCCGTTCAATTTGAACTTCAAGAAGAGTCTTTTGGAATTTCACTAATGCTTGAGCACCTTAACTAGCAATGCGATCTTTATCATCTATGAGATCACTAATTTTCTTCCTTAAACTATTAATTTTCTCCTTAGAATTAAGATACATGCGTTTCAGTTGGTTGGCTAAACTTAAACTAGATCTATGATCAAGCTCTAAGAGGCGAAATCTGGATTGAAGTTCATTTAGAGGAAGAGATTTAATCTTATTATTTGAAAAACTATCCAAAGAATTGTTGAGATGAGCAAGAAGCGCATCATCATCCATATGTTCAGGGAATGAATGAACAAGAATGGCTTCCTCAGAAAGATTATAAATGTCTGCGAAAATGATAAGTTAGATGAGGGAAGATAATAAGAGAACAAAACAAAGGAAAAGGGAAAAATTTCATACCATAAAGTTGTTGGTTGGAGCTTTGAAGGCTAGAAATCTTAATCTTCTGAGTGGCAGAGTCGGCTTCTAATTGCTTGTTCCTCTCGCGAAGAATGGCAGCTTCAGTTTCCAATTCTTCATTTCTCTTGCGAAGAGCAAGTAGCTTCAATTCCCAATTCTTCGTTTTCTTGAGAAGCGAAGATTCTTCTTTTCAAGAATACTATGCCTCTTTTCAAGATCTGAGGAAACAGCAAAGGAAGCTCTCCCGGACTACCAAAGAAAACAAAGAAATTAAAAAGGCATAATTTAAAATTAAAATCATGAAAAAATAAGAGAATGAAAACATACCAAGACATTAAGTGAATTCAAGAAGCTAGGAGTCACTGATCTGGAGACTCCATGAAGAGAACTATCACTTTCAAGCAAAGGTGAATGGCAAATACTTGCGAGAGCCTTGCATGTATTAGAAAGGCGATCGTCACCCATCCCTTGCATAGAATCAGAAAATATGCTAGACAGCTGTGCCATAGAAGATTCAGCTGGAGAATTTGAAGAAGGGATATCCACATCATCATATTCCTCATCACTAGATTTTCACCTGGTGAAGATTCGAATGAGAGGGGAGGTGAAGTTTTCGCTTCTTCAAAGGCGGAACAACAGACTTCTCCTTGCGAAGAGGATTTTTATTTCTACCTTTGGCTTTCGCAGCCTCAGGGTTTTCTTCTTCTCCAACAACTTCAACACCAACCTTCGCACATAAATGAAGATAAGAAACAGAGGCAACAATATTGTTAAATAGAAGAATATATATAAAGTGTTTCTTACTTCATCCATGACGGAGTGAAGGGCAGCTAAAGTGCTAACCTTCCCGGTCCGATTATAGCTCAATCTCAATTTTTCAACCTAAAAATTTTCACGAGAATCAAAAGATAAGGGAGTAGGCAATCAATGAAAGATTACAAAGTGCGCGAAGTTAGAAGACATACCTCCTTATTCTTCTCGGGCCAATTGAATACCCAAGGTCGATAAGTAGCGAAGTTCGCAGGAAGTATATTCGAGCCTGCGATATAAGGCCCCTTTAACACCAATGGAAAAACACATCATTTATCGTCTTTAGAATGACGCGGGATGTTGTTTTTACCAGAATGCCAGTCGATGTCTTGCATAAGGAGTTTATCATCAGCAACATCATCCTTTCTTTTCAAACGAACACCCCAGCGAGTATTATCCCTCCTCATAGGAATGAATTCATAGTTTTCATAGAAACTCTCGATTGTATAACTTTCAGCGAGTATCTCCAATTCCTTAAATTTTGGATCCCTAACTTCTGGTGGATAAAGAAACCCATTGCCAGCGCCACGATTGGCGAATTCAAGTATTAAGCGAATGCAATCCCCGCTTAGTTGATGGACGGCTCGCGAGAAGTTCGCATGAGCGAGAATTCCATAGAATAACGGTTAGGGTTATAAAGAGGAATGGGAAGTCCAGCTGGAGCCATTTTTAGTATGGGAATGATTGAAGAACTAAAGATCAAAAGAAAGAAAAACAAGAAGATTTACAGTAGCAGAAGAGGAAATTACAGAGGAGAATTGAAGAAAAATTGCAGAGAGAAAGTAAAAAAGGAGAAGAGGAGGATGAGAAAGCTATATATAGAGAGAAAAATTCTTGAGAAGATAAACGCATTTAATGCGAGAAGGGACGTGAACAGTTGAGAAATGACGGTTGAAAGAGACGTGTCAAGAAATGGATGGAAGAAGAGATACGTGTAATAAATTATGCGTAATGGTACAGAAGCATGAAAATACGGAAAAATATAAAGAAATGAACGACCGCGGCATTTGAAAACACTAATTCTCATGACATTCCCTTCTTCGCAGAGAAGACATGAGAAGAGGCAAGATGTAGGATCAGAATATCGCAACACCAAGATTCTCGCGAAATCCATAAACGACACACTGCGAATACATCGCGGGATGGAAGTAAGAACGACGTAACGGATGACGACAGCCAAAACACGAGAAAGATGTGAAGATGTACCGACATCGAGGAGTGTCGCGAGATTTAACATGTGTACACTTGCGATAATGTCACAAGCCAGATCCGAAAATAAAGGACATCTTAGCTGTCATCCGCCATGTAATGTCCTATATAAAGAGCCGAATAGGCTTAAGGAGGAGAGAGATCTTTTTCGAGTGTGGAGAAAGTCATTAAGAGAGAGAAAGTTTAGAGTGATTGTAATATTTTGGTTTATCTCCTGTTCATCTTGTAACATTTCGAGAGTTTGATCAATAAAAACTTATAATTGTTCATCTTAAAAATGATTTAATTTGTATGGAATCTTGTGAGGGGTGTAGTGTGGGATTTCTTGAAACTACAAAACCATTGAAGCAGCTTCTGCTAGAGGGAGCGTTGAAGTGTTTCCCTCTTCAGTTCGATTTACCCTTGCGAATTCCATGCTTCTTGACTGACCATCTCTCTCATGTTGAAGAATTCCTTGGTGACGGTGAAGGAACTTCATGCTTTGAGCCTCGATCCACAAGCGTGGTTTACATGGTTTGTTCGTAGTGGTTGTTGTCGAGCTAGATATGGAATATCTTGGACATTGTTTCATCATTGTGGGAGTCGTGCATGTGGTCTTTGGAGTTGGAGTTGACGGACGCGCAGGATGTTGTATCTCGGTGGTTTTCCTCTTGCCGCTTGAGGAAGCGCTTACGAGAAGGATGAAGGTTGTATCGCTTTGTTGGTGAGATATATGCCCCTACAAACATTATGAGGCTCTTCATTACCGGCAGGCCTGGTTCTTTTTATCGGGGCATATGTTGTTGTAGATGAGCGTTCAACAGCTCCAGAGGATGACCAAAAAGCGCGAATTCTCCAACGTAGCATGATCGACATGTACCACTGTCTGATAAAGTGACTCGCCCGGATCTTGTTCGACCACTTTCTGGTAGAGTGACTCGCCCGGATCTTTCTCGATATGACGCGTGGACATCGTTATCTTCTTGAGGCTGCTCCCTTGAGGTATCGGCTCCAGTGGAAGATTGCCGTAATAGAGCGTTGATACGTTGCACCGGAATTCTTTAAACCAAATGGCAGTATGGTATAATAAAAATTTCCGAGAGGAGTTCGAAAATCTATCTTACTTGCATCATGATCGTACATCCTTATCTGGTTGTAGCTGCTACATCCATCCATGGAGGAGAACATGCCGTGTCCGCTGGTTGCATCTACTAACATGTCGATGTTAGGTAGAGGAGGATCGTTTTGGAGCAGCACCTGTTCAAGTCTCTCGAAGTCTATGCAGACACGATCTATCTATTTTCCTCGTGTCTGAACTACAACTGTTTAACCGACTTGGATCCAGGTATGACATGTAGATGATAGGTGACCAATTTTCATCTAAATCCGGCATTTCTTCATATCTCCAAGCGAATATGTCCTGGTACTCTTTGAGAAGTTCCACGAGCTTCGTGCGTTTATCCGTACATAAGGTTGAGCTGATGGAGATAGGCCTAGGAGATTCCTCAACGATTTCAATCTCATCAGTTGTGGAGTTGGTGCCATCTTGCACTGTTGTGGAGCATCTAGCACTTGTTCTTGTGGTTCATTCTTTGTTGTAGCATTCCATTGGGTGGAGAGACTGGGTATGTGCAGTCTCCCCCGCTAATTGATAATGGCAAAGGTGTCGGTATACCGTTTTCCCATTAAGTCACGACTCGCCACAAAAGTTCGTTCCCTCTTCGTGTGAACGTGGGTCGTGGCTTCACGGGATGGAGAAGAATGCTTCGTCAGCAAAGATGCATCGTGGGTTTTAGCCCTCAATGATGTAAGCCGGTCTTCTTCTGAATTGACGCCCACGTGGGGAGTGGGGACGCAACGAACTTGTGCGATTCTTTCCGCGGAGCTTCTCCCGTATGTGCTAGTTTGGTTTCCCTCGAAGTCCGTCATTGTGGTAGGCTTAAAATACGACCTTGCATGGGAGAACCTTGGATGTCCTAAGAGTCTTGAGAGTAATCACATTCGAAGACGCTCCTGTGTAGATAAGGGCCGTCTTGAACTCTGAATCCTTGATGCGTGCGGTGACATGTAGGGCACGGTCGTGACCTTCCTCTGGTTGATTGCAGCAAAAAGTCTCCGTGCGCTGATTCTTCGAGAGGTGTGAAAGTTCGCATAAACTTTCCACTACAGAAAACGCTTCCCGATCCACCGGCCTCTGGTTCATAGTGAAACTATTGACTTGAGGAAGATCGTTGTGAGGATCAGTCCCCAGTGTAGGAGTCTCCATGACAGGACCGCTCATATCTGATGTCGCTTCTTTGATCAGGTCCATGGAGGTCCGCGCCGTTGAAGTACCTTCTCCGGTGCGTTGAATGCGTTCCTTTTTTGCTCCAGGGGCTGTCGCGTCTCTTGTGGCAATCGATCAGTTAATGTCTTAAGAAAAGTGAGTACCTCTTTCTGAGTTGCGGCCATATCCGTTTGAGTCTTAGCAAGAACTTCCTGCTTCTCCATCAAGTCTGCAATGGTAATGGGGGATGGTCCTCCTCTTGTCCCTCCGGCTCCTCGTCCTGATGAAGGAGTCGAAGTTGTTGCTCTGGTGATGGAACATCTCCTGCTACGCTGGCACCGGTGGTAGAAGTGACGGCTCCATAAGATGTATTGACCACGGTAGCTCCAGCGGTACATCGACACGGGAGTGTTATCCACACTAGATCCATCGAATTGATTCTTTGATCCGGACACGAGTTCTACCATCTTGAAATGGATTGATGATTGAATTGGTTCTAAGATCTACCCTTTTTTGAAATTGATGAAATTGAATCGGATTTGAAGAATTTGACTTTACAATAGAAAGATTAACCTCCCATTGTGTGGTCGCCAATTGTTTATGGGTGAAAACTATTTCTACCGTTTTTGGTAATTTGGGGTGTGTGGATGAGAAATGAGTCTAAACCTTAAACAAATGCACTTGCACGGAGTGCTTGTAGATTCGAGAAATCAATCTGTGCAAATCCGGCCTAAACCAAGAAATGGCCGTTACAGACTTGTTTCGGTCACAAAGTGAAGGAGATGGGGTTGATCTTAGGGAGGGAAGCGAAGAAGGTGTTGATATTGTGAAGGTTTTGGCTATGTATGACTTGTATCAGAAAGCTGAACTGTCTTGCAGGATGTAAGCTATCAGTTCCGGTGTTTGAATACGATGGTATCAACACTTGCCTCTGTTGTCTGGACTTGTTCTTTTTTTTTTTTTTTTTTTTGGAAATAGGGAGGAGAACCTATTTATACAAGTCATTTGAGCCTTATTCACGTCTCTCATAGGAAGTGGAGGAAGTGGAGTGATGGAGTAGTGGAGTTGTGTGTTGGTGTTACACGACCAGTCTTGCCCACTTATCCTGTCATCTCTAACCGTCCAAGACTTCCTAACATGTTCTTGTGATGGCGCGTTGCACGCTGCACGCTATAAACCGCCAGACCAATACCCCAGTATGTATCCCCCAGTTTGTGACATGATTGATGCCTCGAGTGTGTGGATCTTGGGACCCACAGAAAGTAGCATGTAATGCTAGACTAAATAACTAAGTTATTTAGGAAGTCGATACTTGTGAAGTATCGTGTGTATTCTATGTAGGTACTGCATCAAGTATATTCAGCATGTATGAAGCATCGATGTTTTTAAGGCTTAACAGAGTAAGTCACGAATTTAAGCGTCTTAAAATAGCATCATGTCCAGCCATCTTCGAGTGATCGTTTGGAGGCTATACAGGCAAGCCCTGATTTGGCCGATCACCTCATGTGAAAGAGTGGTGGACGGTGATCGTGGTGATGCCTTGCTGGTCTCTTAACTCCTAACCAGGGCTGCTTGACCAAGCTGGTAGAGTTGGACGGACGAGATGATCTGTGACGCTCATCTACGACCGTTGATAAAGTTTTAGGGTTTTGAAGAGGTGCGCAGGCATCACTCTTCAGCTTGGTCGAAACCAAGCATGGGAGGTGTTTTGGAAAGGACCGACCGGGCATGTGTGTAGACGGCATGCCGGTGTACACGTCCGTACCTCACTGTCCCATGAAGGTGTGATCTAGGCCACTCAATTTGACCGGCAAAGAGGAGCGGTTGAGATCGATTTGCAACAGAAATCTGGTGCCGCAAAAGCCGCGCATCATGCCCACTTCGGGCGCGTGTTTCAAGACGACCAAGCCTGGTTGGTCCCGACCGATTGATTCGGCGTGTGGGTGGTAGGCTTGTGCTTTCATGCTCATGCCCAAGATTCAATTTGAGATGCCCAAGACCGTAGGCTTGTGCTTTCACGCCCATGCCCAAGATTCAATTTGACATTCCCAAGTTTAACTTTGACATGTCTATGATCAATTTTGAGATGCCCAAGACCGTAGCCTTGTGCTTTCATGCCCATGCCCAAGATTCAATTTGACAAGCCCAAGTATAAATTTGACATGTCTAGGATCAATTTTGACATGCCCAAGGCCGTAGGCTTGTGCTTTCATGCCCATGCCCAAGATTTAATTTGGCATGCCCAAGTTTAAATTTGAGATGTCTTGGATCAATTTTGAGATGCCCAAGACCGTAGGCTTGTGCTTTCATGCCCATGCCCAAAATTCAATTTGACATGCCTAGGATCAATTTTGAGATGCCTAAGACCGTTGGCTTGTGCTTTCATGCCAATGCCCAAGATTCAATTTGACATGCCCAAGTTTAAATTTGACATGTCTAGGATCAATTTTGAGATGCCCAAGACCGTAGGCTTGTGATTTCATGCCCATGCCCAAGATTCAATTTGAAATGCCCAGGATCAATTTTGAGATGCCCAAGACCGTAGGCTTGTGCATTCAAGCCCATGCCCAAGATTCAATATGACATGCCTAGGATCAATTTTAAGTTGCCCAAGACCGTAGGCTTGTGCTTTCATGCCCATGCCCAAGATTTAATTTTACATGCCCAAGTTTAAATTTTACATGTCAAGGATCAATTTTGAGATGCCCAAGACCGTAGGCTTGTGCTTTCATGCCCATGCCCAAGATTCAATTTGACATGCCTACGATCAATTTTGAGATGCCAAAGACCGTAGGCTTGTGCTTTCATGCACATGCCCAAGATTCAATTTGACATGCCCAAGTTTAAATTTGACATGTCTAGGATCAATTTTGAGATGCCCAAGACCGTAGGCTTGTGATTTCATGCCCATGCCCAGGATTCAATTTGAAATGCCCAGGATCAATTTTGAGATGCCTAAGACCGTAGGCTTGTGCATTCAAGCCCATGCCCAAGATTCAATTTGACATGCCTAGGATAAATTTTGAGTTTCCCAAGACTGTAGGCTAGTGCTTTCATGCCCATGCCCAAGATTTAATTTTACATGCCCAAGTTTAAATTTAACATGTAAAGGATCAATTTTGAGATGCCCAAGACCGTAGGCTTGTGCTTTCATGTCCATTCCCAAGATTCAATTTGACATGCCCAAGTTTAAATTTGACATGTTTAGGATCAATTTTGAGATGCCCAAGACCGTAGGCTTGTGATTTCATGCCCATGCCCAAGATTCAATTTGAAATGCCCAGGATCAATTTTGAGATGCCCAAGACCGTAGGCTTGTGCATTCAAGGCCATGCCCAAGATTCAATTTGACATGCCTAGGATCAATTTTGAGTTTCCCAAGACCGTAGGCTTGTGCTTTCATGCCCATGCCCAAGATTTAATTTTACATGCCCAAGTTTAAATTTAACATGTCAAGGATCAATTTTGAGATGCCCAAGACCGTAGGCTTGTGCTTTCGTGCCCATTCCTAAGATTCAATTTGACATGCCCAAGTTTAAATCAGACATGTCTAGGATCAATTTTGAGATGCCCAACAATGTAGGCTTGTGCTTTCATGCCTGTAGTTGCAGGAAATCCCACAATACACCCCTCACAAGAATTTACTTTACTAATCCATTTGAAGATGAATATCTATCTATTTTTATTGATTATCTTCTTGAAATGTTTACAAGGATAGATAGAACAGAGCTAAAGAAATTACAATCACTCTAGGTTTTCTCTCTCCTAATGACTTGCTTAACAATCCAAAAAGAACTCTCTTCACAACAGACTAATTCAACCCTTTATATAGGGTAATACACAGTGGATGACAGCTAAGCTGTCCTTTATTTTCGGGAATAACTCGCAAAGTGTCGCGAGTGTTATAAACGTTTTTCCTTGCGATACTCTTAAATCTCGCCAAGTCTTCATACTTTTCTCACGTTCTGGCTTTCGTCATCTAATGCGTCATTTAAATCACTTCCCTGCGACACTTTCGCAATACTGTCGTTTATTGATCTCGCAAGGTACTGATGTCGCGATATTCTGATCCTATATCTTGCCTCTTCTCATGTCTTTTCTGCGAAGGAGAAAATGTCATGAGAATTAATATTTTAAAATGCCGCAATTTCTCATCTTCTTCTCGCGATTGCTCACTTTTATCCTTTTTATTCATGTACGGAATTTATTACAGGTGTTTCTTCTTCCACTCTTTTCTTGACACGTCTCTTTCAACCACTTATTCTTGACCATTCACGTCCCATCTCGCATTAAATGCATTTGTCTTCTCGAGGATTCTCTTCTCTATATATAGTTTTCTTACCCTTCTCTTTTTCTCTTTTATTTTCTCTCCGCAACTTTCCTTCAGCTTCCTTCCTCCGCAATTTGCGTTTCTGCTACTGTAAATCCTTTTTTCCTTCTCTTGATTTTCGCTTCTCCCTTCATCCCCATACTCTAATAATGGCTTCACTTGGTCGTACATACGCACCCCTTTTCAATGATGTTCAAAAGAAGTTACAGGAAAAGGGTTTTATCTTATCAACCATTCCTAATCAAGAATCTTCATCTATACTTTCTGCAAAATCGTTTTCTGATCATCAATGTGATGATCATAAAATCATAGTCTCGCTAGGTCAACTCCTCGTAGGACTCCCCATTCCTCTATATAATCCCGAGATACCACTATTCTATGAAATCCTTGCTCACGAAAAATTCTCGCGAGCTGTTTATCAGTTGAGTGGCGACTGCATCCGTTTAATGCTTGAATTCGCCAACCATGGCGCTGGTAAAGGATCTTTATATCCTGATAATGTTAGAGATCCTAAATTTGTAAATTTAGAGATAGCTGCTGAGAAGTATCCTGTAGAAAATTTCTTTGCGAATTATGCAAGTAATAAACATGAGAAATGATAAATCTCATTTGGGCGCTCGATTTCAAGAAAAAGATAATGTTGATCTTTGATAAGCTGCTCATGCAAGATATTGATTGGCATTCGGGCAATAACAGTACTCCTCGTCATTCCAAAGATGAGAAATGGTGGGTTGTTCCTTTATTTTTGAATGGACCTTATATCGCAGGTTCACACGTACTTCCTGCAAATCTCGCGGGCTATCACCCTTGGGAATTTAAGTGGCCCGAGAAGACAAAAGAGGTATATTTCCTATTTCAGGCTTTGCTTTCGCAATATTCCCTTCTTTTTATATCTAATGAATCTGCAAAATTTACAGGTTGACAAACTGAGGAAGAGTTATGAAAGAAATCCAAAGGCGATTACCCTAGCGATACTCCGATCGATCACGGATGAAGTAAGAAACATTTTCTTTTGTTATTCTAAACAATATTGTTGCCTCTGTTTCTTATCTTTATTCGTGTTCGAAGGTTGAAGTTGAAGAAGCTGCAGCTGCGAAGGTTAAAGGCAAGAGTAAGATCATCTCTCGCAAGAATAAATCTTCTGGTCCATCCTCTAAAAAACGGAAACTCCAATCTCCTTCTCATTCCAATTCTCAAACCAGCGAGAACTCTGACGAAGATGAAAATGAGATTTGTACTTCTTCTGCGAAGGAAGATCATTCAGCCACCTCTGTTATGGCACAATTATCTGGTATCTTCTCCGATTCTGTGCAAGGATTAGGAGATGATCATTTAACTTCTACTTGCGTAGCTCTCACTAAAATTTGCGATGCCCCACTGTTAGAGGATAATGAATCTTTTCGCGGAGTTTCCCGAACATTGACTTCCAATCACTTAAATGCTCTCACTGCTTTGGTATGTTCATATTCCTTTGTTTCTCCGTAATTTTGATTATAAGCTTTCTCTTAACAATTTCTTTATTTTCCTCTTATAGTCTTGGAGAGCTTCCTTTGTTGTTGCCTCAGATCTTGAGAAAAGATGCAACAACCTTGAAAAGAAAAATCTCCAACTCAAAAAGAAGATCCAAGAACTAGAAACTGAAGTTGCGTCATCTCGCAGGAAGGATGAAAGAATTCAACAGTTGGAAACTGAGTCTGCTTCTCAAAAGACTAAAATGTCTACTCTCCAAAGTGCAAATCAACAACTTTATGGTACAAAACTTTTACTCTTCAAGTCATCTTTATTTTATCATCTGCTTTTCTTTGCCTGATTTATTATTTTCGCAGACATATATAATCTCTCTGAAGAAGCCATTCTTCTCCATTCATTTCCCGAGCCTATGGACAATGATGTTCTTCTTACTCACCTCAACGAATCCTTAAGTAGTTCATCAAACAAAATTGATTCCCTTCCATTAAACGAACTTCAAACCAAATATCATCTTTTAGAGATTGAGCATAGATCTATTTTAAGTTTAGCCAACCGATTTAAACAAATGTATCGTGATTCCCATAAGAAAACCAAAATCTTAAGGAAGAAAATTAGTGGTCTTATAGATGACAAAGACCGCATTGCTAATAAAGGTGCACATGCATTAGCAAAATTTCAAAAATCTCTTCTCGAAGTACAAATTGAACGAGATGAATCCCTTCGTCAGAATGCCATACTTATGGAGCGAGAAGAGCAAGTTCGTTCACTTCTTATTATAAATAATGGTGATGAGTTCGCTTGGGCTGCGAAGGTTCTATATAATGCCAGGAATAACTTAGGTGTTGATGTTAGTCTTCATACCGAGCATACTACCTTGGTTAAAGATATGATATCTGACAGAGAAGGTTGTTTATTATACTTTACTGCTCTTTATTTCTATAGTACCGTTATAGTGTTGTTAATTCATTATCATATGTTTTGTAGAATATGAAAAGAGATTTCAAACAAGGATTGAAGAACTTGAGTGCGAAAAGGGGAACTCATGAGAAGGCCTTTCTCTTCGCAATAATAAATATTCTAAGTTGAAGAAACAAGCGCAAGCTACGATGGCGAATTTCAACAATACTGCTGTTCGTTTTCGCAATCAAACTATTGAAATGGTTTGCAATGATCACTGCATTCCTCTTAGTTCATATCCGTGTCTTCGCGATGTTATTCCTGAAGATACGCTTTTCTCGGATGTCTCTGATAGTGAAGCTAGCGAAGAAGAAGATTCTGGCGAAAAGAATGATGGAACTGAAGAATCTGACCAAGAAGAAGAATCCTCAAAGAAATAACTTCTTTTTCTTCTTTTGCTTCTTGTAATACATATACTCTTTCAATCTTCTTGGATTGTCAAATATGAATTCAATCTTCGTTTTCTTTACTTGCGCGTATTCGTCAAGCAATTCTTCTTTATAATTCAGCTGACCATCATTATGAATACATAAATCCATCATATGGAAATGAATAACAAGATTTTATCCTATTCATCCCCATACTTGCCTCTGTTATTCATTTTCAAATGAGTGATTTGACCAATTATATCTGAGTAATGAAATCTCTGACTTCATCCTTTATTACTTGTAACTCTATGATGGAACATAATCGTTTTCGCAAGCTTACTCGCTTCCTCAATTGTATATATGTCTGTATCTTTAGTTATGTTGAAGTTCATTATTGCGACAAGATCGCATGATGTCTTTACGGATGAAGAAATCCATTGATCTTGTCTTATCATTCTTGTGTGGTCTTATTTTGCCTTCCTAATTAAAGGTCTTATTTCGCCACCCCTTGTTGCGACAAAATCGCAGGACGTCATTACATTTTCATGTAATGACCCATTGACCTTGTCTTATCATTTGTTAAGTATTTTTGCCTCTGCAGGATATTTTATCTGCGACAATATGACAGGCTTAAATACTCTTGCGAGTGTAAAATCCCATGACATTGCCGTCTTTGCGACGAAATCGCGGGACGTTTTTGCATTTTCATGCAAAAACCCATTGATCTCGCCTTATCCTTGCGTCAGTATTATTGCCTCTACAGGATTATTGCACAAATATGACAAGCCTAAATTTCCTTGCGAAAATAAAGCCTCATGACATTTGCGTCTTTTGACACTTATCAGCTCCCTAATGGAGGGTGCCGCCCTTATCTTCTCCCCTGGTTGCCCCTTCAAGGAGGCGTACATCGGCCATACAAGACTAGCTCCTCCCATCCGGTCTTAACAACAACCAGTTGTTTTCGCAGCCTCTTATCCCTTATACCTATATGGCTTATGGTTACGAGACGCACCCTAAGTGGAGTTTTCTTCGGGCCGAGTGCAGCATATACCAAGACTTGCCAAGAATGGCCGAGACACTTCAAATGCCCCAGGCACTCTTGGCTCAACCGTGTACCCCGGCGCCTTGAGCATACACTGACTCCTTGGAAGAGACCCTCGGGCGTCCAACCAGGGTATAACCTTATATATATAGTTGGAAATCCAAGGTATCTCCCCCGGATAGGCTTTCATGGGCCCAAAATCTCCATGACTCAAGTTCCAGGGGCGGTGTAACCTTTCCCCTGAGCCATGTCAAGAGATACCCCCTTATATGACGCACTTTAGGTCTTACATTTTCCTCTTGCGAAATATCATTCGCGAACTAGGGTGTACGCCATAAAGGTTCGTCCCATTCACTCACTCTTTCATTTTTGTTAATTCATTCAATCATTCATTTTGTTTGCGAAGATATCGCGCAATCTTACATTGTTTAATCAGTTTTGTTTTTCAATTCTTCACTCAAATTGTCATACATTTTTTATGGCGAGATCCTCGCATATTTCTTTTTCAATTATTTTTTCTTCCTCTTACCCTTAACATGATTTTGCTACTGCCTTTTGATGATTATTCATTTCTTACACTTTTTGCTCTTGCTACTCTCTGCCTCTACACCATTCAAATCTCTTAATGATTCCTGTCCATCATAATTTCCAACTGTTTTCATGCATTTGTTTCGCAATGTATCTTCTCCTCTTACATCAATGGCATCCACCATTAATCTTTCTCTTCTTTTCTCATCTTTTGCATGTTGCTTCCAACCCTTTCTTTTCTCAGCTCTCTCTTCGCAGCTCTCCACATCGATCTCATAACATTTTTGTCCTTCCGTCCAATCTCCTTTTATAATTCCAACACCACTAGGATGAGGAAATTTTATACACTGATGATATGTTGACGCTACACCCAGAATGTCATGCAACCATGGCCTTCCAATCAATGCATTATAAGGGGATTCCACATCGACCACACAGAACAGAATATCAGTAGATAATCCTTGCAGGGGTATTCTCATATGAACTTCTCCTTTAGGCTTGTTTGTTGTGCCATTGAAACCATATATCTTGTATGTTGAAGGTATCAATTCTGCATCCTTTCCCCCCATAGTCTTGTATGTATGGTAAAAGAGGATGTTTACTGAGCTTTCAGTATCAATCAATATTCTATTGATCGCCCAGCAATTCTCTGCTTCATCGTCTTCGCCATCTACTGGTTTTGGATTAATTTCCAATTTTACAACCAATGGTTGTCATGCGTCTCTTTGCCTTCAGGAATCTCTTCTGCGTTGAAAGAAATAATCTGCATTTGCCATTCTTTTAACTGCGACATCTTCGCAATGTTCATCACTTCTTTATTATCAACATCCCTCACAAAAACCCTACTGAGTATATTATCATGAAAATCTTCAATTGTGCGATATGAGTGAACAATGGAATTACAAAATAAATTTTTAGCTTTCGCCCCAATTTCTATTACGAACGTTTCTTTCCCCTTTGATGGTGGTGGTGGCAATTGTTGAACTTTCTCTTCACTTTTTAGAAAGTGATTCATCTTTCCTTGATCAATCATTCTAAGGATGATTCTTTTTATGTTTCTTCAGTCATTTGTCAGATGTCCATGAAAACGGTGGTAAGAGCAGAATTCGTGACTTCTATCACTTGGTGGTGGTTCATTCCCCATGTTCCATGGCGCTGGTATGTTTTCCATCAAGAGTATAGCTTCCCATATCTTTTCCACACTAGCATTTAATGGTGGCATTTTGATTTCTTCCCATACTACTCGTGACGTCGTGACCTCCATGATAATTCCCGCCTTTGACTTCCATAAGTTTCTTGCGGATGATCAAGTCTCTGAATTTTGTTATTGCCGCCACGGTTATAGTAGTTTCTTTCTCTTTCAAACTCTTCTTGATCTCGGCTTCCCATGGCTACTAACTTTGGTTGTTCATCATTTATCACTCTTTCTTGCTGCCCTTGTGAGGTACTCGCCACTGTGTGTATTAATTTGGGTAACAAACTTGCATTCGCAGCATTTGAACTTATATTCGCAACCGGGTACGACTCCACCTCATTTTGCCTTTCTTCCAAAGCAATATGTTCCTCTTGCAGTTCTCGCAGCTCCGTCATCGTGATCGTATTCTTGACTCTAAAAATTTGAATGTATAGCAAATTGGTTGCGAACATAGCGTTTATAAATGATAAAATGAGATATCTTTCATCCACTCTTCCAACCATCTCGCTACACATCGTCTTCCATCTCACAGTTAAGTGTCTTAGACTTTCGCCAACTCTTTGTTTCAGCCCAAATACATCTTCAATTCCTGGTCGCGAGGAGTTGTTACTTATGTATGCCCCTAAAAATATAGCTTGTAGATGGTTGAATGACGTGATGGTGTTTCTTGGTAAACCTTCAAACCACTTGGTGCTTCCCTGTTAAGCTTGATGCGAAATATTTGCACAATATAGCGTCATGATTTTCCCACTGTAACATACATCTTACATACGCTTTTATATGTTGTATTGCGCAAGTTGTTCCATCAAAAATGCTGGTTAATGCAGGTAAATTGCACTTTGGGGGTATCCCACCTAATTGCACTTCTAGAGTAAAGGGGGTTTTTGCAGCTTCTTCGATTGCCTCATCCAATTGTCTTCTTCCTCCACCTCCTCTGCTGTTCAACATTCCTCTCATCTCCGCAAACTCTCTTAAAATTTGTTCATTTACCTCAGTGTTCGGATTCATTGGTCTTTTTAGCTCTGTTTGTCTCCTTCTGCGTTCACGCCTATCTTGATTTTCTTGTTCAACATTCTCTTCTCTTCTTTCTCTGCGACTTTCTCCTTCATCTCGTTCGCGAATGTGCACACCATTGTATCTATCGTTTTCTCTTCTTGGTTGTCTACCAATTCTCCTTTGTACTCTTTCATATTCTTCGTTGATATTTCCATTGTTGCGATTTTGCTCGCGCCTTCTTTCTCGATTGTCATGATTGTTCTGCCGAATTGCTTCCTCCAATTCTTGTTCTTCCATTTCTGCTCTCAATCTTTCCCTCTCGCGAGCTAAATGCGCTTGTTCAATATAATGTTTTTCAATGTCATCTTCAATTTCCTTTTGTTTCCTTCGTGTTTCTCTCCCAAGTAATATTCTTCTTCCTTCTCCCTGATTTTCTTCATTAATTGGATCATTACGCCCTTGTATTTGCCTATTTTCTTGATTTCCGTCATTTTGACCATTCTCAGATCTTCGGGACGTGGAATATAACGATCTTCTACTACTTCTCTTCCTTCACGACCTCCTTCGCCAAAACTTAGTTCCCTTTCCAAATTTTCTTCATTAACGTTTTCTGCAGGTAATGTTTCTACGAAGATTCTTGATCTGTTATTACTTCTCGATCTTCAATTTTGCAGCCTCCTATTTTCCATTCTTAATTCGTGGTTTTGCCTTGTTAAATTTGCGCGTTCTTCTGCTTCTAAACGCCTTTCTTCATGTATTGTTTGTCTCAACGTTTCTAATGCTACAATTTCTTCATTTCTATGAGCTGTTTCTCCCATTTATTCTCGATTTCTCTCCTCTTGTTCATTATTTATCAATTGTTGCACTTCTTCTCTTTCTTCCACAGAATCTGATCTCCATGTATGCACACTCACCCTATCATAATCTACTACTCTATTCGGTACTGGTTGAATTGGTGGTTGAATTTGAACTTCTTCTCTATCTCTTGTGTTTATTCTTGATGGTTCACCTACTTCATTTCTCCTTTCTCCAGCTAATCTCCCACTTCTCCTCACAATTGTTGGTTGTTCTGCTGCATTCCTTCTTCTAGCCATTTCTCAATTTTAGTAAATTGTTGAGAATTATCCGAAATTTCTTTCTTGTTACTCTTGATTCTTTCAATTCACAAGGTTGATCTTCTACTCATTCCCTGTTTCTAGCGAATATGTAGTTGCAGGAAATCCCACAATACACCCCTCACAAGAATTTACTTTACTAATCCATTTGAAGATGAATATCTATCTATTTTTATTGATTATCTTCTTGAAATGTTTACAAGGATAGATAAAACAGAGCTAAAGAAATTACAATCACTCTAGGTTTTCTCTCTCCTAATGACTTCCTTAACAATCCAAAAAGAACTCTATTCACAACAGACTAATTCAACCCTTTATATAGGTGTTGATGGTGGATTTTCGTTTAAGGTTAAATTTGTAAAAACCGAAAAAAAATCATGCGCTGACATCTTGTAAAAGATAAAGCCATTTATAAGTGTTGGATACTCCCTCACTTAATTCACCAAGAATGGAGCATGTAGCAACAATCCCATTCTCGTGAATACATGAAATTCCTCCGAGGTTGGAGCATGTAGCAACAATCCCTTCCCGTGAATTTCATATCATCCTTGTATTTCCAAGTACTCATTATCGGTGTGGCATGACGACCGAGTGTTACTCTTACTGAGTAACACGAACCTCCAAGCACTATAATGAAACCATGTATGAAATACCCGTATGGCTGATTCTCGGTGTGTTATACTAGCCCGAGCCCCTCTCGGTGTGTTATACTAGCCCGATTGAGCCCTCTCGGTGTGTTATACTAGCCCGATTGAGCATCCGGACTGACCGTATCGGTCCGGATATGATCTCGATCGCAGTCATCCAACTCCATAAGCATGATTGGATGACCCCGAGATCAATTCCATCACCCCCAAGCGGTATGGAATACCCCACGGCCGACCCCGCATGGTCGGTCATTGGCCTAGCCTTCCAAGAAACCGTTCATACCAAGCATTATGGACGGAAAACCCTAAATTAGGGTTTGCGGCATATTACATGTGTCGCAAAACAGTCTCAACCATCCATCTTCGCAGGTATAGATGGAGGGTGTAGATGTAGACTTAAAGGGCCCAGAGCATGTCAACACGATCACCGTGGGACCGCCTACAAACTTGACCAATCGGTCAAGACCAACAATGTTTGGCCGTGACAAAATCGTCACCCAAACAAGAGATGGCGCACGGCTTTGAAAGCCAAAATTAGGGTTTCAAGCCATCACGCGTGTCCATCTTCTCCGGCACAAATGGAAGGTCACAGATTAGATTAAGCAAGGGCCGGTCATACCAGCATGACCATCGCGGGCCCGTCTACCTCCTCATGCGGTCGGCCAAGGCATATCATGCCTGGTTAATCCCAAAACGCACGTCAAACTTGTGTGGTCACACCTCCCAAATTGCAAACTAATCTCGACCACTCGACTTCACCGGACGAATTGAGTGGCTTAGATCACGTTTTCATGGGACGATCAGTATAGGCGTGAACACCAGCCTACCACCTACATGCTGGAGTGATCGACCAAGACCGACCAAGATGGGTCGTCTTGAAACGCGTGCAGGAATGTCATGCGATCTCCAACTCCTTTACGGCAAGGATTTCTGCCGCAAACCGATCTGAACCACTCCTCTTTGCCGGTCAAATTGAGTGGCCTAGATCGCACCTTCATGGGACGGTGAGACATGGACGTGTACACCAGCATGCCATCTACATACACGTCCGGTCGGTCCTCTCCAAAATCCTTCCTATGCTTGGTTTCGATCAAGCTGAAGAGTCATGCTTGCGCTCCTCTTCAATATTCATTAACGGTTGCAGATGAGTGTCTCAAAGATCATCTCATCCGTCCAACTTCACCAGCTTGGTTATACAACCCTGGTCAGGAGTTATTTGGTTAGTGAGGCGTCATTACCCATCACTTTACCACACCATAATGCAGTACCTGCATAAAATACACACGATACTTCACAAGTATCGACTTCTTGAATAACACAGTTATTCAATCCAGCATTACATGCTATCTTTCGTGGATCCACGATCCACACATTCCAGACATCAATCATGTCACAAATGGGGGATACATACGGGGTATTGGTCTGGCGGTTTACAGCGTGCAGCGTGCAACGCGCCATCACAAGAACGTGTTTGGAAGTCATGGACGGTTAGAGATGAACAGGAGAAGTGGGCAAGACTGGTCATGTCGTACCGACGCACAACTCCACTACTCCACTTCCTCCACTTCCCACGAGAGACGTGAATAAGGCTCAATGACTTGTATAAATAGGTTCTCCGCCCTATTTCAAAAACAGGACAAGTCCAGACGAGACAGAAAATCAAGTGTTAATACAAAACGTATTCCAACACCCAGAGCTTGCTTGCATCAATCATAAGCCTGCTCACCTTTCTGTTACAAGTCATAAGCAAGCCAACACCTTCACAATCTCAACACCTTCTTCGCTTCCCTCCCTAAGATCAACCCCATCTCCTTCACTTTGTGACTGAAACAAGTCTGGAACGGCCATTTCTTGGTTTAGGCCGGACTTGCACAGATTGATCTCTCGAATCTACAAGCACTCACCGCGAGAGTGCATTTGTTTAAGGTTTAGATTCATTCCTCATCCACACCCCAAATTACCAAATTCTGCAGGAATAGTTTTCACCCATAAACAATTGGCGACCACAGTGGGAGGTTGATCTCTCGGTTGTAAAGTCAATCTCTTCAATACCTTTCAATCAATTCTGAGATGGTTGGTCTTAGGACCGATTCGACAGTCTCAAATCCTGGTGGCTCCCCCAACGGAGATACCCCCCCTCCTAACGGTGTATCCGACGGCATACTCAGAAGACTTCCAACATTAAGCGAACTAGCACGGGTACAAGAGATTCACACGAAGAACATGGAGCTGATCAAAGAAGCGATAAACGGCATACTTGATCTCCTCATCAAGATGACGTCAGAAATGAGCATTCAAGAGATTTCTACACCGGGGACTAATTCCCCTCAGATCAACAGTTTTACTACGAACCAGAGACCAGTGGATCAGGAAGCGGCATCTCTAGTAGAAAACTTGTGTGAACTCTTGCACCTCTCGAGGAATCAACGGGCAGAGACGTTTGCTGCAATTAATAAAATAGCTCGGATGCACACCGACTCCTTCTCGTCCGAAGTCCTAGCTGCGTCGGAAATATCTGTAAACAATGTCACGTTTACGGAAGACGACATGATGGCGGAGGCAGGTCACAACCGGGCCCTACATGTTACCGCGCACATTAAGGGTTCAGAGTTCGGGAGAGCCCTCGTCGACACAGGAGCATCTTCGAACGTAATCACTCTCAAGACTCTCAGGACAGCCAAGGTTAACCCATGCAAGATTGTACGGCAGCCTACCACGATGACGGACTTGAAGGAAACCAAACCAAGACATACGGGTATGTCAATCAATTTATCAGTAGGACCTGTCCGGTCAAAAGCAAGGTTTGAAGTCATAGAAAGGGAGCCGGACTACCATATGATACTAGGGAGACCATGGCTTCATCACAACAAGGTCATTCCCTCGACGTATCACCAGTGCCTGAAGACCATGCTAGACGAGAAAGTCATCCGCATTCCCGCATCATTGTCTCCGTATGCACCAATATGCGGAGTGGAGCATTCGAGCCAAAAGGTACCACACGGGGAGGATCGGACAAAGTCTGTGCACCCCACTACCCACGTGGGCTTCAATCAAGGAAGGAGACCGACTTACACCACTGGAGGCCAAACACTACAGCACACGTTCTGTAACGAGGCATCCATCTCTATCCGGTGAGACTCCAACTCATGCTCACACCAAAAGGGGACGCACTTTCGAGGTGAAACGTGATCGAAAGGGAGAACAATATACCGCGCGCAGCTGTTAGCAATTAGCGGGAGAGACGGAACCCATCCTCTCCGCCCAATTGAATCTTTGCAAAAATGATGAAACGCAAGATGAGGTACAGACGCCCGCATCAACTACAAGATGGAACCAATTCCACAACCGACGAGCTCGAGGCGTTAACATCGGGAATGAAGAATCTCCCAGCCGGTCTCTATCAGTTCGACTCTATCCACGGACGAACGTACGAGTCTTGTTCAACTACTCAAGGAGTACCAAGATGTGTTTGCCTGGACATACGAGGAAATGCCTGGTCTGGATGAAAAGTTGGTCACCCATCACTTACATGTCATACCTGGATCCAAGCCAATCAAGCAATCTCCGAGGCAATTCAGACATGAAGTAGAGGATCAAATCAAGAACGAAATTCAGAAGCTGCTAGCTGCTGGCTTCATCAGGCCTATTCATCATCCAACCTGGTTAGCCAATGTGGTCCCAAAGTAAAGAAGAAAAACGGACAGATCCGGTCTTTGCGTAGATTTCGAGAGACTTGAACAAGTGCTTGCCCCAAGGACGACTTTCCTCTACCTAGCATCGACATGTTAGTAGACGCCACCGGCGGACACGGCATGTTCTCCTTCATGGATGGTTATAGCGGATACAATCAGATAAAGATGTATGATCACGATGCGAGTAAGACAGCTTTCCGAACCCCTCTTGGAAATTTTTATTATACCGTTATGCCTTTCGGTTTAAAGAATGCCGGCGCAACGTATCAACGTGCTATGACGGAAATCTTCCACGACATGATGCATAAACAAGTAGAAGACTATGTGGATGATATCGTGGTCAAGTCAAAAGCTCGAGCAGACCACACAAATGTCTTGAGGCAAGTGTTTGAGAGATGTCGAGGATACAAGTTGAAGATGAATCCTTTGAAATATGCTTTCGGTGTCTCTTCGGGTAAATTTCTAGGATTCCAAGTGACCGCAGAAGGAATAAAGGTAGACCCGTCCAAAACTCAGGCTATCCTCACAATGCCGCCTCCCCGAACCGTAAAAGAACTCCAGAGTTTCATGGGCAAGGTGAACTACATTCGACGTTTTATACCTGGTCTAGCCCAACTTACCGCCTCATTCACCACCTTGCTGAAGAAAGGAGCCAGTTTTTTTTGGACCGCAACCCAACAGGAAGCTTTTCGGAAAATTCAATGAATACTATCATCTCCAACCGTCATGAAGTCTCCGGTACAAGGGAAGCCACTGGTCCTCTACACCGCCTTCAGTGACACTGCCGTAGGGGCTTTACTCGCTCAGTAAGACGATGAGGGAATCGAACGTCCCATATACTATTTCAGCCGAATATTGACAGACGCCGAACTCAGATACCCCAGAGCGGAAAAAGCGTGTTTATCCTTAATCCATTCCATTCGAAGTTTAGGCATTACTGCTTTGTCTAATAGGGTGATACTCGTGTCTAAATCCGATCCTGCAAAGTTTTTACTTTCAAAACCGGTCCTGATTGGGAGGACAGGCAAATGGCTCCTCCAAATGTCAGAACTAGACATAACGTGTGCATCGCCTAGAGCTATCAAGGGCCAAGCAGTTGTAGACTTACTGGCAGCATTTCCTGGAGAAGGAACTACGGGACTACATGAAGAACTCCCTGGAGAATTTCCGGACGTCTCTATTCTATAAGAAGAAGTGTGGCTCTTGTATTTTGTGGCTCCGCTACCCCTAGCAGCGAATAATCTTTGGAGGAGCGGGCGTGGTGTTAGTCTCTCCAACCGGAGAAGTATTTTCACATTCCTTCAAGTTAGACTTCGAATGCACCAACAACTCCGCGAGAATATGAAGCTTTCCTCATAGGGCTTTCAATAGCTAAACAAGCGGGAGTCACACGTACGGAGATAAGAGGTGATTCCAAGTTCTTGGTGAATCAAATGAATGGAGTATATCTTATTTGAAAGAAGTAACGCTAGCCCCGTACCGATCAGAAGCACAGAGGTTACTAAACTACTTTGCCGATGCAACCATAACCCATGTTGGTCGCAGCAACAACAAACACGCTGATTGCCTAGCAACATTGGCTTCCAAACTGAAGTTTGAAGGAGCGGAATAAACCCTGATGGTGAAGAGGAGAACCATAGAATCAACTTGGCTGCCGCAACACAAAGACACCAAGACCGACGATTGGCGAACTCCGATCATTCGAGAGCTCAACAGCTCACTCTCCCAAGGAAAGGTCAGTCTCAAAACCCTGCAAAACTTCTTCATGCTTCATGGTATGCTGTATTATCGGAATCCAGATGGCTACCTGTCAAGATGTTTGGGAGGTGACGAAGCACAACTACAGCTGGATCGTATTCACAATGAAATTTGTGGACAATCACTGGTGGTAACGCTTTACCGACGACTTCAACGCATGGGGGTTGTGCGGCCGAGAGATGGAGACTCAATCCAGACTACTTCAGAAGTCCTGCTCAAATTACCAGGCACCACCACACCAATTAGAGATTTTTAATGTGAACCGCACTGGGGACTGGAGAGAACCCTACATTAGCTATCTCCGTGATGGGATAATTCCTGTCGGTCAAAAAGACGCCATTAAGATGAAGCAAAGAGCCAAGCGGTTCATATTCCATGAAGGGATCTGTATCGCAAGAGCTTCGGGGTTATCTCTTTGCGATGCACGGCCGGAGAAGAAATCCCCAGTTATCGCTGAAACAGACACACGAAGGAGAACATCAAGGGAAGAGGAAACTGTTTCTCCAAATACATGAGAAATACTATTGGCCGACCATGGAGGACGATGCAGCCGTTTTTGTTCAAAGCTGTCACAAGTGCCAAATCCATGGGAACCTTGTTCATGCGCCTTCTACCCCTATGCACTCTATAAGCAGCCCATGGCCGTTTTACAGCTGGGGACTGGACATTATCGGGAAAATCAATCCACCGTCATCGAAGCAGCACGAGTACATCATACTAGGGGAATGCTCTCCTAGATACCTTTTTGAACGTGACATACTCCAAGGACAGGATGACCCGTCTCTCCTGGTAACATCTAACTTTGTCTCATAAAGTTATATCTTTAACTGTCACCATCTTATGCCTACCCCGCAATAGTGTAACCATTGTGTGCTAGGCAGGGGACTTAATGTTGATGGTGGATTTTCGTTTAAGGTTAAATTTGTAAAAACCGAAAAAAAATCATGCGCTGACATCTTGTAAAAGATAAAGCCATTTATAAGTGTTGGATACTCCCTCACTTAATTCACCAAGAATGGAGCATGTAGCAACAATCCCATTCTGTGAATACATGAAATTCCTCCAAGTTGGAGCATGTAGCAACAATCCCTTCTGTGAATTTCATATCGGCCTTGTATTTCAGTACTCATTATCGGTGTGGCATGATGATCGAGTGTTACTCTTACAGAGTAACACGAACCTCCAAGCACTATAATGAAACCATGTACGAAATACCCATACAGGCTGATTCTTGGTGTGTTATACTAGCCCGAGCCCCTCTCGGTGTGTTATACTAGCCCGATTGAGCCCCTCTCGGTGTGTTATACTAGCCCGATTGAGCATCCGGACTGACCGTATCGGTCCGGATATGATTCGATCGCTTGATCATCCAACTCCATAAGCATGATTGGATGACCCCAGATCAATTCCATCACCCCCAAGCAGGTATGGAATACCCATGGCCGACCCCGCATGGTCGGTCATTGGCCTAGCCTGCCAAGAAACCGTTCATACCAAGCATTATGGACGGAAAACCCTAAATTAGGGTTTGCGGCATATTACATGTGTCGCAAAACAGTCTCAACCATCCATCTTCGCATGTATAGATGGAGGGTGTAGATGTAGACTTATATGGCCCAGAGCATGTCAACACGATCACCGTGGGACCGCCTACACACTTGACCAATCGGTCAAGACCAACAATGTTTGGCCGTGACAAAATCGTCACCCAAACAAGAGATGGCGCACGGCTTTGAAAGCCAAAATTAGGGTTTCAAGCCATCACGCGCGTCCATCTTCTCCGGCACAAATGGAGGGTCACAGATTAGATTAAGCAAGGGCCGGTCATATCAGCATGACCACCGCGGACCCGTCTACCTCATCATACGGTCGGCCAAGGCATATCATGCCTGGTTAATCCCAAAACGCACGTCAAACTTGTGTGGTCACACCTCCCAAATTGCAAACTAATCTCGACCACTCGACTTCATAGGACGAATTGAGTGGCTTAGATCACGTTTTCATGGGACGATCAGTATAGGCGTGAACACCAGCCTACCACCTACATCTTTGGAGTGATCGACCAAGACCGAACAAGATGGGTCGTCTTGAAACGCGTGCAGGAATGTCATGCGATCTCCAACTCCTTTACGGCAAGGATTTCTGCCGCAAACCGATCTGAACCACTCCTCTTTGCCGGTCAAATTGAGTGGCCTAGATCGCACCTTCATGGGACGGTGAGACATGGACGTGTACACCAGCATGCCATCTACATACCCGTCCGGTCGGTCCTCTCCAAAATCCTTCCTATGCTTGGTTTCGATCAAGTGAAGAGTCATGCTTGCGCTCCTCTTCAATATTCATTAACGGTCATGAGATGAGTGTCTCAAAGATCATCTCATCCGTCCAACTTCACCTGACTTGGTTATACAACCACAGTCGGGAGTTATTTGGTTAGTGAGGCGTCATTACCCATCACTTTACCACACCATAATGCGATACACTGCATAAAATACACACGATACTTCACAAGTATCGACTTTCGAATAACACGGTTATTCAATCCAAAGATTACATGCTATCTTTCGTGGATCCACGATCCACACATTCAGACATCAATCATGTCACAAAGCGGGGATACATACGGGGTATTGGTCTGGCGGTTTATAGCGTGCAACGTGCAACGTGCCATCACAAGAACGTGTTTGGAAGTCATGGACGGTTAGAGATGAACATGAGAAGTGGGCAAGACTGGTCATGTCGTACCGACGCACAACTCCACTACTCCATCACTCCACTTCCTCCACTTCCCACGAGAGACGTGAATAAGGCTCAATGACTTGTATAAATAGGTTCTCCGCCCTATTTCAAAAACAGGACAAGTCCAGACGAGACAGAAAACCAAGTGTTAATACAAAACGTATTCCAACACCCAGAGCTTGCTTGCATCAATCATAAGCCTGCTCACCTTTCTGTTACAAGTCATAAGCAAGCCAACACCTTCACAATCTCAACACCTTCTTCGCTTCCCTCCCTAAGATCAACCCCATCTCCTTCACTTTGTGACCGAAACAAGTCTGGAACGGCCATTTCTTGGTTTAGGCCGGACTTGCACAGATTGGTCTCTCGAATCTACAAGCACTCACCGCGCAGTGCATTTGTTTAAGGTTTAGATTCATTCCTCATCCACACCCCAAATTACCAAATTATGCAGGAATAGTTTTCACCCATAAACAATAGGGTAATACACAGTGGATGACAGCTAAGCTGTCCTTTATTTTTGGGAATAACTCGCGAAGTGTCGCGAGTGTTATAAACGTTTTTCCTTGCGACACTCTTAAATCTCGCCAAGTCTTCATACTTTTTTCACGTTCTGGCTTTCATCATCTAATGCGTCATTTAAATCACTTCCCTGCGACACCTTCGCAATACTGTCGTTTATTGATCTCGCAAGGTACTGATGTCGCGATATTATGATCCTACAATGCCCATGCCCAAGATTCAATTTGACATGCCTAGGATCAATTTTGAGATGCCCAAGACCGTAGGCTTGTGCTTTCATGCAATGCCTAAGATTCAATTTGACATGCTCAAGTTTAAATTTGACATGTCTAGGATCAATTTTGAGATGCCCAAGACTGTGGGCTTGTGCTTTCATGCCCATGCCCAAAATTCAATTTGACATGCCTAGGATCAATTTTGAGATGCCCAAGACCGTAGGCTTGTGCTTTCACTCACATGCCCAAGATTCAATTTGACATGCCCAAGTTTAAATTTGACATGTCTAGGATCAATTTTGAGATGCCCAAGACCGTAGGCTTTTGATTTCATGCCCATGACCAAGATTCAATTTGAAATGCCCAGGATCAATTTTGAGATGCCCAAGGCCGTAGGCTTGTGCATTCAAGCCCATCCCCAAGATTCAATTTGACATTCCTAGGATCAATTTTGAGTTGCCCAAGACCGTAGGCTTGTGCTTTCATGCCCATGCCCAAGATTTAATTTTACATGCCCAAGTTTAAATTTGACATGTCAAGGATCAATTTTGAGATGCCCAAGACCGTAGGCTTGTGCTTTCATGCCCATTCCCAAGATTCAATTTGACATGCCCAAGTTTAAATCAGACATGTCTAGGATCAATTTTGAGATGCCCAACAATGTAGGCTTGTGCTTTCATGCCCATGCCCAAGATTCAATTTGACATGCCGAGGATAAATTTTGAGATGCCCAAGACCGTAGGCTTGTGCTTTCATGCACATGCCCAAGAATCAATTTGACATGCCCAAGTTTAAATTTGACATGTCTAGGATCAATTTTGAGATGCCCAAGGCCGTAGGTGTGTGCTTTCATGCCCAAGTTTAAATTTGACATGTCTAGGATCAATTTTGAGATCCCCAAGACCGTAGGCTTGTGCTTTCATACCCATGCCCAAGATTCGATTTGACATGCCTACGATCAATTTTGAGATGGTAGGCTTGTGCTTTCATGCACATGCCCAAGATTCAATTTGACATGCCCAAGTTTAAATTTGACATGTTTAGGATCAATTTTGAGATGCCCAAGACCGTAGGCTTGTGCTTTCATGCCCATTCCCAAGATTCAATTTGACAAGCCCAAGTTTAAATCAGACATGTCTAGGATCAATTTTGAGATGCCCAACAATGTAGGCTTGTGCTTTCATGCCCATGCCCAAGATTCAATTTGACATGCCTAGGATCAATTTTGAGATGCCCAAGACCGTAGGCTTGTGCTTTCATGCAATGCCCAAGATTCAATTTGACATGCTCAAGTTTAAATTTGACATGTCTAGGATCAATTTTGAGATGCCCAAGACTGTGGGCTTGTGCTTTCATGCCCATGCCCAAAATTCAATTTGACATGCCTAGGATCAATTTTGAGTTTCCCAAGACCGTAGGCTTGTGCTTTCATGCCCATTCCCAAGATTCAATTTGACATGCCCAAGTTTAAATCAGACATGTCTATGATCAATTTTGGGATGCCCAACAATGTAGGCTTGTGCTTTCATGCCCATGCCCAAGATTCAATTTGACATGCCTAGGATCAATTTTGAGATGCCCAAGACCGTAGGCTTGTGCTTTCATGCACATGCCTAAGATTCAATTTGACATGCCCAAGTTTAAATTTGACATGTCTAGGATCAATTTTGAGATGCCCAAGATTGTGGGCTTGTGCTTTCATGCCCATGCCCAAAATTCAATTTGACATGCCTAGGATCAATTTTGAGATGCCCAAGACCGTAGGCTTGTGCTTTCACGCACATGCCCAAGATTCAATTTGACATGCCCAAGTTTAAATTTGACATGTCTAGGATCAATTTTGAGATGCCCAAGACCGTAGGCTTGTGATTTTATGCCCATGACCAAGATTCAATTTGAAATGCCCAGGATCAATTTTAAGATGCCCTAGACCGTAGGCTTGTGCATTCAAGCCCATCTCTAAGATTCAATTTGACATTCCTAGGATCAATTTTGAGTTGCCCAAGACCGTAGGCTTGTGCTTTCATGCCCATGCCCAAGATTTAATTTTACATGCCCAAGTTTAAATTTGACATGTCAAGGATCGATTTTGAGATGCCCAAGACCGTAGGCTTGTGCTTTCATGCCCATTCCCAAGATTCAATTGAACATGCCCAAGTTTAAATCAGGCATGTCTAGGATCAATTTTGAGATGTCCAACAATGTATGCTTGTACTTTCATGCCCATGCCCAAGATTCAATTTGACATGCCTAGGATCAATTTTGAGATGCCCAAGACCGTAGGCTTGTGCTTTCATGCACATGCCCAAGAATCAGTTTGACATGCCCAAGTTTAAATTTGACATGTCTAGGATCAATTTTGAGATGCCCAAGGCCGTATGCGTGTGCTTTCATGCCCAAGTTTAAATTTTACATGTCTAGGATCAATTTTGAGATGCCCAAGACCGTAGGCTTGTGCTTTCATGAGCATGCCCAAGATTCAATTTGACATGCCTACGATCAATTTTGAGATGCCAAAGACCGTAGGCTTGTGCTTTCATGCACATGCCGAAGATTCAATTTGACATGCCCAAGTTTAAATTTGACATGTCTAGGATCAATTTTAAGATACCCAAGACAGTAGGCTTGTGATTTCTTGCCCATGCCCAAGATTCAATTTGAAATGCCCAGGATCAATTTTGAGATGCCCAAGACCGTAGGCTTGTGCATTCAAGCCCGTGCCCAAGATTCAATTTGACATGCCTAGGATCAATTTTGAGTTTCCCAAAACCGTAGGCTAGTGCGTTCATGCCCATGCCCAAGATTTAATTTTACGTGACCAAGTTTAAATTTAACATGTGAAGGATCAATTTTGAGATGCCCAAGATCGTAGGCTTGTGCTTTCATGTCCATTCCCAAGATTCAATTTGACATGCCCAAGTTTAAATTTGATATGTCTAGGATCAATTTTGAGATGCCCAAGACCGTAGGCTTGTGATTTCATGCCCATGCCCAAGATTCAATTTGAAATGCCCAGGATCAATTTTGAGATGCCCAAGACCGTAGGCTTATGCATTCAAGCCCATGCCCAAGATTGAATTTGACATGCCTATGATCAATTTTGAGTTTCCCAAGACCGTAGGCTTGTGCTTTCATGCCCATGCCCAAGATTTAATTTTACATGCCCAATTTTAAATTTAACATGTCAAGGATCAATTTTGAGATGCCCAAGACCGTAGGCTTGTGCTTTCATGCCCATTCCCAAGATTCAATTTGACATGCCCAAGTTTAAATTTGACATGTCTAGGATCAATTTTGAGATGCCCAACAATGTAGGCTTGTTCTTTCATGCACATGCCCAAGATCAATTTGACATGCCTAGGATCAATTTTGATATGCCCAACAATGTAGGCTTGCGAGTCACTTTATCAGACAGTGGTACATGTCGATCATGCTATGTTGGAGAATCCGCGCTTTTTGGTCATCCTCTGGAGCTGTTGAACGCTCATCTACAACAACATATGCCCTGATAAAAAGAACCAGGCCTGCCGGTAATGAAGAGCCTCATAATGTTTGTAGGGACATATATCTCACCAACATGCGATACAACCTTCAGCCTTCTGTAAGCAGTTCCCTGAAGCATCAAGTGGAAAACCACCGAGATACAACATCCTGCGCGTCCGTCAACTCCAACTCCAGTACCACATGCACGACTCCCACAATGATGAAACAATGTCTAAGATATTCCATATATAGCTCGACAACAACCACTACGAACAAACCATGTAAACCACGCTTGGGGACTGAGGCTCAGCATGAAGTTCCTTCACCGTCAGTCAAGGAATTCTTCAACATGAGAGAGATGGTCAGTCAAGAAGCATGGAATTCGCAAGGGTAAATCGAACTGAAGAGGGAAACACTTCAACGCTCCCTCTAGCAGAAGCTGCTTCAATGGTTTTGTAGTTGCAAGAAATCCCACACTACACCCCTCACAAGAATCCACACAATCAAATCATTTTAAGATGAACAATTATAATTTTTATTGATCAAACTCCAGAAATATTACAAGATGAAAAGGAGATAAACTAAAGAATTACAACCACTCTAAATTTTCTCTCTCTTAATGACTTGCTCAACACTCGAAAAGATCTCTCTCTTCATAAGCCTATTCGGCTCTTTATATAGGACATTACATAGTGGATGACAGCTAAGCTGTCCTTTATTTTTGGGTATGTCTTGCGAAATATCGCAAATGTACAAATGTCAAATCTCGCGTCACTCCTTGATATCGCTACATCTTCATATCTTTCTCGTGTTTTGGCTGTCGTCATCCGTTACGTCGTTTTTACTTCCATCCCGCGATGTCTTCGCAATGTGTCGTTTATGGATTCCGCGAGAATCTTGGTGTTGCGATATTCTGATCCTACATCTTGCCTCTTCTCATGTCTTCTCTGCGAAGAAGGGAACGTCATGAGAACTAGTATTTTCAAAATGTCGCAGCTGTTCATTTCTTCATATTTTTCTATATTTGTATGATTCCGTATTATTACGCAGAATTTATTACACGTGTCTCTTCTTCCACCCATTTCTTGACACGTCTCTTTCAACCATTATTTCTCAACCGTTCACGTCCCTTCTCGCATTAAATGCGTTTATCTTCTCTAGAATTCTTCTCTATATATAGTTTTCTCACCCTCTTCTTCTTCTTTTTTACTTTCTCTCTGCAATTTTTCTTCAACTCCCCTCCATAATTTCCGTTTCTGCTACTGTAAATCTTCTTCTTCTTCTTTATTTTGATCTTCAGTTCTTCATTCATTCCCATACTGAAAATGGATCCAACCGGTCGCAAATACGAAGCTTCTTTTGAAGAAATTCAAAAAGATCTTCAAGGAAAAGGTTTTACTTTAACCACCATTCCCGGTCAGGAATCTAAATCCATTCTTTCTGCCAAGTTGTTCACTGATCATCAGATGAAATCATAATTTCGCTTGGTCAAATTCTCGCCGGCCTTCCCATTCCTCTTTATAACCCTAACCTTCCGTTATTCTATGGAATTCTTGCTCATGCGAACTTCTCGCGAGATGTCTATCAATTAAGCGGGGATTGCATTCGCTTAATACTTGAGTTCGCCAATCGTGGCGCTGGTAAGGGGTCTCTTTACCCAACAGAAGTTAGGGACCCAAAATTTAAGGAATTGGCAATACTCGCTGAAAGATACACAGTCGAGAGTTTCTACGAGAATTATAAATTCATTCCTATGAGGAGGGATAATACTTGCTGGGGTGTCCGTCTGAAAAGAAAGGATGATGTTGCTGACGATAAGCTCCTTATGCAAGACATTGACAGACATTCTGGTAAAAACAACGTCCCGCGTCACTCTAAAGACGATAGATGGTGTGTTTTTCCATTGGTGTTAAAGGGGCCTTATATCGCAGGCTCGAATGTACTTCCTGCGAACTTCACTACTTATCGACCCTGGGTATTCAATTGGCCCGAGAAGAATAAAGATGTATGTCTTCCAACTTCGCGTACTTCGCAATCTTTCATTGGTTGCTTATTCCCTTATCCTTTGATTCTCGTGAAAATTTTTAGATTGAAAAGTTAAGATTGAGCTACAATCGGACCGGGAAGGTTAGCACTTTAGCTGCTCTTCGCTCCGTCATGGATGAAGTAAGAAACACTTTATATATATTCTTCTATTTAACAATATTGTTGCCTCTGTTTCTTATCTTCATTTGTGTGCGAAGGTTGGTGTTGAAGTTATTGGAGAAGAAGAAAACCCTGAGGCTGCGAAAGCCAAAGGTAGAGATAAAAATCCTCTTCGCAAGGAGAAGTCTGTTGCTCCGCCTCTGAAGAAGCGAAAACTTCACCTTCCCTCTCCTTCGAATCCTCAGTCAGGTGAAAATTCTGGTGATGAGGAATATGATGATGTGGATATCCCTTCTTCAAATTCTCCAGCTGGATCTTCTATGGCACAGCTATCTAGCATCTTTTCTGATTCTATGCAAGGGATGGGTGACGATCGCCTTTCTAATACATGCAAGGCTCTCGCGAGTATTTGCGATTCACCTTTGCTTGAGAGTGATAGTTCTCTTCATGGGGTCTCCAGATCAGTGACTCCAAGCTTCTTAAATTCACTTAGTGTCTTGGTATGTTTTCATTCTCTTATTATTATTATTTTATTTTTATTTATTTTTATTGTTTTGATTTTAAATCATATCTTTTTAATTTTTTTGTTTCCTTTTGTAGTCCGGGAGAGCTTCCTTTGCTGTTGCCTCGGATCTTGAGAAGAGGCGCAGTATTCTCGAAAAGAAGAATCTTCAGTTTCGCAAGAAAAATGAAGAATTGGGAGTTGAAGCTACTGCTCTTCGCAAGAGAAATGAAGAATTGGAAACTGAAGCTGCCATTCTTCGCGAGAAGAACAAGCAATTAGAAGCTGACTCTACCACTCAGAAGAATAAGATTTCTAGCCTTCAAAGCTCCAACCAACAGCTTTATGGTATGAAACTTTTCCCTTTTCATTTGTTTTGTTCTCTTGTCATCTTCCTTCATCTGACTTATCATTTTCGCAGACGTTTATAACCTTTCTGAGGAAGCCATTCTTCTTCATTCATTTCCTGAACCTATGGATGATGATGCTCTTCTTGCTCATCTCAACGATTCTTTGGATAGTTTTTCAAATAACAAAATTAAATCTCTTCCTCTAAATGAACTTCAATCTAGATTTCGCCTCTTAGAACTTGATCATAGATCTAGCTTAAGCTTAGCCAACCAACTTAAACGTCTGTATCTTAGTTCTAAAGAGAAAATTAGTATTTTAAGGAAGAAAATTAGTGATCTCATAGATGATAAAGATCGCATTGCTAGACAAGGTGCTCAAGCATTAACGAAATTCCAAAAGGCTCTTCTTGAAGTTCAAATTGAACGGGATGAATCCATCCGTCAAAATGCTATTCTTAGCGAAAGAGAGAATCTAATTCGTTCCCTTCTTCTCATAAACAATGATGATGAATTTGCTTGGGCTGCGAAGGTTCTAGATGATGCCAGAAATAATTTAGGTGTTAACATTAGTCTTCAAGCTGAGCATACGACCTTGGTTAGATGTATGGTTTCTGACAGAGAAGGTTGTTAATTATTCTTCTTTATTTAATTATTTGCATAAAATTGTCACCAAGTTGCTGATTCAATGTTATATGTTCGCAGAAGCTGAAGCAAGGTTCCGAAAAAGAATTGAAGAACATGAATCTGAGAAAGAGCAACTTGCCAAAAATCTTTCTTCTCGGGATGACAAATATTCTAGGCTGAAGAACCAACTAAAGATCACTGTCGCGAATTTTAAGAATGATGCTATTCTTTTTCGCAATCAAACTATTGAGATGGCCTGCGATGACAATAACATCCCTCAGTCTAAGTACCCTTGCCTTCTTGATGAAGTTCCCCAAAATATGTCTTCTCTGGATATTTCTGATAGCGATGCTAGTGAAGAAGAAGAGGAATCTGATGAAGATAAAAAAAGCTGAAGAATCTGATGAAGATAATGAAGAGGAAGAATCAAATGAGAAATAATTTTGTTTTCCTTTTTCTTCCTTTGTAATATTTGTACAATCATTTTTCCAATCTCCCATCTTTGGGTGTATTCCTTTTCTGCGAATTTCTTGAGTCTTTGAATACAATTTCTATCTTTCTTGTTTCTTCCTGCACATAAAGGGCAATTCTTTTTTGCAATATGGTTAATCAATATATGCGTAAATCTGTTATATGAAGACAAATAACACGCTCTTGTTCATTCCCATACTTGCCTCTGTTATTTGTATTCGAATGGGAGATTAAGCATAATTTCGCAGATATTTTCTGTTGAACTTTATCATTGCGACAAGATCGCAGGACATCCTTACATTTTCATGTAATGACCCATTGATCTTGCCTTATCATTTCTCTTGTGTGGTCTTATTTTGCCTTCCTAGTTAAAGGTCTTATTTTGCCACCTCTCATTTTTGCGACAAGATCGCAGGACGTCTTTACACTATCATGTAATGACCCATTGATCCTGTCTTATCATTTCTTTAGTATTATTGCCTCTGCAGGATATTTTTCTGGCGACAATATGACAGGCATAAATATCCTTGCGAACGTAAAGCCCCATGACATTGCCGTCTTTGCGACGAAATTGCAGGACGTCCTTACGTTTGCATGTAAGGACCCATTGATCTCGTCTTATCTACTCTTTTATATTTTTGCCTCTTCAGGATTGTTGCACAAATATGACAAGCCTAAATATTCTTGCGAACATAAAGTCTCATGACATTTGCGTCTTTTTTGACACTATCAGCTCTCTAATGGAGGGTGCCGCCCTTATCTTCCCTCTGGTTGCCCCTTCAAGGAGGCGTACTTCAGCCATACAAGGCTAGCTCCTCCCATCCGGTCTTAACAACAACCAGTTGTTTTCACAGCCTCTTATCCCTTTTGCCTATAGGGCTTATGGTTACGAGACTGCACCCTAAGTGGAGTTTTCTTCGGGCGAGAGAAAACATAAGCCGAGACTTGCCAAGAATGGCCGAGACACTTCAAATGTCCCAGGCACCCTTGGCTCAACCGTGTACCTTGGCGCCTTGGTCAAATGCTGACTCCTTAGGAGAGACCCCTGGTCGTCCAATCTAAGTCACTAGCTTAGATTGAAAATTCAAGGTACCTCTCCTGGATGGGTTTTATTACCCCCAATCTCCATGACTCGAGTTCCGGGCGGTGTAACCTTTTCCCCGAGCCACGTTACGAGTATACCCCCTTACATGACGCACTTTAGGTACTTTGCCTCTTACGAAATTTTATTCGCGAACTAGGGTGTACGCCATGAAGGTTCGTCCCATTCTGATTATTCTGTTATATGTAATATAGGTACCGCCTACTATAACGCACTTTAGGTACTTTGCCTCTTGCGAAATTGTGTTCGCGAACTAGGGTGTACGCCATAGTAAGTTCGCCTCTTTCTGATTATTTTGTTGATTCTTCTGCCTATATAAGCTCTTTTGTACTTTCGCAACGCATTTGCCATTTGTAAAATATATTTTCTTCTTCTTCATATCAACTCTTACACGACTCCATATCAACTTTTTTTTTTTTTGAACAACTTACATTTGTCGTCTCCCTTCCCAGTTTTTCTCTGACAATCAACAATTACAGTTATTCTTTAAGTCTCTTACTTCTGCTACTTTCTGCCTCTGCATTTTTGAAGTTTCCTGTCATTTTCTTGTCCATTGCGAAACCTTCGCCACTTTCTATCTTCATCATTTTTTGATTTTGCAGCATTTCTTCCTCTCTTTGCTCTATTACATCTACCATTAATCTTTCACCTCTTTGTTTTTCTTAAATGTTGTTTTTCCAACTCCTCTCGCCGCAGACTCTTTCTTCTTCAGATTCGATATCAACCTCATAACACTTCTTTCCTTCAACCCAATCTCCTTTATGATGCCAACACCAGTGGGATGAGGGAACTTGATACATTGATGGAAAGTTGATGCGACACCTAAGATCTCATGTAACCATGGTCGTCCGATCAGGGCGTTGTGTGGTGATTCCACATCAACTACGCAGAATAAAATTCCAGAAGATAATCCTTTCAGTGGAATTCGCATATGAACTTCTCCCTTTGGCTTATTTGCGGTACCATTAAAACCATAAATTTTATAGGTTGAAGGTATCAAATCTGCATCTTTTCCTCCCATAGTTTTGTAGGTATGATAAAAAAGGATATTCACAGAACTCCCGGTATCAATTAAAATTCTATTAATTTCCCATGAGTTTTCCGCTTCATCATCTTCATCATCATTAGGTTTTGGGTTAATCCCCAATCTCACCACCAATGGGTTATCATGCATTCCTCCACCTGCAGGTACTTCTTCCGCGGTAAAACAAATGATCTGATTCTGCCATTCTTCCAGTTGCGATGTCTTCGCGGTGTTCATTATTTCTTTATCATTGGCATCCCTTGCGAAAACCCTGCTGAGAGTAATATCGTGGAAATCTTCAATTGTCTTGTACGAATGTACAATAGAGTTACAAAACAGATTTTTTGCTTTTGCCCCAACTTCTATCACAAATGTTTCACGTTCTTTTGTTGTATTCGCCACGGGAATTTCGGAGGAGGTGGTAATGCTTGAGGTTGAGCTTTCCTTACTAGAAAATGATTTAATTTTCCCGATCTATCATCCTGAGAATGATTCTCTTTATATTTCTGCAGTCATTTGTTGTATGTCCATGGAAATGGTGATAAGAACAAAATTCATGGCTTCTCTCGCTTGGAGGTGGCTCCTTTCCCATGTTCCATGGTGTTGGTATATTTTCCATCAAGATTATAGCTTCCCATATTTTCTCCACGCTAGCATTCAGAGGTGGCATCTCAATTTCTTCCCATACTATCATGCGGCTTCCTTGTCCCCTATGATAATTTTGCCTTTGACCTCCATAATTTTCTTGCGGCTGATCAAGTCTTTGAATTTTGTTATTTCCACCGCGGTTATAGAAATTTCTTTCTCTCTCATATTCTTCTTGGTCTCGACTCCCCATAGCTACTAGCTTCTGCTGATTATCACCCATTATCAACTCTGGTTGTCCTTGCGAAGTGCTCGCCACTGTAATTATCAACTTAGGTAACAAGCTTGCATTTGCTGCATTTGAACTCGTGTTCGCAACTGGGTATGATTCCATCTCATTTTGTCTTTCCTCGAGAGCAATATATTCCTCCTGTAATTCTCGCAGCTCAGTCATTGTGATTGTGTTCTTAACTCTGAAAATTTGAATGTATAACAGATTGGTTGCGAACATAGCATTAATGAATGATAAAATGAGATATCTCTCATCAACGCGACCCGCCATGTCGCTGTACATTGTCTTACATCTCATGGTCAGATGTTTCAAACTTTCACCAACCCTTTGCTTTAACCCAAATACATCTTCAATGCCAGGTCGCGAGAAATTGTTACTTATGTACGCCCCTAAAAATATAGCCTGTAAGTGATTGAAGGATGCTATAGTATTTTTTGGAAGGCCTTCAAACCATTTCAGAGCTTCTCCTGTTAAACTTGATGCACAATATTTGCACAATATAGCGTCATGATTTTCCCATTGTAACATACATCTCAAATAAGCTTTGATATGTTTTATTGCACAAGTTGATCCATCAAAAATGCTGGTTAATGTAGGCAAATTGCATTTTGGGGGTATTCCTTCTAATTGTATTTCCCGTGTGAATGGGGTTTTCGCAGCTTCTTCTATAGCTTCATCCAATTGTCTCCTACCTCCTTATTTCTTATTATTTAACATTCCTCTCATTTCCGCTAGCTCTTTCAAAATTTGTTCGTTTATATTAGAATTATCTTCCATTGGCCTTTTTACTCCGCCTCTCTTCTTCTGCGTTCATATCCGTTTTGATTCTCTTGATCATCATTTTCTTCTCGTCTTTCTCTGCGACCTTCTCTTTCATTCCTTTCATGGATTCGCACACCATTATATCTCTCATTTTCTCCTCTTTGCCGTCTTTCAGTTCTCCTTAGTATTCTATCGTATTCTTCATTGATATTATCATTATTGCGATTACGCTCACGCCTCCTTTCTCGATTATCATGATTGTTTTGGCGAATTGCCTCTTGTAATTCTTGTTCTTCCATTTCTGCTCTTAGTCTTTCCCTCTCGCGAGCTAGATGTGCTTGTTCAGTATAATGCATTTCAATTTCATCCTGAATTGCTTGGTGATTTATTTGTACTTCTCTCCCATGTAATATTCTCCTTCCTTCTTCCTGATTTTCTCCATCCTCTTGATTATTTCGCCTCTGTCGGTGTCTATCTCTCTGATTTCCATCGTTTTGCCCATCTTGGAGAGTTTCACCATGTTGGATATAATGATCTCCCCTTATTTCTCTTCTTTCGCGGCGTTCCTCATCTAAATTTTGTATCTCTTCTTGAATTTCTTCATTAGCATTTTCTACAGGCATATCTCGTCTTACTTCTTCCCTTACTGATCTTGATCTTGTAGTGCTTCTTGACCTTATGTTCTGTAACCTTATGTTTTCCATCCTTAGCTCATGATTTTTCCTTGTCAAATTTGCACGTTCTTCTGTTTCTAATCTCCTTTCTTCGCGTATTGTTTGTCTCAATGCCTCTAACGTTGTAATCTCTTCGTTTCCATGAATTATTCCTCCAATCATTTCTTGATCTCTCTCTTCTTATCCATTACCTCCTAATTGCTTCTCTTCCCCTATTTCATCTACAGAATCCGATCGCCAAGTGTGTACGCTCACTCTGTCATAATCCTCAGTTCTATTTTGTATTGGTGCATGCTGAATTGGCGATTGAACCCGATTTTCTCCATTATTTCTTGTGTTTGCTCTTGAAGATTCTCCCATTTCATTTCTTTCTTCTTCAGCAAGTCTCCTACTCCTTCTAACAGTCGTTGGTTGTTCTGATGTATGTCTTCTTCTTGCCATTCTTTAATCTTAACGAATTGTTGAAAATTATATGAAATTTTTTATCTACTACTTCAAATCCTTCCAAATCACAATATCAATCTTCACTCATCCCTGTTTCTAGCGCCATTATGTAGTTACAGGAAATCCCACACTACACCCCTCACAAGAATCCACACAATCAAATCATTTTAAGATGAACAATTATAATTTTTATTGATCAAACTCCAGTAATATTACAAGATGAAAAGGGGATAAACTAAAGAATTACAACCACTCTAAATTTTCTATCTTTTAATGACTTTCTCAACACTCGAAAAGATCTCTTTCTTCGTAAGCCTATTCGGCTCTTTATATAGGACATTACATAGTGGATAAGAGCTAAGATGTCCTTTATTTTAGGGTATGTCTTGCGAAATATTGCAAATGTACAAATGTCAAATCTCGCGTCACTCCTTGATCTCGCTACATCTTCATATCTTTCTCGTGTTTTGGCTGTCGTCATCCGTAACGTCGTTTTTACTTCCATCCCGCGATGTCTTCGCAATGTGTCATTTATGGATTCCACGAGAATCTTGGTGTTGCGATATTCTGATCCTAGAATGCCCAAGACCGTAGGCTTGTGCTTTCATGCACATGCCCAAGATTCAATTTGACATGCCCAAGTTTAAATTTGACATGTCTAGGATCAATTTTGAGATCCCCAAGACTGTGGGCTTGTGCTTTCATGCCCATGCCCAAAATTCAATTTGACATGCCTAGGATCAATTTTGAGATGCCCAAGACCGTAGGCTTGTGCTTTCATGCACATTCCCAAGATTCAATTTGACATGCCCAAGTTTAAATTTGACATGTCTAGGATCAATTTTGAGATGCCCAAGACCGTAGGCTTGTGATTTCATGCCCATGCCCAAGATTCAATTTGAAATGCCCAGGATCAATTTTGAGATGCCCAAGACCGTAGGGTTGTGCATTCAAGCCCATCCCCAAGATTCAATTTGACATTCCTAGGATCAATTTTGAGTTGCCCAAGACCGTAGGCTTGTGCTTTCATGCCCATGCCCAAGATTTAATTTTACATGCCCAAGTTTAAATTTGACATGTCAAGGATCAATTTTGAGATGCCCAAGACCGTAGGCTTGTGCTTTCATGCCCATTCCCAAGATTCAATTTGATATGCCCAAGTTTAAAGCAGACATGTCTAGGATCAATTTTGAGATGCCCAATAATGTAGGCTTGTGCTTTCATGCCCATGCCCAAGCTTCAATTTGACATGCCTAGGATCAATTTTGGGATGCCCAAGACCGTAGGCTTGTGCTTTCATGCACATGCCCAAGAATCAATTTGACATGCCCAAGTTTAAATTTGACATGTCTAGGATCAATTTTGAGATGCCCAAGGCCGTAGGCTTGTGCTTTCATGCCCAAGTTTAAATTTGACATGTCTAGGATCAATTTTGAGATGCCCAAGACCGTAGGCTTGTGCTTTCATGCCCATGCCCAAGATTCAATTTGACATGCCTACGATCAATTTTGAGATGCCGAAGACCGTAGGCTTGTGATTTCATGCACATGCCCAAGATTCAATTTGACATGCCCAAGTTTAAATTTGACATGTCTAGGATCAATTTTGAGATGCCCAAGACCGTAGGCTTGTGCTTTCATGCCCATGCCCAAGATTCAATTTGACATGTCTAGGATCAATTTTGAGATGCCCAAGACAATTGGCTTGTGCTTTCATGCCCATGCCCAAGATTCAATTTGACATCCCAAGTTTAAATTTGACATGTCAAGGATCAATTTTGAGATGCACAATACCGTAGGCTTGTGCTTTCATGCCCATTCCCAAGATTCAATTTGACATGCCCAACATGCCTAGGATCAATTTTGAGATGCCCAAGACCGTAGGCTTGTGCTTTCATGCACATGCCCAAGAATCAATTTGACATGCCCAAGTTTAAATTTGACATGTCAAGGATCAATTTTGAGATTCCCAATACCGTAGGCTTGTGCTTTCATGCCCATTCCCAAGATTCAATTTGACATGCCCAAGTTTACATCAGACATGTCTAGGATCAATTTTTAGATGCCCAACAATGTAGGCTTGTACTTTCATGCCCATGCCCAAGATTCAATTTGACATGCCTAGGATCAATTTTCAGATGCCCAAGACCGTAGGCTTGTGCTTTCATGCACATGCCCAAGAATCAATTTTACATGCCCAAGTTTAAATTTGACATGTCTAGGATCAATTTTGAGATGCCCAAGGCCGTAGGCTTGTGCTTTCATGCCCAAGTTTAAATTTGACATGTCTAGGATCAATTTTGAGATGCCCAAGATTCAATTTGACATGCCTAAGTTTAAATTTGACATGTCTAGGATCAATTTTGAGATGCCCAAGGCCGTAGGCTTGTGCTTTCTTGCCCAAGTTTAAATTTGACATGTTTAGGATCAATTTTGAGATGCCCAACACCGTAGGCTTGTGCTTTCATGCCCATGCCCAAGATTCAATTTGACATGCTTAGGATCAATTTTGAGATGCCCAAGACCGTTGGCTTGTGCTTTCATGCCCATGCCCAAGATTCAATTTGACATGCCCAAGTTTAAATTTGACATGTCTAGGATTAATTTTGAGATACCCAAGACCGTAGGCTTGTGCTTTCATGCCCATGCCCAAGATTCAATTTGAAATGCCCAGGATCAATTTTGAGATGCCCAAGACCGTAGGCTTGTGCATTCAATCATTGCCCAAGATTCAATTTGACATGCCTAGGATCAATTTTGAGTTTCCCAAGACCGTAGGCTTGTGCTTTTATGCCCATGCCCAAGATTTAATTTTACATGCCCAAGTTTAAATTTAACATGTCAAGGATCAATTTTAAGATGCCCAAGACCGTAGGCTTGTGCTTTCATGCCCATTCCCAAGATTCAATTTGACATGCCCAAGTTTAAATCAGACATGTCTAGGATCAATTTTGAGATGCCCAACAATGTAGGCTTGAGCTTTAATGCCCATGCCCAAGATTCAATTTGACATGCCTGGGATCAATTTTGAGATGCCCAAGACCGTAGGCTTGTGCTTTCACGCTCATGCCCAAGATTCAATTTGACATTCCCAAGTTTAACTTTGACATGTCTATGATCAATTTTGAGATGCCCAAGACCGTAGGCTTGTGCTTTTATGCCCATGCCAAAGATTCAATATGAATTGCCTACGATCAATTTTGAGATGCCAAAGACCGTAGGCTTGTGCTTTCATGCACATGCCCAAGATTCAATTTGACATGCCCAAGTTTAAATTTGACATGTCTAGGATCAATTTTGAGATGCCTAAGACCATAGGCTTGTGATTTCATGCCAATGCCCAAAATTCAATTTGACATGCCTAGGATCAATTTTGAGATGCCCAAGACCGTAGGCTTGTGCTTTCATGCACATGCCCAAGATTCAATTTGACGTGTCTAGGATCAATTTTGAGATGCCCAAGACCGTGGGGTTGTGCTTTCATGCCCATGCCCAAGATTCAATTTGACATGCCTAGGATCAATTTTGAGATGCCCAAGACCGTTGGCTTGTGCTTTCATGCCCATGCCCAAGATTCAATTTGACATGCCCAAGTTTAAATTTGACATGTCTAGGATAAATTTTGAGGTACCCAAGACCGTAGGCTTGTGCCCATGCCCAAGATTCAATTTGACATGCCCAAGTTTAAATTTGACCGTAGGCTTGGGTCAAATTTCCTGGACTCCCAATGGAGTTTTGGATTGAAAAAACGTTACTAGCCATGGGAAAAACCCTGGGTTCTCCCATTGTCGTTGATAAGAGATCTTTGGCACATGAATATGGTCATTTTTCCGCAGTTCTCATCGACATTGATTTCGCTGAACTCAAGTCTGATGACATTCACATTGTTGTGGGTGGTTTAGAGTTTCTTCAACATTTTGAAATCCTTAAGAAGCCTAAATTCTTTTCTAAATGTTGTATTATTGGTCATACTGATGTTGAATGTCGGAAGAAATCAAAAGGTAATACTGGCACTACTCATCAACAACTTTCTATTGTAGCTATAGATTCGCAGCAAGCAATTGTTCCTCCAGTTAATAATCAGCATCACCAAGAACACAATGTGGGTACTGAGTGGAAAGAGGCAAGACGGAAGAAGAAGGGAAAGAAAGCACCAACTATTCCTTTTGTTCATGAAATAACAAATCATGCTGGAGAAGGTACTTCAAATTCTATGGCTGATAATGAGGTTACGTGCATCAGTGACACTGTTGAGTTGGAACAACAGTTGCAGGATGGTTTAGCACAATCTGAAGCTGTTTTGCGTATGGCGACTGCTGAGGTTGAAAGACACAAGCAGGCCATTCTTACGCATTCAGTATTAGTTAGTAAAGCAAGGTCATTGAGTACCTCAGGCTTGAACGCTAAGTCAGGTGGGAATGTTGAAATGGCAAGAACTAAACTTCCTCCACCTGCTAGGATTGGTTTTTCATCCTCGTCCACACCTTTGTGTAATGCGCTGGAAGAAACTTCGGAGTATGTCTCTCACAATAAGTTTAACATTCTAGGTGACAATTCTGGCAATGATGTTTTGGTGTTTGGCAAACTTGGTGAAGCTGCTAAGCAAGCTAAGCGGCAACAGATTATAGATATGCAGAACAAGATATATGCTTTAAAAGACCAGGATTCCATGTCAGATTCGGATGATAATTTTGCATTGGGTATTCGTGCTCGCAAAGGCTCTTCACCTGTTCTTAAACCCTCCTCAAATGCTTCTAAATAATTTAAGCTAAATAATAAACTCAAACCCAGAGTTTAATTATGCGGGTTCTCTTTTGGAATATAAATGGTGTTGCGCGTGAGGCAGCACAGTCTAAGCTAAAAGACTTGATAAGGGAATTCAATCCAGATGTTTTTTTGTCTTGCTGAACCAAAAGTTGGTTGCTTAGTGAATTTTGGTAGAAGACTAATTACGGAAGGTTATTCCTCAGTTGTTATTAATAATTCTTCCAATTCTAGTATTTCGAATCTTTGGATTTGTTACATGAATGGGTTGGATATTTCTGTTGTTAATTCAAGTAAACAAGCTATTACAATTGCGGTGGATGGTGTGCATATCTCTTTTGTCCATGCTAGTTATGTTCAAACTACTAGACGAAGGCTTTGGCAAGAATCGGTTATGCAAGATTCAATAACTCCTTGGTTGGTCATAGGAGATTTTAATTGTATTTTGCGTTTGGACGAAAAGAAAGGTGGGCTGGAAACTAGATATTCAGTCATTGATGAATTTAGTGATTGGATGGATGACAATAATCTTTTTGAAGCTAATTCATTGGGTAGCAAATTCACATGGTCCAATAGGAAATCAGGTAATAGTCGTATCATCAGCAAGTTGGATCGTGCAGTTATCATTATGAAGCTATTCGTTTTGATCACACTTATAGAGAGGCTAATTTTGATGCGGATAAGATGGCTAAAAGAGGGTGCATTCTTCTCAATGAGGAGGGAAGACATTATCTTGGAAGACCTTATTTTTTTAATTTTATTGAATTACCAAATGTATCTTATTTTCGTTTCAAATGATTAGCAAGTTTTTGGGGTTTTTCTGACCTCTTTTCTTGCTCTTCATTTTGTTTTGTAATCTAGTTATTCTTTAATACATTTTGGATTTACCACAAAAAGATCGTGCAATTATCAATGAGGCTTGGCTTGCTAAGTTTGAGAATTGGCGGTGTAAAGCTCTTCCTAGGGAAGTTTCCGATCATTCTACTCTTCTTGGTTATCCTTTTTCAGTTCCTAGGACTCGTCGAGCTCCTTTCAGGGTTCAAAAGATGTGGTTCTTACATGGTGATTTTCTTCGTATGGTTAGTGAGAGTTGGACTGCTCCAGCTCATGGCTTTCCAGATTTTATATACCCTTTGTTGATGGTGGATTTTCGTTTAAGGTTAAATTTGTAAAAACCAGAAAAAATCATGCGCTGACATCTTGTAAAAGATAAAGCCATTTATAAGTGTTGGATACTCCCTCACTTAATTCACCAGGAATGGAGCATGTAGCAACAATCCCATTCGTGAATACATGAAATTACTCCAGGTTGGAGCATGTGGCAACAATCCCTTCTGTGAATTTCATATCGGCCTTGTATTTCAGTACTCATTATCGGTGTGGCATGACGGTCGAGTGTTACTCTTACGAGTAACACGAACCTCCAAGCACTATAATGAAACCATGTACAAAATACCCGTACAGGTGACTCTCGGTGTGTTATACTAGCCCGATTGAGCCCCTCTCGGTGTGTTATACTAGCCCGATTGAGCATCCGGACGACCAGTATCGGTCCGGATATGATCTGATCGCAGTCATCCAACACCATAAGCATGATTGGATGACCCCGGATCAATTCCATCACCCCCAAGCGGTATGGAATACCCACGGCCGACCCCGCATGGTCGGTCATTGGCCTAGCTTGCCAAGAAACCGTTCATACCAAGCATTATGGACGGAAAACCCTAAATTAGGGTTTGCGGCATATTACATGTGTCGCAAAACAGTCTCAACCATCCATGTTCGCAGGTATAGATGGAGGGTGTAGGTGTAGACTCAAAGGGCCCAGAGCATGTCAACACGATTACCGTGGGCCCGCCTACACACTTGACCAATCGGTCAAGACCAACCACGCATAGTTGTAACAAATTCGTACGCCCAAACAAGGAGTGACACACGGCTTTGAAAAGCCAAAATTAGGGTTTCAAGCCATCACGCGCGTCCATCTTCTCCGGCACGAATGGAGGGTCACAGATTAGATTAAGCAGGTCCGGTCATACCAACATGACCACCGTGGGCCCATCTACCTCCTCATATGTTCGGCCAAGGCATACCATGCCTGGCTATCCCAAACCGTCCACCCAAATTTGCGTGGTTACACTTCCCAAATTGCAAACTGATCTCGACCACTCAACTTCACCGGACGATTTGAGTGGCTTAGATCACGTTTTCATGGGATAGTCAGGTATAGGTGTGAACATCAGCCTACCACCTACACGCTGGTATGATCGACCAAGATGGGTCGTCTTGAAACGCGTGCCCAAACTAGGGATGTCACGCGGTTTCAAACTCCTTTGCGGCAATGGATTTCTGCCGCAAACCGATCTCAACCACTCAACTTTACCGGTCAAATTGAGTGGCCTAGATCGCGCCTTCATGGGACAGTGAGGTATGGACGTGCACACTAGCATGCTGTCTACACACATACCCGGTCGGTCCTCTCCAAATCCCTTTCCATGCTTGGTTTCGACCAAGCTGAAGAGTGATGCTTGCGCACCTCTTCAAAAAACCCTAATATTCATTAACGGTCGCAGATGAGTGTCTCAAAGATCATCTCATCCGTCCAACTTCACCAACTTGGTTATACAACCACGGTCGGGAGTTATTTGGTTAGTGAGGCGTCATTACCCATCACTTTACCACACCATGATGCGATACACTGCATAAAATACACACGGTACTTCACAAGTATCGACTTCTCGAATAACGCAGATTATTCAATTCAAAGATTACATGCTATCTTTCGTGGATCCACGATCCACACATTCAGACATCAATCATGTCACAAACCGGGGGATACATACTTGGGGTATTGGTCTAGCGGTTTACAGCGTGCAGCGTGCAACGCGCCATCACAAGAACGTGTCAGGAAGTCATGGACGGTTAGAGATGAACAGGAGAAGTGGGCAAGACTGGTCGTGTGGCACCGACGCACAACTCCACTACTCCATCACTCCACTTTCTCCACTTCCCACGAGAGACGTGAATAAGGCTCAATGACTTGTATAAATAGGTTCTCCGCCCTATTTCAAACAACAACACAAGTTCAGACGAAACAGAAAACCAAGTGTTAATACAAAAACGTATTCCAACACCCAGAGCTTGCTTGCATCAATCACAAGCCTGCTCACCTTTCTGTTACAAGTCATAAGCAAGACAACACCTTCACAATCTCAACACCTTCTTCGCTTCCCTCCCTAAGATCAACCCCATCTCCTTCACTTTGTGACCGAAACAAGTCTAGAACGTCCATTTCTTGGTTTAGGCCGGACTTGCACAGATTGATCTCTCGAATCTACAAGCACTCACCGCGCAGTGCATTTGTTTAAGGTTTAGATTCATTCCTCATCCACACCCCAAATTACCGAATTCTGCAGGAATAGTTTTCACCCATAAACAATTGGCGACCACAGTGGGAGATTAATCTCTCGGTTGTGAAATCAATTTCTTCAATACCCAATCCTGTTTGGCTAAGTTCCGAGATGGTTGGTCTTAGGACTTCCCCAACAAATTCAAATCCCGGTCGAAGTTCCTCCAATGAAGATACCCCCATTCCCAACGGTGTATCTGCTGGCGCAACAGGAAGAATCCCAACGATAATCGAGTTAGCTCGCACGGGAGATTCACACGAGGAACATGGAGCTAATCAAAGAAGCGGTAAACGACATACTTGATCTCCTCATCAAGATGACGTCAGAAATGGGTGTACCAGAGACCTTTACACCGGAGACTGATTCCCCTAAGGTCAACAGTTTTACTGTGAACCAGAGACCAGTGGACCAGGAAGCGGCATCTCTAGTGGAAAGCTTGTGCGAACTCCTGCACCTCTCTAGGAATCAACGGGCAGAGACGTTCACTGCAATTAATAAAATAGCTTTGGATGTACACTGGCTCCTTCTCGTCCGTAAATTCTCTGCCGAGAAGAATCGTAAACAATGTTACATTTACAGAGGACGACATGATGGCAGAGGAAGGTCACAGGGCCCTAAATGTTACCGCGCACATCAAGGGTTCAGAGTTCAGGAGAGCCCTCGTCGACACAGGAGCATCTTCGAACGTAATCACTCTCAAGACTCTCAGGACAGCCAAGGTTACCCATGCAAGATTTTACGGCAGCCTACCACGATGACGGACTTCGAAGGAAACAGACCAGCACATACAGGTATGTCAATCAATTTATCAGAGGACCTGTCCGATCAAAAGCAAGGTTTGAAGTCATAGAAAGGGAGCCGGACTACCATATGATACTAGGGAGACCATGGCTTCATGACAACAAGGTCATTCCTCGACGTATCACCAAGTGCACGAAGACCATGCTAAACGAGAAAGTCATCCGCATTCCCGCATCATTGTCTCGTATGCACCAATATGCGAGTGGAGCATTCGAGCCAAAAGGTACCACACAGGGAAGATCAGACAAAGTCCTGTGCACCCCACTACCCACGTGGGCTTCAATCAAGGAAGGAGACCGACTTACGCCACCGGAGGCCAAACACTACAAAGACACGTTACGTAACGAGGCGTCCATCTCTATCCGGTGAGACTCCAACTCATGCTCACACCAAAAGGGGACGCACTTTCGAGGTGAAACATGATCGAAGGGGAGAAAATATATCAGGCGCCATTGTTAGCAATTAGTGAGAGACCGGAACCCGGCCTCTCGCCCAATTGAATCTTTGCAAGAATGATGAAACGCAAGATGAGGTACCAGACGCCCGCAACAACTACAAGATGGAACCAATTCCACAACTGACGAGCTCGAGACTGTTAACATCGGGAATGAAGAATCTCCCAGGCCGGTCTCTATCAGTTCGACTCTATCCATGGACGAACGTACGAGTCTTGTTCAACTACTCAAGGAGTACCAAGATGTGTTTGCTGGACATACGAGGAAATGCTCTGGTCTGGATGAAAAATTGGTCACCCATAACTTACATGTCATACTTGGATCCAAGCCAATCAAGCAATCTCCGAGGCAATTCAGACATGAAGTAGAGGATCAAATCAAGAACGAAATTCAGAAGCTGCTAGCTGCTGGCTTCATCAGGCCTATTCATCATCCAACCTGGTTATCCAATGTGGTCCCAGTAAAGAAGAAAAACGGACAAATCCGGTCTTTGCGTAGATTTCGAGAGACTTGAACAAGTGCTGCCCCAAGGACGACTTTCCTCTACCTAACATCGACATGTTAGTGGACGCCACCAGCGGACACGGCATGTTCTCCTTCATGGATGGTTATAGCGGATACAATCGAGATAAGGATGTATGAGCACGATGCGAGTAAGACGGCTTTCGAACCCCTCTTGGCAATTTTTATTATACCGTTATGCCATTCGGTTTAAAGAATGCCGGCGCAACGTATCAACGTGCTATGACGGCAATCTTCCACGACATGATGCATAAACAAGTAGAAGACTATGTGGATGATATCGTGGTCAAGTCAAAAGCTCGAGCAGACCACACAAATGTCTTGAGGCAAGTGTTTGAGAGGTGTCGAGAATACAAGTTGAAGATGAACCCTTTGAAATGTGCTTTCGGTGTCTCTTTAGGTAAATTTCTGGGATTCCAAGTGACCGCAGAAGGAATAAAGGTAGACCCGTCCAAAACTCAGGCTATCCTCACAATGCCGCCTCCCCGAACCGTGAAAGAACTCCAGAGTTTCATGGGCAAGGTGAATTACATTCGACGTTTTATACCTGGTCTAGCCCAACTTACTGCCTCATTCACCACCTTGCTGAAGAAAGGAGCCAGCTTTGTTTGGACCGCAACCCAACAGGAAGCCTTTCGGAAAATTCAACGAATACTATCATCTCCAACCGTCATGAAGTCTCCTGTACAAGGGAAGCCACTGGTCCTCTACACCGCCTTCAGTGACACCGTGGTAGGCCTTTGAATGTGTTTCTATTTAGCCTACATGTTATAATCCGCAAGTGCACGGCGTCTATCGGAGACGCGGCAAGTACGGGTCGATCCCACAAGGACTTGTGGTGCTCTAAGGTTGATCAAGGCTTACTTCCACTGAATTCAGGCAAGGTAATGTGACAGAACTATAAGTTGGTGTTTTTGTTGCCGATACGGCTGATTTTGAACTGAAGTGAACCTAAACTAAGGTAAACAATGACAAGGGAATGCTAAAGTCTTCAAATCCACTACTAACTCCTATTGTGTTCTTAACTAAGTTGAGGTTCTTGTTGTCCTGTGATTGATAAGGGCAGGGTGTCAATTCCACCACCTATCTCTCCCTGTAATGCCTCAAATAACAGCTAAAGTGCTGACCCAGAGCACTAGTTGTCTAATTAAGTACAACTAGTCAAGGGAATCAGCATTTGTATCTAAGGTTGAGCTGCAATACACTCAACACAGTTGTGACCTAACTACAATGGATGCAAGGCATCCATTGTGAGAGAAAAGCATTGGGTATTGATAACTGAAGACATTTGATAAGATTAAGTACTCAAGAACAATTCACAGAGTTAAAACAAAACAGAGAATTAGGGTTTCATTGAGACCCTAACAACTAAATTAAAACATCAAAATAAAATAACAAAGAACAAAATTAAACCTAATTGAAGCACTGGCTAGCCCAGGCATGCTTTCTATTAACACCCATTCGGTTCTATTTATACATGCATCAAGATTCAAAATATCAAACCCTAATTTATTATAAAACAGAAATTAAATCAAACCCATACTCTGAATCGCCTTCTCCTCTTGTCAATTCATCCATGCTTCGACTGTTGTACAAACCCTAGTTTTCAATCATCTCAACCCTAGCTTCTAGGTTATGAGAGAAGCTAGAGGTGGAGATGGGTGAACCTAGGGTGGTAGAGAAGGTGGTTATGGTTGTGTTGTTGTCAGGGAGAAAGGATGGTGGTGGCTGAAGTGGTTGTTGGTCGGGTGGAGGAGGTATGGGGGAGGAGATGGGCTCTGCAACTGTCGGTATGGAGAAGAAAGAGAAATGGAGAAGAAAATGAGTTTGTCTCGATGGGTATAGGGTTAGCTATTTTTGGTGTGAGGCAGATACATCGAGTGATGATGAGACGGGCCGAGCGAGCGTAGGATGGAGCTGATAGAGATCTGAACGGCTCAGGATATAAGCTGGTGATTCTGCTGTTGAGCGAGAGCATCAAACGTTGATGTGCAAGACCGAGCGAGCGTAGGATGTGGCGAGTGAAGATCTTAACGGCTCAGGAATGATGGACTCGGATCCGGGTCACGGGTCGGAGATGGATAGCTTGGGCCCATGTCTTGTAGATGAGTTGCTACTTGTTGGGTTGCAACTGTTGCGCGCGCGGGCTTCGGCTTTCTGCTCCATAGATGCTCGACTCCAATTCTCTGCTCCTTTGGCTCCTCAGATTCTCCAAGCTTTATTTATTACCTAAAAACACAAAATTAATTAATACAAATATTTATTCTTGAAAACAAAGAAAACACGAGAATGGGGATAATATCTCGATTTCTAAGCGCAAAAGATGAGTAAAATGCCAATAAAAAGGTGTATAAATATGCACTATTTAGCACTCATCAAATACCCCCAAACCCGAATTTTACTTGTCCTCAAGTGAAACAGAAATGAAGAAATCCTAACTATACCACCGTCGTAGGTCTCTCGAATGCATTTAGCGTATGCACTAAGCCTTTAAACCCCTAGGTGTCCCTAGTGGACGAGTTGTAGTCTCGTGAGGGTTTACCGAGGTGTACCCACAAAACCTTCTCCAACTTCAGAGTGTAAAAGAGTCTCAAGCCTCCAAGAAGCTATGAGGACATAGAGTTTCTGCGTGCTAGTAATGAAGTTAGAACTACCAAAGAACGCATTCTCATCCTTAAGTCCGAGCGAGAAGTAACCATACCATATGAAAGAATTCGGATTCGATTGTGATCATAAGCCTCAACTTCGCCTCACCATTAGGGTTTTATGATAATTGCACTCAAAAAGATCGCTTTTTAGTCTCTCATGTGTGCAGGCGGGGAGTAAAGAGAGAAATCCGCACACATTGTAGGTAAGAAGGATAACCTTCCGAAATAAAATCTGGAGACTCCACGAAGTGTGGACAAAAAGAATCTTTTTCGATGATCTCTAAGAAAGGAAATCAACCATTAGCAAGGGGTGGGAGTACTCACTCACTTCTCACCCGATCGGCAATTAATATCACTCTCTCATAAGAACCATAGAAACGTCTTCAATCTTCGGTCTTCGGTCTTCAAATGTTGATGACGAACTTCTAAACTTCACAAAACTTGACAATTTTTAACTTTTCTACTCAAATTCCTTGTTGTTTGGATTTTTCTTTTTAAATTCTTCTTTACCATGGTGGTAGCAAAAATAAACTACAATATTTTTTTGATTTTTTTTTTTTTTTTTTTTTTTTTTTTTACATTACAATAAGTGAAAATAAAAATACAAATAATGAAACAACTAACTCCATGGACAAAGGACTTTATCACTCAATTTTTCCACACTTGTATTGTCTTGATTTTATAAATTTTATTAATTCTCATCCTATTTTCTTTTCTTTGTTGCACATAAACCTTGGACTATATCAACTTTTCTTTCCATATTCTGATGATGCTCCGTTTTTTGACGATGATGTGTTTCTATGGGTCTTGCTGATTGAGAGAGAGAGAGAGTGATGCTAACCGCAAATCGATATTTAGAAGGAGTTTTCATCTTTAGACGTCACCCTCATGATTGACAAAAACTAGCACTCAAGAGATCAAAAGTAGTCTTTGAAATTGGTGCGAAGTTGGGTAGCTCACCATTCCTACCGGAATTTACGTACGGTGACACACACTCTAATGACTTTTCTAGAAAGTTGCAAAAATTGAAGGTTGGTGCCTCACTTGATGTAAATTGGGTAGCCTCCACTATGGGTGATCACAATTCTACTACCGAATATCTAATGACACCTAATTCGCCCTCCGGTATGGTTAAATCCAACTTTAACGCTCTAATCAACTAAGGAACCCGATTGTGTTCTCCGGTACTTCTAACTTTTGTTATTTCGGTCAGATTCTCTATGTAAACATAGCTAGAAGCATGCTAGTGACTCTAAAATCTCTAAAAGTTGGAGGTTTTTACAAAAAGAGTTTTGATTTTTTTTTTTTTTTTTTTTTTTTTTTTTTTTTTGAAGATAAAAGATTAAAAAGACTAAAAACTCTATATGCAAAAATATGCAAATGCACCCCCAAACCTAAATCAAACATTGTCCTCAATGTGTCTACATATGGAAAAAATTTAAACAGTCACATACCGAGAGAACTATGCTGATAAGAGAAAAGGGAAGAGATTACCGGATGTAGGCAGGAGCAAGGTTGAGCTTCTTTAGTCAAGGCTAGAATCCAACATTCTCAGTGGAGATCATATCAGATTAGCACAATATATGCACAAGAAGACTCAACTGATTCACAAAAAGAAAAATTTAACAAGTCCTACAAAAATTTACCATACACTAATAGTCTAAAGAGTTGAGGGTCAACCCAAAAGATAATGTACAGAAACATTAACATTCTTACAAATATAACATGAAAATGGGCTTTGGTTTATGTGGGAATTTGGTTTATTGGGCTTTGGTTTGTTTGGGTTTCATTTGGTTTGTGTGGGAAAGTACAACTTGGTTTATAGCCCAGGTCGGGTTCAGTTAGCCCAGCTGGTGTGGGCTGAAAGTTTTGGTTTTTGGTGGGCTTCTGTGGTTTATTGGGATTTGGTTGTTTGCAGCCCAAAGGAACTGGATTCCATCCCAACAGCTCAGCTTGGGTTGGCAGAAGTAGAGCCCAGTAGGTTGGCTGTTTTAACAGCCCAGGTTTGTGTGCAAAGCCTAGAGGTTGGGCTTCAGCTTAAGTGCAGAGCCCAGTGAGAACAAGCTTATGTGGGCTCCTTTGGTTTAAGCCCAGGTTATGCAAAACTCAGTTTTGGGTTCCAGTGGTTATGGGTTCAGCCCAGTTGAGTTCTTGTGGGCTCAGTTTGGTGCAAGCCTAGGCTATATGCTCAGTTTCTGCAGCTTAGGTTGAGCCCAATGGTTGGGGGCTTTAGCTGTTTAGGTGCAGGGTTTATACATTGGTTAAGTTGCCCAGAGCAAGGACAGCACAAGAACTCCTGAGCAGCTTATGCACAGGCTGTGCTCACAAATTGGCAAATGAGCACACACAGGACTGAGTGCAGGTTCACAAGATCTTTGAGCAATTTCAAGCACAGATTACACAGCACAGCATAAGAAAGATTATGTGCACAACATAATTTGGCAGATGCAAGGTGCACAGGGCAGATGATTATGCTTTCATCAAGCCTAAACTACTCAGACAAGAAATTTCAGCACTTCTTACAACTCATTCACTTGCCATAGGAGCACACACAACTTACAGAGCTGGTTCAAAGATGCAACTACTGCAGAAGATGCAAAACACTTTCACCACAGATTTAATATGCCACAGAATGTTTCTGGTTCAGCTGACCTCAATTCTCAAGTGTTATACACAGATATGCAGGGCAGATGTAGCAAATGAATAGATTTTAAGCACTTTACATCAGTTTTGACATGCCACAGAGCGTGTCAACTGGGTCAGTTGATTTCCATACTCACCGATCATGCACATGAGATATGCAAGGATTCCTGGGGTTTGTGTTGGACTTGGCTATCCAAGTTGTAACACAGCCTCACAGCGTCAGGGGCTGGGCTGAGTACAGGGTTCAATTTCCACAGGGTATGCTCAGGTTATGCTTAATCAATGGCTTCAAATTTATCACAATCACTTAAGATTCACAATATGATTAAACAAAATCCAGAGATGGAGCAATATGCAGTTAGGTGTTTAGCTCATCATGCACAGAGATCAGGTCTGATGGTTGCAGGTCAGGGTTGACAGCTCTCACAGATGAGGTTGAGAACGATCTTGGCAGATGAGAACTAACACAAAGTCTCAAGCAAGGTTTCAGCTAACTAGCATGCACAATAGTAGAGGGAGTGTGGCATCAACTCACTCAGTTGATGTCACTTGAGCTTTCAGCTAACTAGCTTAACCAGGTAGTCACTCAGGCTCTACAGCTGCAGGGGCTGGAGCTCAGGGCAGATGGTTGCTTGTAAGCTCAGATTAATGCTTTCCAGAGTAAGGCTTGCCAAATTGGTTAAGCACAGCTAACTTATCATGTGAACGGGGCTTAGCATGTGACAGTTCTTAGCTCATGCATGGGTTATACATATGCCTACATGGAAAATCATACAAACAAGCATGCTAGAACATTCATTCATTCATATAAGCAGAGTCACAAATGCACATACACAGATGCTCAGCAACTTTTAATTGATGCACAGGTCATAGCATTCTCAGTTAGTATTCTCAGGTCAAGCTCTCATGCTGTCGGGGTTGCACTCGGCGGGGTATCCAGCTTACCAGGTTTAGCATGCAAGGTCACAGATTCATAGATGCTAGCCTAACATGGTTCACAGGTCATACATTTATCAATCACAGAGCAGAGTTAGAGAATGATACTAACTTGCTTTAGCCACAGTGGCTGTGCTCAGCTCCTTGTCTCACCCTGGGGTTGGCTCAGCTTAATAGTTTGCACAGCAGCACAGCAGCTTAGCTTGTACCTGTTAGCTCGACAGAAGGATTTAGTTCTTTGGACTGACAGGGGATTAAGAAAAATAATTTGGACTGTCACAGGGGCTTGAAGAGTTACACTAACACTAAGCTACAAGGCAATGAAGCTTATAACTCAGATCAAAAAGCAAGATGCAGGGTGTAAAATAGAATGCAAAAACAGATGGTTATAAAAGATACAAGAAATAAACAAGTTACAGCTATAATGCAGGGAAACAAAAAATTATGCTTGCTAAGATGCAATACAGATGCAGATTCAGTAAAACAGGGCTATAAGTAACATTAGAAAGGAGTTATGTACAAGGTGAAATGAACTCAGTATAGATATGCCAGCAATCACAGGGCACACGCCAAGTCCCCGGCAGCGGCGCCAAAAACTTGGTAGGCCTTTGAATGTGTTTCTATTTAGCCTACATGTTATAATCCGCAAGTGCACGGCGTCTATCGGAGACGCGGCAAGTACGGGTCGATCCCACAAGGACTTGTGGTGCTCTAAGGTTGATCAAGGCTTACTTCCCTTTGAATTCGGGCAAGGTAATGTGACAGAACTATAAGTTGGTGTTTTTGTTGCCGATACGGCTGATTTTGAACTGAAGTGAACCTAAACTAAGGTAAACAGTGACAAGGGAATGCTAAAGTCTTCAAATCCACTACTAACTCCTATTGTGTTCTTAACTAAGTTGAGGTTCTTGTTGTCCTGTGATTGATAAGGGCAGGGTGTCAATTCCACCACCTATCTCTCCCTGTAATGCCTCAAATAACAGCTAAAGTGCTAACCCAGAGCACTAGTTGTCTAATTAAGTACAACTAGTCAAGGGAATCAGCATTTGTATCTAAGGTTGAGCTGCAATACACTTAACACAGTTGTAACCTAACTACAATGGATGCAAGGCATCCATTGTGAGAGAAAAGCATTGGGTATTGATAACTGAAGACATTTGATAAGATTAAGTACTCAAGAACAATTCACAGAGTTAAAACAAAAGCAGAATTAGGGTTTCATTGAGACCCTAACAACTAAATTAAAACATCAAAATAAAATAACAAAGAACAAAATTAAACCTAATTGAAGCACTGGCTAGCCCAGGCATGCTTTCTATCAACACCCATTCGGTTCTATTTATACATGCATCAAGATTCAAAATATCAAACCCTAATTTATTATAAAACAGAAATTAAATCAAACCCATACTCTGAATCGCCTTCTCCTCTTGTCAATTCATCCATGCTTCGACTGTTGTACAAACCCTAGTTTTCAATCATCTCAACCCTAGCTTCTAGGTTATGAGAGAAGCTAGAGGTGGAGATGGGTGAACCTAGGGTGGTAGAGAAGGTGGTTATGGTTGTGTTGTTGTCAGGGAGAAAGGATGGTGGTGGCTGAAGTGGTTGTTGGTCGGGTGGAGGAGGTATGGGGGAGGAGATGGGCTCTGCAACTGTCGGTATGGAGAAGAAAGAGAAATGGAGAAGAAAATGAGTTTGTCCCGATGGGTATAGGGTTAGGTATTTTTGGTGTGAGGCAGATACATCGAGTGATGATGAGACGGGCCGAGCGAGCGTAGGATGGAGCTGATAGAGATCTGAACGGCTCAGGATATAAGCTGGTGATTCTGCTGTTGAGCGAGAGCATCAAACGTTGATGTGCAAGACCGAGCGAGCGTAGGATGTGGCGAGTGAAGATCTTAACGGCTCAGGAATGATGGACTCGGATCCGGGTCACGGGTCGGAGATGGATAGCTTGGGCCCATGTCTTGTAGATGAGTTGCTACTTGTTGGGTTGCAATGTTGCTGCGCGTGAGCCGGCTTCTGCTCCATAGATGCTCGACTCCAATTCTCTGCTCCTTTGGCTCCTCAGATTCTCCAAGCTTTATTTATTACCTAAAAACACAAAATTAATTAATACAAATATTTATTCTTGAAAACAAAGAAAACACAGAATCTGGGATAATATCTGATTTCTAAGCGCAAAAGATGAGTAAAATGCCAATAAAAAGGTGTATAAATATGCACTATTTAGCACTCATCACACCGCCGTAGGGGCTTTACTCGCTCAGGAAGACGATGAGGGAATCGAACGTCCCATATACTATTTCAGTCGAATATTGAGAGACGCTGAACTCAGATACCCCAAAGCGGAAAAAGCGTGTTTAGCCTTAATCCATTCCATTCAGAAGTTTAGGCATTACCTGCTATCTAATAGGGTGATACTCGTGTCTAAATCCGATCCTGCAAAGTTTTTACTTTCAAAGCCGGTCCTGACTGGGAGGACAGGCAAATGGCTTCTCCAAATGTCAGAACTAGACATAACGTGTGCATCGCCTAGAGCTATCAAGGGCCAAGCAGTTGCAGACTTACTGGCAGCATTTCCTGGAGAAGGAACTACGGGACTACATGAAGAACTCCCTGGAGAATTTCCGGACGTCTCTATTCTATAAGAAGAAGTGTGGCTCTTGTATTTTGACGGCTCCGCTACCCCTAGCAAGATATCTTGGAGGAGCAGGCGTGGTGTTAGTCTCTCCAACCGGAGAAGTATTTTCACATTCCTTCAAGTTAGACTTCGAATGCACCAACAACTCCGAGAATATGAAGCTTTCCTCATAGGGATTTCAATAGCTAAACAAGCAGGAGTCACACGTCGGAGATAAGAGGTGACTCCAAGTTCTTTGGTGAATCAAATGAATGGAGTATATGCATTGAAAGAAGTAACACTAGCCCCGTACCGATCAGAAGCACAGAGGTTACTAAACTACTTTGCCGATGCAACCATAACCCATGTTGGTCGCAGCAACAACAAACACGCCGATTGCCTAGCAACATTGGCTTCCAAACTGAAGTTTGAAGGGGCGGAAGAAACCCTGACAGTGAAGAGGAGAACCATAGAATCGACGTGGCTACCGAAATACAAAGACACCAAGACCGACGATTGGCGAAATCCGATCATTCGAGAGCTCAACAGCTCACTCTCCCAAGGAAAGGTCAGTCTCAAAACCCTGCAAAACTTCTTCATGCTTCATGGTATGCTGTATTATCGGAATCCAGATGGCTCCCTGTCAAGATGTCTGGGAGGTGACGAAGCACAACTACAACTGGATCGTATTCACAATGAAATTTGTGGACAATCACTGGTGGTAACGCTTTACCGGCGACTTCAACGCCTGGGTTATTACTGGCCAGAGATGGAGGCTCAATCCAGACTACTTCAGAAGTCTGCTCAAATTGCCGTGCACCACCACACCAATTGGAGATTTTTAATATGAACCGCTTGGGGACTGGAGAGAACCCTACATTAGCTATCTCCGTGATGGGATAATTCCTGCCGGTCAAAAGGACGCTATTAAGGTGAAGCAAAGAGCCAAGCGGTTCATATTCCATGAAGGGATCCTATATCGCAAGAGCTTCGGGGGTTATCCGCTACGATGCCTGGCTGGAGAAGAAATCCCAGTCATGCTGAAGCAGACACACGAAGGAGAACATCAAGGGAAGAGGAAACTGTTTCTCCAAATACACGAGAAATACTATTGGCCGACCATGGAGGACGATGCAGCCGTTTTTGTTCAAAGCTGTCACAAATGCCAAATCCATGGGAACCTTGTTCATGCGCCTTCTACCCCTCTGCACTCTATAAGCAGCCCATGGCCGTTTTACAGCTGGGGACTGGACATTATCGGGAAAATCAATCCACCATCATCGAAGCAGCACGAGTACATCATAACCGCGATGGAATACTTCACCAAATGGGTAGAGGCCATTCCCCTACGAGGAACCACAGGAGCAACAATTGTGGCTTTCATTAAAGAATACATCATTTGTCGTTTTGGCGTGCCCAAGCATATCATCACTGATAATAGCACTCCCTTCGCCAACAAGCGTGTACGGGAATTACTTGAAGAGTATGGCATTAAATGAGTCTTCTCCACCGTCTACTATCCTCAAGGGAACGGGAAAGCTGAGAGTACCAACAAGACATTGATCCGGATCATCAGTCGAACGGTACACGACAATCCTAGGGAATGGCATGATCAGTTTCCAATGGCACTATGGGCGTACAGTACGTCACCCGGAAGCTCCATTGGGGTTTCGCCATACTCACTTGTCTACGGAGCGGATGCAATTCTCCCAGCAGAGAGATCGAATCCCATCGGCCCGGGATTGCAGAAGAACCGGGATCCATTGGAACGAGGTGAAGTCTCGACTCTAGAATAGCAGAGTTAGACACTGGATTTTAGAAGGAATAAAGCGGAAGAACGCGCTCGGGTGTACGGGGAATCGAATTTCCGGGGCATACAACAAAATTGTGAAACCACGCGTTTTCAAAGTAGGAGATTTGGTTTTGAAAACGGCCAAACACATCCAACAAGACATGTCTGCACCAAAATTCTCACCAAAATGGGAAGGTCCCTACGCAGTCACCAAGGCTTACAATACCGGCTACTACAAGATCATTAAGGTAGATGGAGGCGAGCTGGAAGCAGTTATCAATGGAAAGTGGCTCAAGGCATATCATGCATGACCACACATTTCTTGTGTCAACAATACGAGGCATTTATTTTCATTACATGTTTGAATCATCAATTATATTCGAGAGATGTGTCAATGAAATAACCTGTTTCACCAATCAAAAACCAATGCGGTTTATTCCGCAAAGACGTTTAAAAACTTTTGACATGAACGTCATTAACAATAAAGGAATGAAGTTTAGAAGAGGCCGTCTAGAAGATTATAGTTCCTTGAGAGCATCATCTCCGGTCTAGCGTGATATCTTTCTGTTCTTTTCTTCAAGTCCCGCACAGCCCTGCTCTACCTTCTCCGATTCTCGCAGCCAGAGCCTTCTCCTCTTCCAAAATAGCCTTCGCAGCGGGAACAACATTTACAAGGATACCGGCTCGATCAACCTTGATGATATCAAGACGCCGCCGCAACCAGCCCACGTTGAACTCCATGGATTCACAGGTAGATACCATATTCTCCCACTTTTCGAGGCTTGATTCAAAGAACGTTGCGGATAGAAATACTCTCCATCTCAAAGCAATCATGGGAAGAAGGCGGTTTACCGCGGTGACCAAAGCAGGGGAACAGTGTCGGACCACGTTTCTGTTTGCGATATGGCCGTACTTCCTCCATAACTTTGTGTACAAAGGCACAAACTCCTTCCGCACCAGGAATCCACCGACATCTCGGTAGCTGGAGGATAAACATTTCATGCGAACATCGAATGAAAGACATGCATTTGGATATTCATAAGATGAGATACCCAAGTCGGCGTCTTCAAGGTTCACAGGGGTAAATGTGTTTGAATTTGAAGGAAGAGGACTGGTTAAGTTGTAGTTGCAGGAAATCCCGCACTACACCCCTCATTAGATTCAGCGTAATTAACTCTTTGAAAGATGATTAACTTTGAACTTTATTGATTATCTTCTTGAACTGTTTACAAATGCAATTAGAACAAAACCAAAGCAATTACAATTACTCTTTGTTTTCTCTCTCTCAATGACTTGCTTAACAATTCAAAAAGATCCTCCCCCACAACAGACTTACTCGACCCTTTATATAGGGTATTACATAGTGGATGACAGCTAAGCTGTCCTTTATTTTCGGGAATCCTTCGCGAAGCGTCGCAAGTATATAAGTGTTAGACTTCGCAACACTCCTAAATCTCGCCAAACTTTCACACTTTTCTCATGCTCTGGCTGTCGTCATCTAATGCGTCATTTAAATTATTTCCTTGCGACACCTTCGCAATGTTATCATTTATTACTCTCGCAAAGTATTCTTTGTCGCGATATTGCAGTCCTACATCTTGCCTCTTCTCATGTATTCTCTGCGAAGAAGAGAATGTCATGAGAACAATATTTTAGAATGCCGCAACCGCTCATCTTTACCTCGCCATTGTTCATTTTTGCTCGTTTTATTCATGTACGGGATTTATTACAGGTGTTTCTTCTTCCACTCTTTTCTTGACACGTCTCTTTCAACTACTTATTTTTAACCATTCACGTCCCATCTCGCATTAAATGCATTTATTTTCCCGAAGATTCTTTCTCTCTATAAATAGCTTCCCCACTCCTTTTTCTTCTTTTTTTACTTTCCTTCGCAAATTTTCTTTAACTCTCTCTCTCCTTCCGTAATTTGCGCTTCTGCTACCATAATTCTTCTACTTCTTTCTCATTCTTTTGATCTGTAATTATCCATTCCCATACTTCTAGCAATGGCTTCACTTGGTCGTTCATACACTCCTCCTTTTATTGATGTTCAAAAGAAATTACAGGAAAAGGGTTTCACTTTATCAACTGTTCCCGATCAAGGATCTTCATCTATTCTTTCGCAAAATTGTTTTCGATCATCAATGTGATGATCATAAAATCATAATCTCATTTGGTCAACTCCTCGCAGGACTCCCCATTCCTTTGTACAATCCCGAGTTGCCATTATTCTATGAAATTCTTGCTCATGAGAAATTCTCGCGTCTTTGTCTATCAATTGAGTGGCGATCGCATCCGTTTAATGCTTGAATTCGCCCATCGTGGTGCTGGTAAAGGATCTTTATATCCTGATAATGTTAGGGATCCTAAGTTTGCAGATTTACAAATAGTTACTGAGAAGTATACCGTGGACAATTTCTTTGCGAATTACTCTGTTATAAATATGAGAAATGATAAGTCTCATTTGGGGTGCTCGCTTTGAAAAAGAATGATAACGTTGATCTTGACAAATTGCTTATGCAAGATATTGATTGGCATTCGGTCAACAATAGTACTCCCCGTCATTCCAAAGATGAGAAATGGTGGGTTGTTCCTTTACTTTTGAGTGGACCTTACATTGCAGGTTCATATATTCTCCCTGCACACCTCGCGAACTATCATCCTTGGGAGTTTAAGTGGCCTGAGGAGTCAAATGAGGTATATTTCCTTTTTCCAATTTTGCTTTGCGACATCTTCTTCCTCTTTTATCTATTAACTTTCAAAAATCTTAGATCGCCAGAATAAGGAAGAAATATAAAGAAAATCCAAAGCCGAGTACCCTGGCGATACTTCGATCACTCACGGATGAAGTAAGAAACATTTTCTTTTGTTATTTTAAACAATATTGTTGCCTCTGTTTCTTATCTTCATGCGTATGCGAAGGTTGAAGTTGAAGAGGTTGAAGCTGCGAAGGCTAAAGGCAAGGATAAAGCTACTTTGCACAAGGACAAGTCTTCTGCTCCGTTTTCTAAAAAACGGAAAACCCATCTCTCTTCTCATTGTAGTTCTCAAATAGGCGAGAACTCTGACGAGAATGAAAATGAGGTTGGTACTTCTTCTGCGAGGGAGAATCACTCAACCACCTCTGCTATGGCGCAATTGTCTAGCATCTTCTCCGATTCCATGCAAGGATTGGGAGACGAGCATTTAACTGCTACTTGAGAAGCTCTCGCTAAGATTTGTGATGCCCCACTGCTGGAGGATAGTGAGTCATTTCGCGGGGTTTCCCGAACAGTGACTTCTAGCTTCTTAAACGCTCTTAATGCTTTGGTATGTTTATATCCTTTTATTTCTTTGTGACTTCAATTATAAACTCTATCTTAATCATTCCCCTATTTTTCTTTGTAGTCTGGGAGAGCTTCTTTTGTTGTCGCCTCTGACCTTGAGAAAAGACGCAGCAATCTTGAAAAGAGAAATTTGCAACTTAAAGATAAGATCCGAGAACTAGAGAGTGAAGCTGCGACATCTCGTAAGAAGGATGAACGAATTAAACAACCGGAGGCTGAGCTTACTTCTCAACAGAATAGAGTATCTACTCTTGAAAGTGCAAATCGTGACTTTATGGTATAGCAATCTTTACTCCTCAAATCCTTTTTATTTTATCATTTGCTTTTCTTTGCCTCGACTTACTATTTTCGCAGACATATATAATCTCTCCGAAGAATCCATTCTTCTCCATTCATTTCCGAGCCCATGGATGATGATGTCCTTCTTACTCATCTCAATGAATCTCTAAGTAGTTCTTCAAATAAGACTAACCTTCTTTCATTAAAGGATCTTCAATCCAAATATCATCTCTTAGAGATCGAGCATAGGGCTAGTTTAAGTTTAGCTAATCAATTTAAACGAATGTACCTTGATTCCAAGAAGAAAGCCAAAACCTTAAGGAAGAAAGTTAGTGATCTCATAGATGAGAAAGATCGCATTACTAACGAGAGGTGCACAGGCATTAGCAAAATTTCAAAAATCTCTCCTTGATGTGCAAGTTGAGCGAGATGTGAACTCCTTCGTCGAATACCATACTTAGCGAGCGAGAATACCAAATTCGTTCACTTTTTGTCATAAATAATGATGATGAGTTTGCACAGGCTGCGAAGGTTCTAGATAATGCTAGAAATAACTTAGGTGTCGATGTTAGTCTTCGCCACGAGTAAACTACCTTAATCAAGGATATGATCTTTGAAAGAGAAGGTTGTTTGTTATACTTCTTTACTTTTTCGCTCTTTTTCTTTTTGTACTATTATCATTAATTCATTTTCTCATGTTTTGAGAATCAAAAGAGATTTGAGACAAGGATTGGAGAGCTTGAAACCGAAAAAGAACGACTCGCAATGGATCTCTCTATTCGCGAGAATAGATATTCTAAATTGAAGCAAAGCAATTCCAAACTACGGTGGCGAATTTTAATAATGATGTTGTTCGTTTTTCGCAATCAAGCTATGGAAATAGTTTGTAACGATCACAACATTCCTCTTCATTCATATCCTTTTCTTCTTTGAAGAAGTTCGAGAACTTGCCTGTCTCGAGATGTTTCGATAGTGAAGCTAATGAAGAAGAAGAATCGCGACGAGAGTGATGGAACCAAAGAATCGGATAAAGAAGAAGAACCAACAAAGAAATAATTTCTTTTTCTTCTTTCATTTCTTGTAGTATCTCGTATACATATATCTTTGTTAATCTTCCATTTCTGTAACTCCTTATTATAAATTTCTTTGATTATTGAATGTGAATTCAACTTTTGCTTCCTTTGTTCGGATATATCAATCAAACAACCCTTCTTTGTAATTATAACTTCACACTTGCCTCTGTGCATAAGATATAATCAACTTTGCGAGTTACATAAGATATAATCAACTTTGTGAATTAATCATTCTTGCGAGATATAATTTTTTTTTTTTTTTTTTTTTTTTTTTTTGCACTTTATCATTGCGACAAGATCGCAAGATATCCTCATGAATTAAGAAATCTATTGATCTTGCCTTATCATTATTTGTGTGGTCTTATTTTGCCTTCCTAAGTAAAGGTCTTATTTTGCCACCCCTCATTGCGACAAGATCGCAGGCCGTCTTTACATTTTCATGTAATGACCCATTGACCTTGTCTTATCATTTCTTAAGTATTTTTGCCTCTGCAGGACATTATATTTGCGACAATATGACAGGTTTAAATGTTCTTGCGACCATAAAATCCCATGACATTGTCGTCTTTGCGACGAAATCGCAGGACGTTCTTACACTTTCATGTAAAAACCCATTGATCTCGTCTTACCCTCGCGTTAGTATTATTGCCTCTGCAGGATCATTGCACAAATATGACAAGCCTAAATTCTCTTGCGAAAATAAAGCCTCATGACATTTGTGTCTTTTGACACTTATCAGCTCCCTAATGGAGGGTGCCGCCCTTATCTTCTCCCTGGTTGCCCCTTCAAGGAGGCGTACATCGGCCATACAAGACTAGCTCCTCCCATCCGGTCTTAATAGCAAGCAGTTATTTTCGCAGCCTCTTATCCCTTATACCTATAGGGCTTTTGGTTACGAGACTGCACCCTAGGTGGAGTTTTCTTCGGGCCGAGTGCAAGATGTGCCAAGACTTGTCAAGAGTGGTAAGGAAGTTCCATGCTCCCCGCACTCTTGACTCAACCGTGTACCTCGGCGCCTTGGTCATACACTCGACTCCTTGGAAGAGACCCTCGGTCGCCCAACCAGGTATAACCTTATATATATAGTTGGGAATCCAAGGTATCTCTCCAGGATAGGCTTTCATGGGCCCCAAATCTCCATGACTCAAGTTCCGGGGAGCGGTGTAACCTTTTCCCTGAGCCATGTCAAGAGATACCCCCTTATATGACGTACTTTAGGTCTTACATTTGCCTCTTACGAAATATCATTCGCGAACTAGGGTGTACGCCATAAAGGTTCGTCCCATTCACTCACTCATTCATTTTATCAATTTATTCAATCATTCATTTTTGACTTTTGTTAATTTGTCTGCGAAGCTATCGCACAATCTCATTTCAACTATTCAATAGATTTTTACACATTCTTCATGGCGATATTTTCGCACAACTTTCTTGCAACCATCATCTTTGCTTCTTATCCTTATCATGTTTTCATCACTAAATTGGTATCTTTTCTCGCAACTATTCATTTTTTACACCTTTTACTCCTACTTCCTTCTGCCTCCGCGTCAGTCAAACTTTTCAATGTCTCCTTTTCATCATGATATTCAATTGTTTTCGTGCATTCACTTCGCAACATCTCTTCTTCTTTTGTTTCTATGGTATCCACCATTAGCCTTTCTTTTATTTGCTCATCCTTTACATTCTTCCTCCAACCTTTCCTTTTTGCCGTTCTCTCTTCGCAGCTCTCTACATCAACCTCATAACATTTTTGCCCCTCCATCCAATCTCCTTTTATAATTCCGACACCACTAGGATGCGGAAACTTTATACACTGATGGTATGTAGATGCTACCCCCAGAATTTCATGCAACCATGGTCTTCCAATCAAGGCATTGTAGGGAGATTCCACATCAACTACACAGAACAAAATATCAGTTGACAACCCCTGCAAGGGTATCCTCATGTGCACTTCTCCTTTTAGTTTGTTTGCGGTACCATTGAAACCATATATTTTGTATGTTGAAGGGATCAAATCTTCATCTTTTCCTCCCATAGTTTTGTAAGTATGGTAGAAAAGAATGTTAGTGAAATGCGCAAGTATCAATCAATATTCTATTGATTGCCCAAAAATTTTCTGCTTCATCATCTTCGCCATCAATAGGTTTTGGATTAATTTCCAGCTTTACAACCAATGGGTTATCATGTATTTCTCTTCCTTTGGGTACTTCTTCAGCCGAGAAAGAAATAATCTGCAGTTGCCACTCTTTTAACTGCGATGTCTTCGTAACATTCATCACTTCTTTATCATCAGCATCCCTCGCAAAAACTCTACTAAGTACACTGTCATCATGAAAATCTTCGATTGTGCGGTATGAATGTACAATGGAATTGCAAAACAAATTTTTAGCCTTTGCCCCAACTTCTATAACAAATGTTTCTTTTCCCTTTTAGGTGGTGGTGGTAAATGTTGAACTTTCTCTTCTTCTTTTAAAAAGTGATTCAACTTTCCTTGATCAATCATTCTTAGGATAATTCTCTTGATGTTTCTGCAGTCATTTGTTAGGTGCCCATGAAAGCGGTGGTAAGAACAGAATTCGTGACTTCTATCTCCAGGTGGTGGTTCACTTCCCATGTTCCATGGTGCAGGTATGTTTTCCATCAAGAGTATTGCTTCCCATATTTTTTCCACACTGGCATTTAATGGCGGCATTTTAATTTCCTCCCACACTACTCTGTGACTTCGCTGCCCTCCATAATAGTTATAATTCTTCCTTCGACCTCCGTAAGTTTCCTGCGGATGATCGAGCCTTTGGATTTTATTATTCCCACCACGATTGTAGTAGTTCCTTTCTTTCTCAAATTCCTCCTGATCTCGACTTCCCATGGCTACTAACTTTGGTTCTATATCAACTGCCTTTCTTTCTTGTTGACCTTGCGATGTGCTCGCCACTGTGTGTATAAGTTGAGGTAATAAACTTCCATTCGCGATACTAGAATTTGTGTTCGCCACTGGGTAAGATTCCATCTCGTTCTGTCTTTCTTCTAAAGCAATATACTCTTCCTGGAGTTCTCGTAATTCAGTCATTGTAATCGTATTCTTGACTCTAAAAACCTGAACATACAATAGATTGGTTGCGAACATAGCATTTATGAATGACAGTATGAGGTATCTTTCATCTACCCTTCCGGCCATCTCGCTGCACATTGTCTTCCATCTGACAGTTAGATGTCTCAAACTTTCTCCAACTCTTTGTTTCAACCCGAATACATCTTCAATACCTGGTCGCGAGGAGTTGTTACTTATATACGCCCCTAAAAATATAGCTTGCAAATGGTTAAATGACGTGATAGTGTTTCTTGGTAAACCCTCAAACCATTTCAACGCTTCTCCAGTCAAACTTGATGCAAAGTATTTACACAATATGGCATCGTGATTTTCCCATTGTAACATACATCTTACATATGCCTTGATGTGTTGTATTGCACAAGTTGTCCCATCAAAAATGCTGGTTAATGCTGGTAAGTTACATTTTGGGGGTATTCCTCCTAACTGCACCTCTAATGTAAAGGGATTTTTCGCAGCTTCTGCGATGGCTTCATCTAACTGTCTTCTTCCTCCTTCTCTTCTGCTGTTCAATATTCCTCTCATCTCTGCCAATTCTCTCAAGATTTGTTCATTTGCCTTAGAATTTGAATTTATTGGTCTTTTTAATTCCGCCTCTCTTCTTCTGCGCTCATGTCTACTTATATGTTCTGGCTCATCACTTTCTTCTCTCCTTTCTCTGCGGCTTTCTCCCTCATCTCTTTCGCGAATTTGTACACCATTATATCTATCAATTTCTCTTCTCGGTTGTCTATCGACTCTCCTTTGCACTCTTTCATATTCTTCATTGATATTTCCATTGTTGCGATTTTGCTCGCGCCTTCTTTCTCGGTTGTCATGATTATTCTGCCGAATTGCCTCTTCAAATTCACGTTCTTCTATTTCTTCCCTCAATCTTTCCCTTTCGCAAGCCAAACGTGCTTGCTCAACATAGTGTTTTTCAATGTCATCTTCGATCTCCTTTTGTTTCCTTCGTGCCTCTCTCCCATGCAATATTCTTCTTCCTTCTACTCGATTTTCTTCGTCAGTTGGATTATTCTGCTCTTGAGGTTGCCTATCTCCTTGATTTCCATTATTTTGGCCATTTTGTACAGTCTCAGGTCGTAGAACATGACGATCTCCTTCTATTTCTCTTCTCTCGCGATATCCTTCACCAACATTTGGTTCCCTTTCCAAATTTTCTTCATTAATAGTTTCTATAGGTAATGTTCTCCTCCTATCTTCTCTGACTGATCCTGATCTTGACCTGTTACTACTTCTCAATCTTCTATTTTGCAGCCTCAGATTTTCCATTCTCAACTCATGATTTTGCCTTGTTAAATTTGTACGTTCCTTTGCTTCTAACCGCCTTTCTTCATACATTGTTTGTCTCAATGTTTCTAATGCTGCAATTTCTTCATTTCCACGAATTGTTTCTCCCATCTCTTCTCGATTTCTTTCTCCTCGTCCATTGTTTATCTGTTGTTGCTCTTCCTCTCTTTCCTCCACAGAATCTGATCTCCATGTGTGTACACTTACTCTATCATAATCTGTAGTTGTGTTTGCAATCGGTTGAATTGGCGATTGAATTTGATTTTCTTCATCATTTCTTATGTTCATCCTTGATGATTCTCCCCTTTCATTTCTCCTTTCACCGGCAAGTCTCCCGCTTCTTCTCACAATTGTTGGTCCTTCTGGTACATTTCTCCTTCTAGCCATTTTTTTTCTTTTGGTAAATTGTTAAAAATTGTATCAAATTTCTCTTTTCTTACTCCAAATTCTCCCTGTTTCTAGCGCATATGTAGTTGCAGGAAATCCCGCACTACACCCCTCATTAGATTCAGCGTAATTAACTCTTTGAAAGATGATTAACTTTGAACTTTATTGATTATCTTCTTGAACTGTTTACAAATGCAATTAGAACAAAACCAAAGCAATTACAATTACTCTCTGTTTTCTCTCTCTCAATGACTTGCTTAACAATTCAAAAAGATCCTCCCCCACAACAGACTTACTCGACCCTTTATATAGGGTATTACATAGTGGATGACAGCTAAGTTGTCCTTTATTTTCGGGAATCCTTCGCGAAGCGTCGCAAGTATATAAGTGTTAGACTTCGCAACACTCCTAAATCTCGCCAAACTTTCACACTTTTCTCATGCTCTGGCTGTCGTCATCTGATGCGTCATTTAAATTATTTCCTTGCGACACCTTCGCAATGTTATCATTTATTACTCTCGCAAAGTATTGCTGTCGCGATATTCTGGTCCTACATAAGTCATCATCATCGATAACCGTGACACATGTTCCGGTAGGGTATCTCTGCAAGAATGAAGGGATTATTTACTTGATCATTACGACGAACAAGCAATGGTTCAGAAAAGGAAAAAGAGACAAACCGGTATGATCTTCTTGACTCGGAGAACACGAGCAGGGGATTGATCATGAAGTTCAGACGCAGGTCGTGCACGTTTAACGGAAGATCCTGGATGGTATGAAGAAGACGATCCACTGTTGTTCGACATGATGAAGAAACGGAGTTTCTGTGGGAAAGCTCTATTGAAAAATCGCAAAAAATGGTTCAAAACCTCTACACCTGCATATATGCTGAGAATCAGAAGAGCATTTGGATACGAGCAATTCAGGCTTTCTTTTGAACCCTAATCAAGAATCAGAAGAGCATTTGGATACGAGCAATTCAACCAGCGGTGTGCAAGCACCCACGCCCAGGATCCCAGTAAAAAGAAGAATCCTATTCCTGACTCAAACACCTAAGGGAGAAAGCCGGTTCATCAAAGGCCTGTGGTCACGCACGTATGGAGGATTGCCCACGGCCAGAATCCCTCCAGGTAGACTTCTTTTATTTTGTCTCCTTACGTTTGTATATGCCACCATCTCATGCCTACCACACAATAGTGTAACCATTATGTGCTAGGCAGGGGACTTAATGTTGATGGTGGATTTTCGTTTAAGGTTAAATTTGTAAAAAACCAGAAAAAAATCATGCGCTGACATCTTGTAAAAGATAAAGCCATTTATAAGTGTTGGATACTCCCTCACTTAATTCACCAGGAATGGAGCATGTAGCAACAATCCCATTCTGTGAATACATGAAATTCCTCCAGGTTGGAGCATGTGGCAACAATCCCTTCCTATGAATTTCATATCAGCCTTGTATTTCCAGTACTCATTATCGTATGGCATGACGGTCGAGTGTTACTCTTACAGAGTAACACGAACCTCCAAGCACTATAATGAAACCATGTACGAAATACCCATACAGGCTGACTCTCGGTGTGTTATACTAGCCCGATTGAGCCCCTCTCGGTGTGTTATACTAGCTCGATTGAGCATCCGGACTGACCGTATCAGTACGGATATGATTCGATCGCATCATCCAACTCCATAAGCATGATTGGATGACCCCAGATCAATTCCATCACCCCCAAGCAGGTATGGAATACCCACGGCCGACCCCGCATGGTCGGTCATTGGCCTAACTTGCCAAGAAACCGTTCATACCAAGCATTATGGACGGAAAACCCTAAATTAGGGTTTGCGGCATATTACATGTGTCGCAAAACAGTCTCAACCATCCATCTTCGCAGTATAGATGGAGGGTGTAGATGTAGACTCAAAGGGCCCAAGAGCATGTCAACACGATTACCGTGGGCCCGCCTACACACTTGACCAATCGGTCAAGACCAACCACACATGGTTGTAACAAATTCGTACGCCCAAACAAGGAGTGACGCACGGCTTTGAAAAGCCAAAATTAGGGTTTCAAGCCATCACGCGCGTCCATCTTCTCCGGCACGAATGGAGGGTCACAGATTAGATTAAGCAGGTCCGGTCATACCAGCATGACCACCGTGGGCCCATCTACCTCCTCATGTGTTCGGCCAAGGCATACCATGCCTGGCTATCCCAAACCGTCCACCCAAACTTGCGTGGTTACACTTCCCAAATTGCAAACTGATCTCGACCACTCAACTTCACCGGACGATTTGAGTGGCTTAGATCACGTTTTCATGGGATAGTCAGGTATAGGTGTGTACACCAGCCTACCACCTACACGCTGGTATGATCGACCAAGACCGACCAAGATGGGTCGTCTTGAAACGCGTGCCCAAACTAGGGATGTCACGCGGTTTCCAACTCCTTTGCGGCAATGGATTTACCGCCAAACCGATCTCAACCACTCAACTTTACCGGTCAAATTGAGTGGCCTAGATCGCGCCTTCATGGGGACAGTGAGGTATGGACGTGCACACTAGCATGCTGTCTACACACATGCCCGGTCGGTCCTCCCCAAATCCCTTTCCATGCTTGGTTTCGACCAAGCTGAAGAGTGATGCTTGCGCACCTCTTCAAAAAACCCTAATATCCATTAACGCTCGCAGATGAGTGTCTCAAAGATCATCTCATCCGTCCAACTTCACCAGCTTGGTTATACAACCCTGGTCAGGAGTTATTTGGTTAGTGAGGCGTCATTACCCATCACTTTACCACACCATGATGCGCACTGCATAAAATACACACGGTACTTCACAAGTATCGACTTACCGAATAACTTTGAGTTATTCAATTCAGGATTACATGCTATCTTTCGTGGATCCACGATCCACACATTCCATACATCAATCATGTCACAAACTGGGGGATACATAATGGGGTATTGGTCTGGCGGTTTTACAGCGTGCAGCATGCAACGCGCCATCACAAGAACGTGTCGGAAGTCATGGACGGTTAGAGATGAACAGGAGAAGTGGGCAAGGCGGTCGTGTGGCACCGACGCACAACTCCACTACTCCATCACTCCACTTTCTCCACTTCCCACGAAAGACGTGAATAAGGCTCAATGACTTGTATAAATAGGTTCTCCGCCCTATTTCAAACAACAACACAAGTTCAGACGAAACAGAAAACCAAGTGTTAATACAAAAAACGTATTCCAACACCCAGAGCTTGCTTGCATCAATCACAAGCCTGCTCACCTTTCTGTTACAAGTCATAAGCAAGCCAACACCTTCACAATCTCAACACCTTCTTCGCTTCCCTCCCTAAGATCAACCCCATCTCCTTCACTTTGTGACCGAAACAATTCTGGAACGGCCATTTCTTGGTTTAGGCCGGACTTGCACAGATTGATCTCTCGAATCTACAAGCACTCACCGCGCAGTGCATTTGTTTAAGGTTTAGATTCATTCCTCATCCACACCCCAAATTACCAAATTCTGCAGGAATATTTTTCACCCATAAACACCCTTACAAATTAAAACGGCTGAAGATTGCGATGAAGGATTGGGATCTCAGGATATTTGGTAATGTGCATTCTCGTTTGAAGCAAGACCAACTTCGTTTCGAGACTGCAGCTCTTATTTCGGATGAAGATCCAAGTAATATTGCCAACCTAAATGCGATGAAGGACGCTATGGCTACCTTAAGTGAGACTCGCTTACAACAGATGACAATGCTCAAACAAAAATCTCGGAATAATTGGTTGGTGGAGGGTTCAAGTAACTCCAGTTTTTTTTTCATAATAGTATTAGAATTAGAAAAAGCTCTAATATAATTTCGGAACTAGTTGATTCGAATGGGACTTGTATTACAGATTATGAGCAGCTGCGTGATCATGTTGTTTAGTACTACGAGACTTATCAAAAATAAAATCAGTACTACGAGGACAAGTTCAACGGGCAAGAGCTGGATATTGAAGGTGATTTATTCGATTTTGAGCATATGATTCCATATCTGTTGAGGAGAGCAACTCCATGGACAATCCGGATGAAATTAAGCAAGTTGTTTTTGATTTGGGAGTGGATAGTGCGCCAGGGCCATATGGATTCTCTGGTTGTTTCTATCATCATTGATGGGACATTATGCAAGAAGATTTACTCAAGGCCATTATTCACTGTTGGAATTCTGGTCATATTCCAAATGGTGTTAATTCTTCTTTAATCATCTTGCTTGCTAAGGTAAGGGGTGCTAATACTCTTCGCAATTTCAGACCAATAGGTCTTAGTAATTTTTTCTTCAAAATATTTACTAAGATCCTAGCTATTAAACTTGGTAGTGTTTTAAATATACTTGTGTCTGAAGAGCAGGTTGCCTTTATGAAAGGGAGAAATATTCATGACAATATTAGTTTGGCGTCGAGATGGTTAACGAGCTTCATTTTAAGCGCAAGGATGGAAACATTGGTCTTAAGCTAGATATATCTCAAGCTTTTGACACGGTAAGTTGGTCTTTTGTGCTCGAAGTTTTTCGTAAGTACGGTTTTTCTAAGAAGTGGTGTGCCTGGATTCTTAATATCTTGCAATCTGCTAGAATCTCTATTCTTTTGAATGGTAGTCCGGAGGGTTATTTCAAAATTAATAGAGGTTTGCGTCAAGGAGTTCCCCTTTCTCCCTTGATATTCGTCTTGATTGAAGACGTTCTTAGCAGAAATATTACGAAACTTTTTCGTGATAAAAAGATGACTCCTATGGTTACAAGAGGTGGTGTTTCTCCTACCCATCTTTTCTTTGCTGACGACATTATGATATTTTGTAAAGGTAACTCAAAAAGTCTTCATAATCTTGTGGATTTATTGGGTAAATACCAACGCGCTTCAGGTCAGACTGTTTGTCGTCAAAAGAGTAAGATTTATTATGGTGGTGGTTCTTCGAGTTGGTGTACATATCTTGCAAATTATTTGGGGATGAGCGTAGCCACTTTTCCAGATCGCTACTTGGGTGTTCAAATTATGCCAGGTACTGTTCGTTATCGTCATATTTGCAATGTCGTTGAAAAGATTAAAAATCAGCTCGCTGGTTGGAGAGGGAGATTATTATCTTTTCATGAACGCATTGTTCTTGTTAAAACTGTTATTGCCAGTTATTCCATTCATAATATGGCAATTTATAAGTGGCCTCGTAAATTCATTCTTCAATGTGAGAGGGCAATTCAGAATTTCATTTGGTCTGGTGATTCGAATGTTAGTCGAGCTGTGGTGGTGGCTTATGATAAAATTTGTTGCCCTTATGAGGAGGGGGCCTCAGGCTAACTCGTATGGCTACTATGAACAAAGCACTTCTTATGAAGCTTTGGTGGAAGATTCATATTTCTAAGAAGAAATGGGCTCTCTATCTTAAGGCAAAGTTTTTTGATCGTAATGGGCGCATTAAGAATTCGGGTATTAAATCTTCCATTTTGCCTGGCGTGAGGAGTGTGTATAATCTGGTGGAGAAAAATACTAAGGTTTTGATTGGAGATGGTAGGGATACTTCTCTTTATTATGACATTTGAAATGCTAATATTAGTATTGCAGAGGCTTTAAATGACTACACGCTAGATAACACAGTGCGTGTTAGTGATGTATTGAACGATGGCCAGTGGGATATACCAGATATTCATTTGCAACGTATGTTGGCTGCTGGTCTGGAGATGCATATGATGCCAATGCCAATTGGAGGAGAAAATACTAGGGTCTGGATGCCGGAGTTGACAGGCGAGTTCAGTGTAAAATCTGCTACTTCCCTTGTTCGGCAGAAATATCCCAATTTGGAGGGTGTGCAGTTACTTTGGAGAAAAGAAGTTCATCCAGTTTTGGCGGCTCAGAACTGGAAATTCTTACGTGGTGTTTGCGCTACATATGATCTTATCAAGAGCAGGTTCAAAATTCCTCTTGCTAATAAGTACTGCCTATGTGGTATTAAAGAAGAGACGCTGGTTCATGTGTTGTATGATTGCAGCTTTGCTGCAAGAGCCTGGAATTGGCTTGCTGATATTTTTAACTTACAGCCTAATGCTAACCTTATTGTTTTTTTAAGGCAGCCAAAGGCAGGAGCCCAATGGTGCGTGATCTTTGCCTTGTCGCCAATCTGGTGCTAAGGTATGAGCTATGGCAGTTGAGGAACAAGGCGGTTTTTTAGCATAAACAACCCAACTGGAGTGTTTTTCATAAACGCGTTTTGAAGTTGATTCAAGACTATTCTATTCGGCTCAAGGGTCATATGAAGAATTGTGCTGAAGATATTGTGCTTTTGAATTACTTCCCACCTTTGTCGAGCAAATAGTGTCTACAAACTGCTACCCACCTTTGTCGAGCAAACCAAGGAATATTAGCACTCTTCAAAGCTTCAATAACACCATAGGAATCGGACCTAATGCAAATGCGCCTCATTCCCCATCTTACAGACCACTCCATACCCACAATAATGCCATATAGTTCCGCCAAGTAATTATTAGTAACTCCAAGGCAAATAGACATAGCTCCTAGAACTGAACAGTTCACATCTCGTGCAACCACACCAGCACCGGCAACACCTGGATTCCCTCTCGCCGCCCCATCACAGCAAAGTTGGAGTTCATTCTCTTCCGGAAGCTCCCAAAAGCATTCAACAGGTTGAAAAGGCTTTACTCTTCTATGATTCACACGGAAATAATCAAGAATAACAACATCAGCAGCATTGTTTCGCATGAAACCTTTAAGTCTGACAACAAACTCTTGGATTAACTTCAAAACACGCCTGAAGAAAACGTTCCAGTTAGGTTGTTGACGCTGGAAAACTGCCTTGTTTCGCACAGCCCAAAGCTCTGACCTGATGACAAGGTTAGCAAGTAGCCACAAGTCACGGATCATATCACTTCTTCCCTTAGCTGCTTTGCAAGATAGCACAAGGTTAGCATTAGGCATTAAATCAAAAATATCAGCAATCCAGTTCCAAGCACGGTCAGCAAAGGTGCAATGGAAAAGGACATGATCAAGAGTCTCCTCCGCCACACCACATAGGCTACAATGGCTTGCAAGCTGAATTTTAAACCTGCTTTGGATTATGTCATAAGTAGCGCAAGCACCACGAAGAAACTTCCAATTCTGGGCAGCTAAGGTAGGATGCACTTCCTTCCTCCATAAAAGAGACGCGCCTGCAAAAACATTATACTTCTGGCGGATAAAATCTCGAGCTGAACTTACAGTAAAGTTCCCCTTGAGTTCTGGAATCCAAATCCGTGAATCCCCACCTTCCACGGGAGTAGGCAACTGATTAAAATCAAGACCAGCAGCTACCATGCGATCCAAATGTTCTACAGGAATCTGCCAGCGTCCTTCAATCAAAATAGCACTAACCAACGTGGTTCTATCCAAAGTATAATCGTTAAGGATATCAGCAATACATCTATTTGAAAACCAAGCATCATAATAAAGAGAAGTAAATCTACCATCACCTAGCAGCACTTTAGTGTTAGATTCAACAATCTTGTTCACTTTTTTAATACCCGGCAAAATAGAAGATTTCAAACCATTCGCCTTGATGCAACCATTCCTACCAAAAAACCTTGCACGAAGAAAACCAGCCCATTTCTTCTTTGAAGTGCGAATTTTCCACCAAAGCTTCATGAGAAGAGCATTGTTCATAGTAGCCATACGAGTTAAACCCAGACCCCCCTCCTCAAAAGGGCAACAGATTTTATCATATGCCAAAACCACAACACGACTAACATTAGAGTCACCAGTCCAAATAAAATTCCTAATTGCTCTTTCACATTGCAAAATAAATTTGCGCGGCCATTTGTATATAGCCATGTTGTGAATAGAATAACTAGAAATAACCGATTTAACAAGCACAATACGATCATGAAAAGATAATAAAAAGCCTTTCCAACCAGCAAGTTGAGCTTTAATCTTCTCAACAATTCCAGAAATATGATGATATCTAACAGTGCCAGGCATAATTTGAACTCCCAAATACCTATCAAGAAAAGTGGCAACACTCATACCCAAGTAATCGGCAAGATAGGTCCGTCTACTCAAAGAGCCTCCACCATAATAAATCTTGCTTTTTTGTCTACATACAGTTTGGCCAGAAGCTGCTTGATACTTACCCAACAAATCCACTAGATTATGAAGACTCTTAAAGTTTCCCTTGCAAAAAATCATAATGTCATCAGCAAAGAAGAGATGAGTAGGGGAAATACTTTTTTTTTTTTTTTTTGATAAGTCAAAAATGTATTAATCAAGAAAAAAATATATACAAGGTAGAGAGAGAGAAAACAGGTCACAGCAACCCCAAAAACTCTCAAAAACTACTTAAAACGAAAATAAGCAACATTTGGTAACTCAATAGAAAGTAAAAAAACTGGTCGGCCTACATAATGTATGCCCACACCATGATCTAAATTACAACCTCTTCTAGCCATCTTATCCGCAGAAAAACTAGCTTCGCGATACGAGTGAACAAACTTAATAGAATCATAATGAGTAGGGGAAATACCACCTCTTGTAATCATATGAGACATCCTTTTTTCCAGAAAAAGCTTCGTAATATTTCTGCTGAGAACATCCTTAATCAAGACAAAAATCAAACGAGAAAGGGGGTCTCCTTGACGTAAACCTCTATTAATTTTGAAATAACCCTCCAGACTGCCATTCAAAAGAATAGAGATTCTAGCAGAATTCAAAATATTAAGAATCCAAGAGCACCAATGATCAGAGAAACCATACCGGCGAAAAACTTCCAGCACAAAAGACCAACTCACCGTGTCAAATGCCTGAGAAATATCAATCTTAAGGCCAATGTTGCCATCCTTACGCTTGATGTGAAGTTCATTAACCATTTCTGAAGCCAAACTGATGTTTTCATGAATATTACGACCCTTCATAAAGGCTACCTATTCCTCAGAAACAAGATTATCCAAAACACTACCAAGTCTAGTAGCAAGGATCTTAGTAAAAATTTTAAAGAAAAAATTACTAAGGCCAATGGGTCGAAAATTACGATGAGTATTTGCACCTCTTACCTTTGGAAGTAAAATGATAAGACTAGAGTTCACCCCATTAGGAATATGACCAGTACTCCAACAAAAAATAACAGCCTTAATCAAGTCATCTTGAACAATATCCCTTTTTTTTTTGGTAAATCCAAAATGTATTAAATAATAACTAGAATACAAAACAAAATGAAGAGCAAGAAAAGAGGTCAAGAAAACCCCAAAAACTTGCTAATCATTTGAAACGAAAAATAAGATACATTTGGTAATTCAATAGAATACAAAAAATCAGATCTTCCAAGATAATGTCTTCCCTCCTCGTTGAGAAGAATGCACCCTCTTTTTACCATCTTATCCGTAGCGAAATTAGCCTCTCTATAAGTGTGATCAAAACGAATAGCTTCATAATGTGAAGAAACTTCCCTCTAGCGTTGCAAAACAAACCAAGGAAGCTTAGAACTAGAAAAAGCCGTGATAGCACCCAAAGAATCTGAGCGAATACAAACTTTTGTGTAACCCCATTGAAGCGCCCATTCCAAACCAATTAAAATTCCAGAAATTTCCGCAATATAGTTTGTCATTGTTCCCAAACCAATAATCATAGCCCCAATCACATTAGCATCATGGTCACGCGCTACAACACCAGCCCAAGCCACACCAGATTACCACGAGCCGCACCATCACAACACAGCATAAGCTCATCCACATCCGGAGGTATCCAACTACACTCAACAGGCTCAAGAAGCTTCACCTTCCTATGCCTTACCTTAAAGAAATCCAGAATCTCAAATCTTCAACCGAATTGAACATGTAGCCTTTGAGACGAACTGAATACTCGTGTATTTGATTGAACACGGTAGTCTTAAAGAAGCCCCGGCTAACCTTTTTGTTATCATAAACAAAACGGCAAGGAGTTTGCCACAACTCCGAACGTACCACCAACACAGCAAGGAGCCAAAGCTCTTTAATCATGCAACTTCTTCACGAACCGCTTTATAGGCTGTAGACAAGTTCAGGTGAGATTGCACACCAAAAATATCCGAAATCCAGCTCCAAGCCATCTCAGCAAACCTGCAATGCCAAAGCAAGTGGTCCAACGATTCCTCCGCATTATTACACAAGCAACACTTATTTATCACCTGAATTTTGAACCTGTCTCTGACTTGATATAGAGTAGCACAAGCTCTTCTTAAAATCTTCCAATTTCTAGCTGCCAAAGCCGGATGCACAGATTGCCTCCACAGCAAGTTCGCTCCCTCTAGCTTTGAATATCTCTTACGTATAAGAGATTTTGCAGCTTTCACCGTGAACTGACCTGAAGCACTAGGTCTCCAAACTTGACGATCCTCCCAATTCAGAATGAAAGGTAAATCCGCCTCTTCAATGCCAGCAGCCAACAAAGTGTCACGATACTCTTCATTTAAATTCCAAGCACCATTGACTATTATATCACTCACCAAAACAAAGACGATTAAGAGAATAATCTTCAAGAATATCAGCAATAGCCATATCACCAACCCAAACATCATAATAAAGAGAAGTATCCCGTCCATCCCCAATTAAGATTTTAGTGTTATCTTCAACCAAAGAGTACACCCATTTGATTCCAGGGAGGATGGAGGATTTGATATAATGCACCAACTGACCATTTCTCTTAAAAAATCTAGCACGCAAGAAGCGAGCCCAAACCTTTTTAGAGTTACGAATTCTCCACCACAGACTCATAAGAAGAGCCTTATTCATAACTCCCATTTGAGTTAAACCCAAACCACCTTCCTCATGAGGAGCACAAACTTTGTCAAAAGCTACAACAAAAGATCTACTCACCTTAGAATCACCAGACCAAAGAAAATTCCGAATAGCAACTTCACATTCATGGACAAACTTGCGTGGCCACTTGTAAACCGCCATGTTATGAATAGAGTAACTTGCAATCACTGATTTAACCAGCACAACTCTATCTTGAAAAGAAAGCAATCTACCTTTCCAACCAGATAATTGCTCTTTTATCTTCACAACTACATTCTCCACATGGTGATACCTAACAGCCCGGCATCACCTTAACACCAAGATACCTATCTGGAAACGAAGCAATAGGCATCCCTAAGAAATCAGCAATCGTAGCTCTCCTATTTAAAGAACCCCCACCATAATAGAGTTTGCTCTTTTCTCTACTAACCGTCTGCCCCGAAGCATGCTGATACAAACCCAATAAACCCACCAGATTTCTCAAGCTCTTCATGTTTCCTTTACAGAAAATCATAATATCATCAGCAAAAAATAAATGAGTAGGAGCAACACCTTTTCTACTAACCATATGATTCATATTTCCATCACGAAAGAACTTCGAGATATTTCTGCTTAAGACATCTTCAATCAACACAAAAATTAGAGGAGACAAAGGATCACCCTGACGAAGACCTCTATCAATACTGAAAAAACCTTCCGGATTACCATTAACCAACACCGAAATTCTAGCAGAACTTAGAATTTGTAAAATCCAACCACACCAATTATCCGAAAAACCATATCATTTGAAAACTTCCAAAATAAACGACCAACTCACAGTATCAAAAGCTTGTGTAATGTCTAGTTTTAAACCCACATTACCGTACTTGCGTCTGATTTGAGTTTTATTAACCATCTCCGAAGCAAGACTAATATTTTCATGAATATTCCTACCTTTCATAAAAGCCACTTGCTCCTCTGAAATTAAATTATCTAGCACACCACTAAGCCTAGTCGCGAGAATCTTAGTAAAAATCTTGAAAAAGAAATTACTGAGACCAATAGGCCTGAAGTTACGAAGACTATTCGCACCTCTTTCCTTAGGCAAGAGCATAAGAAGGCTCGAATTCACACCATGAGGAATAAACTGTCATAAGAAGGCTCGAATTCACACGATGAGTATTTGCACCTCTTACCTTTGGAAGTAAAATTATAAGACTAGAAACAATATCCCAGCAATGACGATATCCCAGCAATGACGATACCAATAGGCCTGAAGTTACGAAGAGTATTCGCACCTAATGATTCTATTAGTACCCGACGAACTATTAGTCCAAGTGAATTTTGTACCCAGAGAGTCAGCCTCAAAAAGATTATTGTCATCCAACCAATCTGAAAACTCATTTATAGCCGAAGTTCTTGGTTCAAGACCTCCCTTTTTCTCATCAACCCTAAGAATACAATTGAAATCACCCATAACAATCCAAGGAATAGATTCATCTTGGAGATTGAGTTGCTGCCCAAGTCTTCTCCTTGTAACTTGAACATAGCTAGCATGAACAAAAGAAATATGAACCCCATCAACCTCAATAGAAATGGCTTGTTTGCTCCTATTTAGAATAGAAGGCCTTATTAAATCTAAATAACAAACCCAAAGATTAGCTATACTATTAGCAGTAGCATTATGAATAACATGAGAAGAAAATCCTTCAAGCTGTAGTCTATTGCCGAAAGGCAACCGAGCAGTGCACCTTAGGTTCCGCTAGACAAAACACATCCGGCTTGAATTCTATTATTAACTCTTTAAGTTTACAATGAGCTGCTTCACGAGCAACTCCATTTATGTTCTAAAAAAGAACCCGCATATTAAACCTTGGGATTTTGAGATTTAGATAGCTTTGCTTGACTGGCAGCATTTGAGGAGGATTTAAGTCTTGGTGAAGAACCATTCCGAGCACGGATTCCAAGTTCAGATTCTTCTTCCAATTCAGACATATAGTCATCATATTTCAAGGCGTCGATTCTAGCTTGGAGAGCTATCAACTGTTGATGTTTAGCACGTTTCGCTACTTCATCAACCTTGCCAACATCATGTAGCTGGCCGTTTGAAGATTCACCAATAAAGTTCGTACCCAGGATATTAAACTTGTTGTGCGAAACAAATTCAAAATGATGTTCAAGAGCGTCACACTCCGGTGTTGGCAAAGAAGATTTAGGAATCCTACCAGGGTTAGGAAGTTTAGTTCTAGCCAATTCAACATTCCCACTTGGCTTAGTAATCAAAGCTGGAGTACTCACCGACATAGCTTTGTTAACTAAAACTGTATGCGCTTGTGCAACTTGTTTGGCTCTTTCAAACTCAGCTGTGGCACTTCGCAAGACACCTTCGGAAATCATTAAATCTTCTTGTAACTTTAGTTCCACAGTGCCTTGAACGCTCACAGAAGCAGGCTGAAAAGGTTGTGCAGGCCCTTTACGGTTTATCTTACCATTCTTCTTATGCGATGCAACCTGCCAAGCTGAATCTTCCGGATGAATAACTAACGCAGCGGATTGTTGTTGAGCGTCAGTTGAAGAACTAGGTTGTTGAACTGTAGTATTCAAAGGAGCATGTTTCTTCCTGCATTCAGAATCCTGATGCCCAACAATCTTACACTTCGAGCAATATTTAGGTCTCTTGAAGATTTCAAAAGGCTGCCAGAAGTTGCGTCCTCCCGCTTCAACATGGAAAGAATCAGAATTGAGTTTTGAAAAATCAATGTCGATCAAAAACTGATGCAAAATGCCCATATTCATGATTTAGGGTTCGTTTATCTACCACAATATGATTACCCAAAGATTTTCCTAACGATAATAGCGTTTTTTCTACCCACATCTCAACAGGTAAGCCGGGAAACTTGACCCATATGGTAGAATGAGATGTGCATTGCTTATCAACATCAAACCCTGGGTACCATTCAATCAAACGTAGAGGCTGCTGATTCACAATCCATAGTTCGTTGTTTCCATCTCTGTAAACCTTGTTTTTGTCTTCTTGAGAAGATAACTTAACAATGAAGAAGCCACAGTTCATGAGGATAAACTGAACTTTAGCTTCTCCTAGGTTCCATTGCTGTTCCAAATTGCTTGAAATATCAGATAGTTTGACGCCTTTGAGATCCAGCCTCCCTATGAGACTAAAACGCCAGATTTGACAACCTTCTTCATAATAATCTTGAGGAATAACCACAGCAGGTTTTCCATCTTTGGTAGTAGGGTTTGGTAGAGAACTGATGTCAATAGCAGTAGTAACATGGTTTTTTTTGTTTTTTCCCATAACAAGTTCTGCAAAAGTAAGCTTAGGATGACTTGAAACACCCACGGATTGCTCCCCCATCCTTGATTACCAAGAGATGATCCAAGATGAAAGCGCTTCAGTTTTTTTTTTTTTTTTTTTGAAAAAAGCCAAAAACCCTAAAATCGCCAGAGCACTTTTAGGAGAGAGCCTGATAGGATCAATTTTGAGATGCCCAAGACCGTAGGCTTGTGTTTTCATGCACATGCCCAAGATTCAATTAGACATGCCCAAGTTTAAATTTGACATGTCTAGGATCAATTTTGAGATGCCCAAGACCGTAGGCTTGTGATTTCATGCCCATGCCCAAGATTCAATTTGACATGCCTAGGATCAATTTTTAGTTTCCCAAGACCGTAGGCTTGTGTTTTCATGCACATGCCCAAGATTCAATTTGACATGCCCAAGTTTAAATCTGACATGTCTAGGATCAATTTTGAGATCCCCAAGACCGTAGGCTTGTGCTTTCATGCCCATGCCCAAGATTCAATTTGACATGCCTAGGATCAATGTTGAGATGCCCAAGACCGTAGGCTTGTGATTTCACCCCCTATGCCCAAGATTCAATTTGACATTCCCAAGTTTAACTTTGACATGTTTATGATCAATTTTGAGATGCCCAAGACTGTGGGCTTGTGCTTTCATGCCCATGCCCAAGATTCAATTTGACATGCCCAAGTTTAAATTTGACATGTCTAGGATCAATTTTGAGATGCCCAAGACCGTAGGCTTGTGCTTTCATGCCATGCCCAAGATTCAATTTGACATGCCTAGATCAATTTTGAGATGCCCAAATCCGTTGGCTTGTGCTTTCATGCCCATGCCCAAGATTCAATTTGACATACCCAAGTTTAAATTTGACATGTCTAGGATCAATTTTGAGATACCCAAGACCGTAGGCTAGTGCTTTCATGCCCATGCCCAAGATTCAATTTGACATTCCCAAGTTTAACTTTGACATGTCTATGATCACTTTTGAGATGCCCAAGACCGTGGGCTTGTGCTTTCATCCCCATGCCCAAGATTCAATTTGACATGCCCAAGTTTAAATTTGACATGTCTAGGATCAATTTTGAGATGCCCAGGACCGTAGGCTTGTGCTTTCATGCCCATGCCCAAGATTCAATTTGACATGCCTAGGATTAATTTTTGAGTTGCCCAAGACCATAGGCTTGTGCTTTCATGCCAATGCCCAAGATTCAATTTTACATGCCCAAGTTTAAATTTGACATGTTTAGGATCAATTTTGAGATGTCCAAGAACGTAGGCTTGTGCTTTAATGCCCATTCCCAAGATTCAATTTGACATGCCCAAGTTTAAATCTGACATGTATAAGATCAATTTTGAGATGCCCAACACCGTAGGCTTGTGATTTCATGCCCATGCCCAAGATTCAATTTGACATGCCTAGGATCAATTTTGAGATGCCCAAGACTGTAGGCTTGTGCTTTCACCCCCATGCCCAAGATTCAATTTGACATTCCCAAGTTTAACTTTGACATGTTTATGATCAATTTTGAGATGCCCAAGACCGTGGGCTTGTGCTTTCATGCCCATGCCCAAGATTCAATTTGACATGCCCAAGTTTAAATTTGACATGTCTAGGATCAATTTTGAGATGCCCAAGACCGTAGGCTTGTGCTTTCATGCCCATGCCCAAGATTCAATTTGACATGCCTAGATCAATTTTGAGATGCCCAAAACTGTTGGCTTGTGCTTTCATGCCCATGCCCAAGATTAAATTTGACATGCCCAAGTTTAAATTTGACATGTCTAAGATCAATTTTGAGATACCCAAGACCGTAGGCTTGTGCTTTCATGCCCATGCCCAAGATTTAATTTGACATGCCCAAGTTTAAATTTGACATGTCTAGGATCAATTTTGAGATGCCCAAGACTGTAGTCATATGCTTTCATGCACATGCCCAAGATTCAATTTGACATGCCCAAGTTTAAATTTGACATGTCTAGGATCAATTTTGAGATGCCCAAGACCGTAGGCTTATGCTTTCATGTCCATGCCCAAGATTCAGTTTGACATGCCTAGGATCAATTTTGAGATTCCCAAGACCGTATTTATTTATTTTCGATAAGTCAAAAATTGTATTAATAGATAACAAAATTTACAAAGTATAGTTTACAAGAAAAGAGGTCACAGCAACCCCAAAAACTTGTAGACTATTTAAAACGATAAAAAGAAACATTTGGATATTCAACTGTAGGTAAAAATAAAGGTTTTCCTTCAAAATGCATTCCCACTTCTTTAGCTAAAAGACAACCACGCTTAGCCATTTTGTCTGCAGAAAAATTAGCCTCCCGAAAAGTGTGAATGAATCTTATAGACTCATAATGTCTACAGAGTTCCACCCATCTCCTCCTTGAGAACCAAGGGATATTGGAATTCTTGAAAGCTTGAACTACAGCATAAGAGTCTGATCGCATATAAATACGCCTGAAATCCCAACGCCTAGCCCATTCCAAACCAACTATTATTTCATACAGCTCCGCCAAGTAGTTAGAAGTAACCCCAAGGCCTAAACTCATAGCTCCAAGGACTGAACAATCAGCATCTCTGGCCACCACTCCAGCTCCGGCAACACCGGGATTACTTCTCGCCGCACCATCACAGCAAATCTGGAGTTCATTGATTTCCGGAGGTTCCCAAAACACTTCGATAGGATGCTGGTGCCTGACGCTCCTATGAGCTACTCGGAAAAAATCTAGCAGCAACACGTCTTTAGCACAGTTGCGCATAGGACTCTTCAGCCTAACTGAATAGTCTTGGATCAGCTTCAGTATACGTTTTATAAACAGGCTCCAATTAGCTTTCCGGTTTTCAAAAAAAAAAATTGTTGCGCATCGCCCAAAGTTCCGACCTGATGACCAGATTAGCAACTAGCCAAAGTTCACGGACCATTTTGCTTCTACTCCTAGCTGATTTGAAAGAAGCAACAAGATTATAATTAGCTGTAAGACTAAAAATATCTGAAACCCACTTCCAAGCACGAGCAGCAAAGGTGCACTGAAACAGAATGTGTTCAAGCGATTCATCCTCAATGCCGCACAACACGCATCTGTTGGCCAACTGAATTTTGAACCTGCTTTGAATAAGATCAAAGGTTGCACAAGCTTTCCGAATGAACTTCCAGTTTTGAGCAGCTAAAGAGGGGTGTACTTCTTTTCTCCACAATAGAGGTGCAACATCAAAATTGCCATGCTTATTCCGAATCAGGTCTTTGGCAGAACTGACGCTAAAATCACCAGAATAGGTTGGCATCCAAATACGAGTATCAATTGCGTCAGTTGGAGTTGGTAATTGATTTACCTCAATACTAGTAGCTGTTAAACTAACCAAGAGAGCGTCAGGAAGAACCCAATTGTCATCAATCCAACAGTCACTTACCCGCACCAATCTGTCAAAGGAGTAATCATTTAGGAGATCAGCAAAAATCCTCTTACCAACCCAAACATCATAGTAGAGAGATGTGGATTTGCCATCACCGAGCAACACCTTGGTATTAGCTTCCACAATGTTATACACCTTTCGAACTCCTGGAAGAATGGTAGACTTAACTCCATAAGTCTTAATGCAACCATTTCTACCAAAGAACTTAGCTTTTAAATAAGCTGCCCACTTCTTATTAGAAGTGCGAATCTTCCACCAAAATTTCATGAGCATAGCGTTATTCATGGTAGTCATACGCGATAAACCAAGACCCCCCTCCTCAAAAGGGCAACAGATTTTATGATACGCCACCACCACCGCACGACTAATATTAGCATCTCCCGACCGAATAAAATTCCTAATTGCACGCTCGCATTGCAAAATGAATTTATTTGGCCATTTATAAATCGCCATGTTGTGAATAGAATAACTGGAGATAACAGTTTTCACAAGCACAATTCGGTCATGAAAAGATAAGAGAAAACCCTTCCAATCAGTAAGTTGAGTCTTAATCTTCTCAACCATATCAGAAATATGATGATATCTAACAATACCAGGCATGATTTTGACTCCCAAATAACGATCCGGAAAAGGAGCAACACTCATCCCCAAATACTCAGCCAAAAAAATTCTTCTACTCAAGGAACCACCACCATAATAAATCTTAATTTTGTGGCGACAAACTGTTTGACCAGAAGCGCGCTGATATTTGCCCAACAAATCCATTGTAGTTGCAGGAAATCCTACACTACACCCCTCACAAGAATCCACACAACTAAGCCATTGAAGATGAACAATTATAATTTTTATTGATTAATTTCTTGAATGTTTACAAGACAAAATGGAAAAGAGCTAAAGAAATTACAATTACTATAAACTTTCTCTCTCTTAATGACTTGCTCAACACTCGAAAAAAGATCCCTCCTCAACAGGCCTGTTCGGCTCTTTATATAGGGTGTTACATAATGGATGACAGCTAAGCCGTCCTTTATTTTCGGAAATGACTTGCGAAGTGTCGCAAGTGTACAAATGCATAATCTCGCGACGCTCCTAATTCTCGCTAGATCTTCACACCTTTATCGTGTTCTGGCTGTCGACATTCATTGCGTCACTTATTTTACTCGTCTGCGACGCCTTCGCTATGTAGCGTTTATAGATTTCGCAGAGATGTTGGTGTTGCGATATTCTGATCCTACATCTTGCCTCTTCTCATGTCTTCTCTGCGAAGAAGAGAATATCATGAGAATTATTATTTTCAAACTGCCGCAATTGTTCATGTCTTTCCATCAATCTACCGCTAGGATTCCGTAAATTAGGCGTAACTGCCTACACGTGTCAAAATCTCCCCTTATTACCGGTACATTTAATGTTAACCGGTCACTTTTTTCTTGTCTATTTAAGGAGAAATTCTCCATGAGGATGTTTCCTTTCTTTTATTTCATCTTCTTCATCGTCTGCAACTTTTTACTGCTATTTTTCTTTCTGCAATTCTTCATCGTCTTCTTGCTATTGTCTCCCTGCTACTGTTCTCGTCACCTTTTTGCTACTGTTCTCATCACCTTTCTGCTACTGTTTCTATGGAGCCATCAAGGTTTGTTGATTTTCCAAAATTGATATTTTTGTGATTGATTTCTTCTATCAAAATTGTTTTATCCTAATATTATTATATCTCTAATGATTTCCTTGCTGTTTTTGTTTCAGTAAGAATAAATCTAACACCAAGTTCACAGTTCTAAACCCTACTGTTCCCGTGGGCTCGCAACCGAAAATCGATGTTACTAAAAGGAAGACTGCGAATAGCAAGGTATTAAGAAACACTTATTCTTCTAATAACAATATTGTTGCCTCTGTTTCTTATTTGACTTGTGATTCGCAGGATGACAAAAATACTGATAGATCCCCCAAGAAACCTCGCCGTTCTAAAAATGTTGAATCCTCTGTTTCCTTTCCTGTATTCAAGCTCAAAACTCCTTCTGCGATATCGTCGCAAGATAAACCAATACTTTCTGTGATATCTTCACAGGATAAATCAACACCTTCTGCGATATCTTCGCAAGATAATTCCACTTTAGTTATTTCTCAAAATGTCGCTGCCGATTTTCCCCCTATACCTGAGTTTTCCATAAACGAAGTCCCTCAAGATGAATCCTTCTCTTCTCCTATTATTAATGCTTCTGCCTCACCTCCAATCATTGATCTTCATCCGATTTCCTCTTCTCATGACATTCCTATGACAAAAGATGATTCAACTCTCCCCTCTTCTGTCATCACTACCTCTTCTTCTGAGTCTATTCCTCTTACTAAAGAAAATATGGAGGGAATGAATGTGGCTTTTAAAGTCTTATCAGATATCATGAATGACGCTAAGAAGACCTCCACTGATCCCATCAAGTCTAGTGTTTGCGAGTCTTTGAGTAAATACTTTAGTTCTGACAGGATGTCGCAAATGTCTTTAGAACAAGAGAATCAAGTGCTGAAGAATAATCTTCAAGATATGACTGCGAAGTGTGACACTCTCCATCTTGAGAATCAGAAACTTCAAAACGTTTCATTAGATCGCGACAATCTTCGCAAGAAGAACGAAGAATTAAAAGGTATTACGCTCTTTTTTTTTTTTTTTTTTTTTTTTTTTTTTAAAGACCTTGTTCGCCTTTTAAGCTTTAAACCAGAAGCGAAAAATGGAGATTTATCAGTTGGAATCTGTCGTTGAAGAAACTCGAATGGATAGAGATGGTTGGATGGAGCAATATAACCAACTAGATAATCTTCATTCGTACTTTGTTGATCAAATAGATAACCTTTCCAAAGAGAATTCTCACTTAGTTCAGAAGCAAGACTCGTTAAGTAATGAATTATCTCATCTCTCTTATTCTTTGGCTAAATCTAATTTGGAGTTGGAAACCTTATCAGATGAGAATGGAACTCTATCTCAAGAGAAGCGAGTTTTGTTAAATAAGGTGGCGATTTCTTCGCAACAGCTTGATGTCTGTCAAAACATATGTAACGAACAAGAACAATCTCTCTGTTCACTGAGAAGTAAACTCAAAGAAGTTACCACTGAGAGGGATAAGCTTATTCAGGGTAGAATAACTTTAAGTGTGAAAACGAGCCAACTCAAGGATCAATATTCCAAGTTAAAAGAATCCTACTCATCCCTTGCTAAGGAGAATACCTTACTTTTTTCTAACGAAAAGAGTTTGCATTCTCGATTAAAAGGTCTAGTTGGAGATAATTTTGATAGTGACATGGATCATTTGCAGAGTAGTTGCTTGGCTTTGACCCAACATCTTATCTCTCAAAAGGAAGGTAGTCATAAAATTTGACTGCCTCACCCATTTTTTCTTTGTCTAGTTTTCTCATGATATCCTTTTATTGCGAATTCTTTATTTGTATAACTCTGTTGTTCTTTATTTTTGCAGAATCTGAGAAAGATCTTCGTTCCTCCCTTTCGACTTTGGAGGCTATCTATGCCAAAATTCGCAAAGAAAATGCGATTCTTGCCACTACTCTCGCTCGTTCTCGCGATCGGGCCGAAAGGAGATTTGATTACCTCAGTTACTCCAAAGATATCCAGAGTAGAAATGATCAAAAGGCACTTCTTCGCCAATTTCATCTCTTGAATGATGTCTTACTGTCCAAATCTCTTGACCTTGTATCTGTCGAACCTCTTGAAGTTGAGGATGATGAAATCCCTAATTCTCCTGACAGTGACTATGAATATGAAAGCGGCGAAGATCTCGCTAATGAAAAGGTGATCCCAACAAACAATGAAGCTGTCAATAATAATCCTGGTGAAGGGGTTTCTGGCGTGAATGCAACAACTGGCGAAAGTGCTAAGTGGTGAAGTCGATAAAGTTGTTGAAGATGAAAGAATTAATGTTGAGAAATGAATTTCTTTTGTAGTTTCACTTCTTTTAGCTTCTTGATCTTCATAACTTCTTGCATATGATATTTTTTATTTCCTTTTGTAGTGCACTTTTTTGGAAGAAATATTATGTTTTTTGTTGAATAACTCTCATATTGTCTCTTATTTTCTTCTTTGCGATGAATGACCTTCATAAATAATAGTTAATTTTTATAAATGTTTTGTCATATGGTCTTATTTTGCCTTCCTAGTTAAAGGTCTTACTGTGCCATCTCTTGTTATTGCGACAAAATCGCAAGACGTCTTTACACTTTCATGTAAAGACCCATTGATCTTGCCTTATCATTTCTTAGTATTGTTGCCTCTGCAGGATAATTTTATTACGACAATATGACAGGCCTAAATTTTCTTGCAAGAATAAAACCCCATGACATTGCCGTCTTGCGACGAAATCGCAGGACGTCCTTACACTTTCATGTACTGACCCATTGGTCTCGTCTTATCTTTGTTTTTTGTATTATTGCCTCTTCAGGATCATCGCACAAATATGACAAGCCTAAATTTTCTTGCGAAAATAAAGCCTCATGACATTTGCGTCTTAAGACACTTATCAGCTCCCTAATGGAGGGTGCCGCCCTTATCATCTCCCTGGTTGCCCCTTCAAGGAGGCGTACATCGGCCATACAAGACTAGCTCCTCCCATCCGGTCTTAACAACAACCAGTTATTTTCGCAGCCTCTTATCCCTTATACCTATATGGCTTATGGTTACGAGACTGCACCCTAAGCGGAGTTTTCTTCGGGCCGAGTGCAACATATGCCAAGACTTGCCAAGAATGGCCGAGACACTTCAAATGCCCCAGGCACTCTTGGCTCAACCATGTACCTCGGCGCCTTGATCATACATGGAGACTCCTTAGAAGAGACCCTTGGTCGTCCAACCAGGGTATAACCTTATATATATAGTTGGAAATCCAAGGTATCTCTCCTGGATGGGCTTTATTGACCCAAAATCTCCATGACCCAGGTTCCAGGGGCGGTGTAACCTTTTCCCTGAGCCATGTTTAACAGATACCCCCCTTTTATGACGTACTTTAGGTCTTACATTTGCCTCTTACGAAATTTTGATTCGCGAACTAGGGTGTACGCCATAGCAGGTTCGTCCCATTCTGATATGTTATTGTTTTTTTGATTATCTCTTGTTATTTTCTTTGCGAGATCTTCGCATTCTCTTTCATTGTTTCGTGCAATTTTGCAATGATTCTTTCGCAATATTTTCATATAAGTTTATTTCGCTTCAACCATACATTACTTCGCAGTCTATTATTTTCCCACCGTCTTCTACGGGTAATATTTCTTTAGGTATAATCTATTCCACGGTCTATCCAATCTGTGGCCCACATCTTTGCCCTCGGGATCCATTAATCTATATGCCCCTGTACCGACTATCTCCTTGATGATATAAGGTCCATCCCATTTATTCGCCAGCTTACCACCACTTTCTCGCTGATATACTGGAGTTTCTCTCAATACCAAATCGCCTGGTTGAAATTCGCGTGTCTTGACACGTTTGTTATATTCTCTGGCTAATCTTCGTTGATAATTCTCCATATGCTGTAGTGCTCTTTCTCTTTTTTCTTCTAATTCATTTAACTTGATGAAAATGTTACCCGCACTAAGATTTTTCTCCCAAGCTTCTCTCTTTGTTGTTGGAATAATAACTTCTGTCGTAAGTACAACTTCAACTCCATATGTTAAACAAAAGGGTGACATTCCCGTAGCTTCTCGCCTGGTTGTATTGTAAGCCCTTACTGCATTATGCACTTGTTCACACCATGCCATATTATGTCCTTCTAACTTCTTCTTCAGTATATCTGCGATTGTTTTATTTGTTGCTTCTGCCTTTCCATTGGCCTGTGGGTATAAAGGAGTTAATTTCCCACACTTTATCTGAAATGCATTAAGCAACAATTCTATATTTTGTCCCTCGAACTGCTTCCATTGTCAGATACTAACTGTGCAGGGATTCCAAATCTGCATATGATGTTTTCGAATATGAAGGTAAAAATATATTTATCGCGAATGTGTTGTACCGCTTTTACTTCTGCCCATTTTGTGAAATAATCTGTAGCGACAATCAGATACCTTCTTTGCCCCGTGCCTGGTAAAAATGGTCCCACAATGTCTAAACCCCACTTTCCAAAAGGCCATACACTTGTTGAAGAAGTTAATGGTGCTCCTGGTGCATGCATTTTCTTTCCGTGCCTTTGACAATCTTCGCAACGCCTTGATATTTGTTTCGCATCTTCATGCATATATGGCCAATAATAGCCTTGCATTTTCGCCTTATGTGCCAAAGATCTTCCACCACTTTGATTGTCAGCATCCCCAATGTGTAACATCTTTAACACTGCTTCTCCTTCCTTTCGCGTTAAACATCTAAGCGAGGGTCCATTAAAGGATCTTCGGTACAATACCCCGTCTCTTAATTCATAATTTGTTGCACGGCTTTTTAATTTGTGCGTCTCTAATCTATTTCTTGGTGTTTCTCCTTTCATCAGATAAGCATGAAGTTCTGTTCTCCAATCTTCGCTATAGGGTCTTTGTACCTCATCTTCTATGAGCATCAATTCTGTCTCTTGCTCTTCCTATTTATTGATTGATGGTGATAGAAGTGTCTGTATTTTTATGCATCTCGCAGCTGGATCTGTCATCATACTTGATATAAAAGCGAAAGCATCCGCAAGTCTATTGTCTCTTCTTGATATATGTCTCCATTTTATTTTTGGTATCTTCGCCGACAATTCTTCAACAAGTTTCTTGTATTTTTTCAAAGATGGTTCATTTGTAGTATATTCTTCTTTTATCTGGCGAATAGCTAATTGGGAATCACTGGTGACTCTCACATTCTCCAACTTCATTTCTATTGCGAATTGCAGAGCATGTATTATAGCTTCATACTCTATTTCATTGTTGGTAGATGCAAATTCCAATCTGAAAGAAAAAGCCATTTTATTGCCTTCTGGCGAAATCAGAACGATCCCAACTCCGTTGCCTTCTCCATTTGATGATCTTTCTACCAATATTTCCCACCTGTTTGGCTCAGTTAATAAATCCCTTGGATTTCCATGTTCTTCTTCTATATCCATTATCTCTTCTACTGCTTCATCCTCTTCCAAAGGAAATTCTGCTAAAAAATCTGCAACAACTTGTGATTTTGGTGAAGATAGTATTTCATACTTGAGTTTGCAATGACTTACTTGAGCATTCCATCTCTCAACCCTTCCTGACCCTTTTGAATTTTTCATTACCAACTCAATCGGTACTTTTGTCATTACCTTAACTGTGTGTGCTTCTAAGTATATGCGAAGTTTAAATGTTGCATAAACTAATGCCAAAATTAGTTTTTCAATTTTTGAATAATTCCTCTCCGCGATATTGAATGTTTTGCTGATGTAATAGATTGGCTTTTCCACTCCTGCGTCCATTTGCAATAATACTGCGCTTAGTGCATGCGAGGTTGTCGCAAGGTAAATTAATAATTCCTCCCCTAGCTCTGCTTTTTGTAAAATTGATATATCCATTAGATGTTCTTTTATTCCTTGTAACGCCTTTTCACATTCATCTGTCCATCTAAATTTCGCTCCATTTTTAAGTATGTTGAAAAAATGTTTACACTTATCCGATGATCGCGAGATGAATCTTCCTAGCGAAGCTAATAGTCCATTTAACTTTTGCACATCTTTCACCGTTGCTGGTGTTGGCATATCGCGAATTGCTTGTACTTTCTCTGGGTCGACTTGTATTCCTTCTTTTGACACAATGTAACCTAAATTTTTTCCAGATGCAACCCCAAAGGTACATTTTTCTGGATTTACTTTGATGTTGAAATATCTCATTTGTTCAAAAATTTCCCTCAAATCCCGTACATGGTCTTTTGCTTCTTTACTTTTTATTAACATGTCATCCACATATACCTCTAGTGTTTTATGTATCCATTTCGCGAACACTTTTTCTACCATTCTTTGGTATGTTGCTCCAGCATTTCGCAGACCAAATGGAATTTTTGTATAACAGTATAATCCTCTTGGAGCGAAAAAGGCAGTATGCTCTTGGTCTTCTTCAGCGAGGGGAATTTGATTGTAGCCTTTGTATCCATCAAGAGAGGATATCATTTCATTTCATCTTCTTTGACTCAACCATTTGCGGAATATCTGGCAAAGGAAAACTATCTTTCGGACAAGCTTTGTTTAGATCGGTAAAATCTATGCAAATTCTTATCCCTTTTTTCTTCTTTGGGACTACGACCATATTTGCTATCCATTCGGGATATTTTGCTTGTCTAATAATTCCGGCGTCAAGCATCTTCTGCAATTCTTCTTCTATTTGAGGGTGATATGTTGTTGTAATTTTTCTAATTCTCTGCTTGAATGGTCTTGCATTTTTGTCAATCTCCAATTTATGGCAAGCTACAGATGGATCTATTCCAGGCATCTTATCCATATCCCATGCGAAAATGTCTTTGTAATCTCGCAACAAATCAACAGTCTTTCTTTCCTCATATGCCTCCATTTTAGTCCCAATTTTTAACATCTTGGGTTCTTCTTCAGTTCCAACATTCACTTCCTTTGTCGGCTCTGCCGCGGTGTAACTAGCCTTCGGTTCTCCCATAGGCGTTGGTCCTTTTATTTCCTTCGCAAGCTCATTCTCTTCTTCCGAGATTTCGCCAGATATTCCTTTTCCTTCTTCTACTCTTATCGTGTAAATTCTAAATTCTTCTTCCTTTTTCGCTGCTTTTGCCATCTTTTTGCGATCTTTTCGCCTCTTCACCTGTTCTTCATAATGTTTTACCTCGATTTGATGATATATCCTTCCTTTATCGGTATCTCCTCTGATTTTGCCAATCCCACTCGGCATAGGAAATTTGACACATTGATGAAATGTCGAGGATACAACTTTTATTGCATGTACCCATGGTCTTCCCAACAACATGTTGTATGGCGATTCCATATCCACTACACATAACGTCACTTGTGTTTCAATTTCTCCCAACAAAATTCGCATTTTTATTTCCCCTTTTGGTTTTGTTATAGATTTGCCGAAACCATGGATATGATATGTTGAGGAAATCATTTCTTCATTTTTGTACCCCAATTCTTTATAAGCATGATAAAACATTATATTCACTAAACTCCTTGTGTCCACCAAAGTTCTATTTATTGCCCATTCTTCCACTGTTTTTGTTGGCTCTCTTTCTTCCTTGCTTGCGCTTATCGTAATCACTAGTGTAGACGTGTGATTTAAATTCTCTCTTGATATCTCTGTTGATGTAAACGTAATCTTCTGTTTTTCCCATTCCTTCAAGGGTGACGTCTTCTCTGTTGTTACAATTTTCTTTCCTTCAAAATCTCGTTTGTGTATTCTTCCTCTGATATTTTCATGAAATTTATTAACCATCGTCTTCGTAATCATATTACATTCCAACTCTCCATTATTCTCTTTGATTCTGGCTTTCTCCATTTTAACCAATTTATCCATCATACTCCTGATTTAAACAATTTTAATGACAATATCCAATCTCTAATCTTCTCACTCCCTGTTTCTAGCGCCAATATGTAGTTGCAGGAAATCCTACACTACACCCCTCACAAGAATCCACACAACTAAGCCATTGAAGATGAACAATTATAATTTTTATTGATTAATTTCTTGAATGTTTACAAGACAAAATGGAAAAGAGCTAAAGAAATTACAATTACTATAAACTTTCTCTCTCTTAATGACTTGCTCAACACTCGAAAAAAGATCCCTCCTCAACAGGCCTGTTCGGCTCTTTATATAGGGTGTTACATAATGGATGACAGCTAAGCTATCCTTTATTTTCGGGAATGACTTGCGAAGTGTCGCAAGTGTACAAATGCATAATCTCACGACGCTCCCAATTCTCACTAGATCTTCACACCTTTCTCGTGTTCTGGTTGTCGTCATTCATTGCGTCACTTATTTTACTCGTCTGCGACGCCTTCGCTATGTAGCGTTTATAGATTTCACAGAGATGTTGGTGTTGCGATATTCTGATCCTACATCCACTAGATTATCAATGCTCCGAAGATTGCCTTTGCGAAAAATCATAATATCATCAGCGAAAAAGAGATGGGTAGGAGAGATACCACCTCTAGTTACCATGTGCGACATCTTCTTCTGAGCAAAAATCTTCGAAATATTTCTACTGAGGACATCTTCAATCAAAACAAAAATCAAGGGTAAAAGAGGATCACCTTGACGTAAACCTCTATTAATCTTGAAATAACCCTCCGGACTACCATTCAAGAGAATAGAGATTCTTGCTGAATCCAAAATATGAATAATCCAAGTGCACCACTGCTCCAAGAAACCATATCTTCTAAAAACTTCCAACACAAAGGACCAACTAACCGTGTCAAAAGCTTGGGTGATGTCAATCTTGAGGCCAATATTACCATCTTTGCGTTTGATATGAAGTTCATTAACCATTTCCGAAGCAAGACTAATGTTTTCATGGATGTTACGCCCTTTCATAAAAGCTACCTATTCCTCAGAAACAAGATTATCCAAAACATTGCCAAGTCTAGTAGCCAAGATCTTAGTAAAAATTTTGAAGAAAAAATTACTAAGACCAATAGGACGAAAATTACGAAGAGTGTTTGCACCTCTTACCTTTGGAAGCAGAATGATTAGGCTAGAGTTCACTCCATTTGGAATATGACCAGTATCCCAACAAAAAATAATAGCCTTAATCAAGTCTTCCTGAATTATATCCCAGCAGTGTCTATAGAAGTATCCAGAAAAACCATCCGGACTAGGAGCACTGTCAGCTCCTAAATCAAAAACTGCCTGTTTAATTTCCTCAAGAGACGGAATTCTGTCCATGGATAAACTCTCATCCTCCGAGATGCTAATGTAATCATAATCGAATAAACTAGGATCACCTTCCAACTCCGGACCATTGAACTTGTCTTCATAATATTGCACAACATGATCTTTGAGAAGATCATAATCAGAAATGGTATTGCCGGCATTGTCTACAAGTTCAGAAATGGTGTTAGAACTTCTACAAATACGAATGCTATTATGAAAGAAATTAGTGTTGCTTGAACCCTCCACAAGCCATTGATTTCTGGATTTTTGTTTAAGCATCGTATTTAGTTGCAGACGAGTTTCACTTAGCTTTGCCATAGCATCTTTCATGAGATTTAACTTTGTAATATCATTAGGATCCTCGTTCGAACAAAGAGAAGCAGCCTCAAACCTTAACTGATCTTGTTTTAAACGAGAATGAACATTACCAAAAACCCGAAGATTCCACTCCTTGATCACCCCTTTGAGTCTCTTTAATTTATATGTGAAAATAAAATCAAGAGAGACCCAGAATCGGCATATTCAACTCTCACTAACCATTCTAAGGAAATCAGCATGTAAGAACCACATTTTTTGCACACGAAAGGGAGCTCTTTTGGGTCTAGGAACAGCAAAAGGATAACCCAAAAGAGTAGAATGGTCGGAAACTTCCCTAGGAAGAGCTTTACACCGCCAATTCTCAAACTTAGCTAACCATGCCGCATTAATTACCGCACGATCAAGCTTACTTATAATTCTGTTCGTACCCGATTGTCTATTAGTCCAAGTGAACTTAGTACCTAAGGCATCAGCTTCAAAAAGATTGTTGTCGTCCAACCAATCTGAGAACTCGTTAATAGCAGAAGTTCTTGGCTCCATACCTCCCTTTTTTTCATCAAGACGAAGGATGCAATTAAAATCACCAATGACAAGCCAAGGGATAGAATTATCTTGAATATTAAGTTGCTGCCAAAGTCTCCTCCTGACAGTTTGAATATAGCTAGCATGAACAAAAGAAACTTGAACCCCGTCAACCTCAATCGTAATGGCCTGCTTGCTGACATTCACAATTGAAGGACTTATTGTATTCACATAACAAACCAACAGATTTGCAACACTAGAAGAAGAAGCATTATTTATGACATGAGGAGAAAAACCTTCCCTTAGAAGACCATTACTAAACGCTGCAGAGCAATGCACTTTAGGTTCAGCTAGGCAAAAAAAATTTGGCTTAAAATCTCTAATTAACTCTTTAAGTTTATCTTGAGCTATATCACGTGCAACTCCATTAATGTTCCAAAATAAAACCCGCATTAAACTTTGGGATTTTGCTTTTTATTCAGCTGTACTTTAGAAGTATTTGAGGAGGATTTTAATCTTGGTGAAGAACCATTCCGATCTCTAATACCCAATTCTGAATTGTCTTCCAAATCTGAGAAGGAATCATCATCTCTTAACGCATCAAGTTTCGCCTGCATAGCCAAAATTTGCTTGTACTTTTCCTCTCTAGCCACTTCATCAACTTTATCTATTTCATGCATCATTGAGGACTGACCGACAAAAGAGCTACCCAGGATATTAAACTTATTATGAGAGATGAATTCAGAACTTCTTTCAAGAGCGTCACACGTAGGTGTAGACAAAGATGAAACAAGTATCATACCTAGATTAGGAAGCCTAGTTCTCGCCAATTCAGCATTCCCACCCGGCTTAGTATTTAAGGCATTGGCACTCAACGACACAGCCTTATTAACTAAAACTGAATGCGAAATAGCAGCTTGTTTAGCAACAGCTGTAGCATTACGCAAAGCAGCTTCGGACCTGTATAAATCATCTTGAATCTGTTGTTCCAACTAAACAGTGTCATTATCGCTCCCCACTTCAACTGGTACGTTAGTTTCAGGAGGTGTTTTCTTGTTTTTCCTTTTATTCTTCTTATTGTTTGCAACCTGCCATGTTGCATTGTTTGCGCCCTGATGAATAACAAGAGTTTTAGGTTGCTGAGACGTACTAGCTGGTTGATGAGCTTCAGAATATGTAGCGTGCTTCTTCCTACATTCAAAATCCAAGTGGCCAACAATCTTGCACTTGGAGCAAAACTTTGGCTTCTTGAGAATTTCAATTGGCTGTAAAAAGTTACGACCACCAACTTCTACATAAACTACATCAGTATCATGTTTTGCAAAATCTATATCAATTAAAACGGAGGCATAATGACCATATTCATGATCTAGGGTTCGCTTGTCAACCACAATGGGCGTTCCAAGAGATTTCCCTAAAGCTAGCAGCGTCTTTTCCACCCACATCTCAACAGGGAGACCGGGAAACTTGACCCACACGGTAGAATGAGAGGTATATTGTTTGTAAGCATCAAACCCTGGATACCATTCAATCAAACGCAATGGTTGTTCACTAACAATCCACGGATCTAAGTTACCATCTTTGTAAACCTTGTCTTTGTCTTCTTGAGATAACAGTTTGATGATGAAAAAACCGCAATTGATAGGGATAAATTGAACCCTAGTTTCACCCAGGCTCCATTGTTGTTCCAAATTATTTTTGATATTATTAAGCTTCACACCTTTGAGATCCAGTCTACCAATAAGACTAAATCGCCATATCTGACAGCCTTCTTCATAATATTCTCGAGGAATCACTATGGCCGGCTTACCATCTTTGACAGTAGGGTTTGGTAATGAACTAATATCTATAGAAGTTGTAACATGATTTTTCTTATTTTTTCCCATAACGAGTTCAGCAAAAGTAAGTTTTGGATGATTAGAATCACCCTCAGATTGTTCACCCATCCTTAATCCCAAGTGTGATCAAGAATTTGAGCGCCAGAAAAATTTTGAAAAGTAAAACTCAAAATCGCCAGAGAGATTTTTTTTTTTTTTTTAGGAGAGAATCTTCAATTCCCTCAGATTCCCAAGACCGTAGGCTTGTGCTTTCATGCCCATGCCCAAGATTCAATTTGACATGCTCAAGTTTAAATTTGACTTGTCTAGGATCAATTTTGAGATGCCCAAGACCGTAGGCTTGTGCTTTCATGCCCATCCAAAGATTAAATTTGACATGCCTAGGATCAATTTTTAGGTGCCCAAGACCGTAGGCTTGTGCTTTCATACCCATGCCCAAGATACAATTTGACTTTCCCAAGTTTAAATTTGACATGTCTAGGATCAATTTTGAGATGCCCAAGACCGTAGGCTGGTGCTTTCATGCCCTTTCCTAAGATTTAATTTGACATGCCTATGATCAATTTTGAGATGCCCAAGACCGTAGGCTTGTGCTTTCATGCCTATCCCCAAGATACAATTTGATATGCCTAGGATCAATTTTGAGACGCCAAAGACCGTAGGCTTGCGCTTTCATGCCCATGCCCAAGTTTCAATTTGACATGCCCAAGTTTAAATTTGAAATGTCTAGGATCAATTTTGAGATGCCCAAGACCGTAGGCTTGTGCTTTCTTTCCCATGCCCAATATTCAATTTGACATGCCTAGGATCAATTTTGAAATTCCCAAGAGCGTAGGCTTGTGCTTTCATGGCCATGCCCAGGATTCAATTTTACATGCCCAAGTTTAAATTTGACATGTCAAGGATCAATTTTGAGATGCCCAAGACCGAGGATTGTGCTTTCATGCCCATGCCCAAGATTCAATTTGACATGCCTAGGATCAATTTTTAGATGCCCAAGACTGTAGGCTTGTGCTTTCATGCCCATGCCCAAGATTCAATTTGACATGCCTAGGATCAATTTTGAGTTTCCCAAGACCGTAGGCTTGTGCTTTCATGCCCATACCCAAGATTCAATTTGACATGCCCAAGTTTAAATTTGACATGTCTAGGATCAATTTTGAGATGCCCAAGACCGTAGGCTTGTGCTTTCATTGCCATGCCCAAGATTCAATTTGACATGCCCAAGTTTAAATTTGACATGTCTAGGATCAATTTTGAGATGCCCAAGACCGTAGGCTTGTGCTTTCATGCCCTTGCCCAAGATTGAATTTGACATGCCTAGGATCAATTTTGAGATGCCCAAGACCGTAGGCTTGTGCTTTCTTTCCCATGACCAAGATTCAATTTGAAATGCCTAGGATGAATTTTGAAATTCCCAAGACCGTAGGCTTGTGCTTTTATGCCCATGCCCAATACTAAATTTGACATGCCCAAGTTTAAATTTGACATGCCTAGGATCAATTATGAAATTCCCAAGACCGTAGGCTTGTGCTTTCATGCCCATGCCCAAGATTCAATTTGACATGTCGAAGTTTAAATTTGATATGTCTAGGATCAATTTTGAGATGCCCAAGACCATATGGTTGTGCTTTCATGCCCATGCCCAAGATTAAATTTACAATGCCTAGGATCAATTTTTAGATGCCCAAGACCGTAGGCTTGTGCTTTCATGCCCATGCCCAAGATTCAATTTGACATGCCTAGGATCAATTTTGAGTTTCCCAAGACCGTAGGCTTGTGATTTCATGCCCATACCCAAGATTCAATTTTACATGCCCAAGTTTAAATTTGACATGTCTAGTATCAATTTTGAGATGCCCAAGACCGTAGGCTTGTGCTTTAATGCCCATTCCCAAGATTCAATTTGACATGCCCAAGTTTAAATCTTACCTTTCTAGGATCAATTTTGAGATGCCCAACAACGTAGGCTTGTGCTTTCATTCCCATGCCCAAGATTCAATTTGACATGCCTAGGATCAATTTTGAGATGCCTAAGACCGTAGGCTTGTGCTTGCATGCCCATGCCCAAGATTCAATTTGACATGCCCAAGTTTAAATTTGACATGTCTAGGATAAATTTTGAGATGCCCAAGACCGTAGGCTTGTGCTTTTATGCCCTTGCCCAAGATTTAATTTGACATGCCTAGGATCAATTTTGAGATGCCCAAGACCGTAGGCTTGTGCTTTCATGCCCATGCCCAAGATTCAATTTGACATGCCTAGGATCAATTTTGAGATGCCCAAGACCGTAGGCTTGTGCTTTCATGCCCATTCCAAGATTCAATTTGACATGCCCAAGTTTAAATTTGACATGTCTAGGATCAATTTTAAGATGGCCAAGGTCGTAGGCTTGTGCTTTCATTCCCATGCCCAAAATTCAATTTGATATGCCCAAGTTTAAATTTGACATGTCTAAGATCAATTTTGAGATGCACAAGACCGTAGGCTTGTGCTTTCATGCCCATGCCCAAGATTCAATTTGACATGCCTAGGATCAATTTTGAGATGCCCAAGACCGTTGGCTTGTGCTTTCATGCCAATGCCCAAGATTCAATTTGACATGCCCAAGTTTAAATTAGACATGTCTAGGATCAATTTTGAGATGCCCAAGACCGTAGGCTTGTGATTTCATGCCCATGCCCAAGATTCAATTTGAAATGCATAGGATCAATTTTGAGATGCCCAAGACCGTAGGCTTGTGCTTTCATGCCCATGCCTAAGATTCAATTTGACATGCCTAGGATTAATTTTGAGTTGCCCAAGACAGTAGGCTTGTGCTTTCATGCCCGTCCCCAAGATTCAATTTTACATTCCCAAGTTTAAATTTGACATGTCTAGGATCAATTTTGAGATGTCCAAGACCGTAGGCTTGTGCTTTAATGCCCATTCCCAAGATTCAATTTGACATGCCCAAGTTTAAATCTGACATGTCTAGGATCAATTTTGAGATGCCCAACACCGTAGGCTTGTGCTTTCATGCCCATGCCCAAGATTCAATTTGACATGCCTAGATCAATTTTGAGATGCCCAAAACCGTTGGCTTGTGCTTTCATGCCCATGCCAAAGAATCTGTTTTACTTATTAAGAATCTGTTTTGGATTAATGATGGCTGAAGAATCTGTTTTACTTATTAAGAATGGCTCTAATTCTCAATCCTTTGCGGAAAAAGTGAAAGTACGTCAAACAATACAGCCTACTGCTGTTGATGTGAGTAGTTTACCAAACCCTACGTTAATCAATGGTGAACCATCTTTGGTTATACCTGCTGATTTTTACCAAGAAGGTTGTAAACCATTTGAATACAATTTTATTGCGAGACTAAACTTCACCGGTTTGAAGTTTGTGGAAGTGAAGAATATCCTAGTTACACAATGGCAGCTAAACCCTAATTCGGTTAGGTTTATGTCCATGAGTAAGGGTTTCTTTGTGATTATGTTGCGTGATGAACAAACAAAGTCCAGAATACGTAACAAGAAGTGGTATGTTAATCAACAAGAACTGCGTTTGATGGATTGGTACCCTGGTTTCGATCCTGAAAGACAAAATACTTCCCATGCAGCTGTATGGGTGCATTTACTAGGTCTTCATGCATATTTATGGACGGAAAGATCTTTGCTTTCGATTTGTAAAGCGGTAGGTAATCCGATAGTAGTAGATCAACGAACCCTAAATCTGGAGTTTGGAAGCTTTGCTTCGGTGTTGGTAGATGTGGATTTCGCAAAACACATTCCTAGCAGGATTCTGCTTACTGATGGTGGTCGTACCTTCTGGCAAACTGTGGATATCCCTAAACATCCTAAATTCTGTTTGCACTGCAATATTATTGGTCATACTGATAAGGAGTGTAGACAGAAACCCAAGGATGATGAGACTGGCAAGGAGAATGAAGAGAAGACTGATGCTAATCAAGATTGGCAGGCAACAAAGGGTAAGAAACGATCTCGTAATTGAAAGAAGAATACCAATCAGGAAGCTACTAGTGGCGTTGACAAGTCAGCTGATGATAATGCAAACACTGGTACAGACGACAATGTCATTGTGACAGTTGAAGGGAATGATGTTGGGGAGAATGATGTTGGTGAGGATACCAGACAGCTTGGGGATGAATTAGTTGCTTCTGAAGCTCAACTTCGGGCAGCGTCTGAGGCTATTGAGACAGTTAAACAGGCGTTAGCTACGAAACGAGCATTAGCTAACGGGTTGTTAGTGGGTGAAACTACAACTGAATCTAAGTCAGGAACGAGTGGTGAATTGGCAAGAACTAACCACTCTAGTAATGATAAGAACCATGCTAAATCTTCTTCTACTCCCGTTGAAACTGTGCCCCAGATTCAAGGTACGGTGGTTGATAATATTGCAGATACCCCAATCTACAATGCTTTAACTGAGACTATTGTGGTTATTTTGCCAAATAAATTTGATGTCTTGAATGCTGACTTGGGTTTTGACAACTCAGTGCAACAATCTAACCAAGATGATGAAAGTTCGGATGAAGAACTCTCGCCAGAGAAAGCAGCTTCAGGTGTCAAGGATTCAAAATGGTCTGAGATACCAGTTGAGAAAGTGGTTCCAAAACAGACTAGAAAGCCTGGTCGTGTGCGTATGCAAAATGCTTCTCAAAGTGATTCACAACAAAGTAGTACTACATCGTCTAAGTCTGACTCGTACTCTGAGGTAAATGAGTTGGGAATTCGTGTTTGCAAAGGTTTTTCTCCAGTTATTGAAAAAAGGGTTCAGAACAAGAATCCAAAGTTAACTAATAAGCCAAAAAATAATGTTTCCTAATGCGGTCACTCTATTGGAATGTTAATGGGGTGGCGAAGGTGGAGGCTGGTTTGAAGTTACGGGAGTTAGTTAGAGTTTTTAAGCCAGTTATTCTCTGTATATCTGAGCCAAAAATTCGTTACTCAGATGGTGTTATGTTAAGGCTTAATTTAGCTGGTTTTGTTAAGAAGGTGTTGATGGTGGATTTTCATTTAAGGTTAAAATTGTAAAAGCCAGAAAATTATGCGCTAACATCTTGTAAAAGATACAGCCATTAATAAGTGTTGAATACTTCTTCACTTTACTAATTCACCTAGAATGGAGCATGTGACAACAATCCCATTCTGTGAATTAATTACACGAAATTCATCCAGGTTGGAGCATGTAGCAACAATCCCATATACCATGTGAATTTACAACATTATTAATTAATGCGTAACCAGCCTTGTATTTCCTGTACTCATTATCAGTGCGGCATGACGACTGAGTGTTGCTCTCAGCAGAGCAACACGAATCTCCAAGCATTATAATGAAAGCATGTACGAAATACCCGCACATGCTGCAACTCTCGGTGTGTTATACTAGCCCGATTGAGCAACTCTCGGTATGTTATACTAGCCCGATTGAGCATCCGGACTGTCCGTATCAGTTTGGAAATGATCACGATCATCCAACTTCACCAGCATGATTGGATGGCCCAGATCAATTCCATAACCCCCAAGCAGGTATGGAATATTCGCTGCCGAACCAACGCGGGCCCCGCATGGTCGGCCTCCCCAAAAGATTGGCATAGCTTGCCAAAACGTCCAAACCAGAGCAGTATGGACGGAAAACCCTAAATTAGGTTTTGCGGCACATTACATGTGTCGCAAAACAGTCTCAACCATCCATCTTCGCAGGTATAGATTGAGGGTGTAGATGTAGATTCAAAGGGCCCAGAGCATGTCAACACAATCACCGTGGGCCCGCCTACATACCTGACCGATCGGTCAAGACCAACCATGGTTGGTCATCCCGATTCGTACGCCCGAATAGAGCATGACGCACGGCCGTGAAACCTAAAATTAGGGTTTTTGAGCATCACGAGCGTCCATATTCTCCGGCACGAATGGAGGGTCCAAGATTAAATTAAGCAGGTCCGGTCATACCAACATGACCACCGTGGACCCATCTATCCCCTCACCTGATCGGCCAAGGCATACCATGCCTGGTTATCCCAAATCGTCCGCCCAAACTAGCGTGGTCACACTTCCCGATTGCAAACTAATCTCGACCACTCAACTTCGCCGGACGATTTGAGTGGCTTAGATCACGTTTTCATGGGACAGTCAGGTATAGGCGTGAACACCAGCCTACCACCTACACGCCAGACCGATCAGCCAAGACCGACCAAGATTGGTCATCTTGGAATGCGCGCCCAAAGTTGGCACGATGCACGGCTTTTGCGGCACTAGCTTTGCCGCAAACCGATCTCGACCACTCAACTTCGCCGGACGGGTGAGTGGCCCGGATCACACTCTCGTGAGATAATGGGGCATGGGCGCCTACACCGTCATGCCGTCTACACGCATGTACGATCGGCTGGCCAAAATTGTATCCCAAGCTTGGATTCGACCAGGCTGAAGAGGGATGCTTGCGCACCTCTTCTAAAACCCTAATTTCATTAACGGTCACAGATGAGTGTCTCAAAGATCATCTCGTCCGTCCAACTTCACCGGCTTGGTTATACAGCCACAGTCGGGAGTTAATTGGTCGGTGCGGCGTCATGGTGATCACCATCCGTCACTCTACCACACCATGTGGTCGGTCAAGGGAGGATTTGCTTGCGCAACTTCCAAACCATCACATGAAGTAGGATGGACATGAGGCTATTTTGAGACGCTCAAACAGCGATGCTTCATACATGCTGAGTATACTCGATGAAGTAACTACATAGAATACACACGATACTTCACAAGTATCGACTTCCTGAATAACGCAGTTATTCAATTTAGCATTACATGCTACTTTTTGTGGGTCCCACGATCCACACATTCCAGACATCAATCATGTCACAAACTAGGGGATACATACTGGGGTATTGGTCTGGCGGTTTACAGCGTGCGGCGCACAACGCGCCATCACAAGAACGTGTCAGGAAGTCATGGACGGTTAAGTGATGATGGGAGAAGTGTGCAAGCCTGGTCGTGTGACACTAACACATTACTCCACTACTCCATCACTCCACTTTCTCCACTTCCCACGAGATACGAGGGTTAGGCTAAAAGACTTGTATAAATAGGTTCTCCATCCTATTTTTCAAACAATGAACAAGTCCAGGACAACGAGAGGCAAGTGTTGATACCATCGTATTCAAACACCGGAACCGATAGCTTACATCCCGCAAGCCAGTCCGACTTTTTCGATACAAGTCATACATAGCCAACACCTTCACAATATCAACACCTTCTTCGCTTCCCTCCCTAAGATCAACCCCATCTCCTTCACTTTGTGACCGAAACAAGTCTGGAACGGCCATTTCTTGGTTTAGGACGGATTTGCACAGATTGATTTCTCGAATATACAAGCACTCCCGTGCAGTGCATTTGTTTAAGGTTTAGACTCATTTCTCATCCACACACCCCAAATTACCAAAACCGGCAGAAATAGTTTTCACCCATAAACAGAAGGTTATTCATAATTCTTCCTCAAGTTCTTTGGGTAATCTTTGGATTCTTTGGAGTGAGGATATTGAAAAGCCAGTGGTGTTAAATATGGCTAGGCAGGCCATTACGGTGAGAGCTGAAGGGGTTCATATTTCTTTTGTTCATGCCAGTTATATCCAAGTTTTTAGAAGAAGATTATGGAATCAATTGACTGCGGTGGACTCTACAACTCCATGGTTGGTAATTGGTGATTTTAACTGTATTCTCCGCAATGATGAGAAGAAGGGGGGTAGATAAGTTCTTACTTCTAGTATTAATGAATTCAGTGATTGGATGGAGGAGAATAGTATTTTTGAGGAGGACTCTTTGGGTTCTAAATTCACTTGGGCTAATGGTCAATTGGGGGTGCGAAGAATTATTAGCAAGTTGGATCGTGCTATTATTAATGAACCTTGGTTAACTAAATTTTCGAATTGGCGGTGTAAAGATCTTCCTAGGGAAGTTTCTGATCATTCGACTCTAATTGGTTTTCCTTTTGTTTCTCCCAGGCCGAGACATGCTCCTTTCAGAATTCAGAAAATGTGGTTTTTGCATCCTAATTTTATTAAAATGGTTGAGGCTTCTTGGAATGCTCCGGTGTATGGTAATCCTGATTTTATTTTTCCTTTCAAACTGAAGAGATTGAAGGTAGCTTTGAAGTTGTGGAATCAACAGGTGTTTGGCAATGTGAATGCAAGGCTTAAACAGGATCAATTAAAATTTGAAGTGGCTAGTAGAAATTCAGATGAGGATCCTTTTGATATTTCCAATTTTTTTTTGGTAAATCCAAAATGTATTAATTAATAACTAGAATACAAAACAAAATGAAGAGCAAGAAAAGAGGTCAGGAAAACCCCAAAAACTTGCTAATCATTTGAAACTAAAATAAGATACATTTGGTAATTCAATAGAATACAAAAAATCATGTCTTCCAAGATAATGTCTTTCCTCCTCGTTGAGAAGAATGCACCCTCTTTTTGCCATCTTATCCGCAGCGAAATTAGCCTCTCTATAAGTGTGATCAAAACGAATAGCTTCATAATGTGAAGAAACTTCCCTCCAGCGTTGCAAAACAAACCAAGGAAGCTTAGAACTAGAAAAAGCCGTGATAGCACCCAAAGAATCTGAGCAAATACAAACTTTTGTGTAACCCCATTAAAGCGCCCATTCCAAACCAATTAAAATTCCAGAAATTTCCACAATATAGTTTGTCATTGTGCCCAAACCAATACTCATAGCCCCAATCACATTAGCATCATGGTCACGCGCTACAACACCAGCCCCAGCCACACCCGAATTACCACGAGCCACACCATCACAACACAGCAGAAGCTCATCCATATCCGGAGGTATCCAACTACACTCAACAGGCTCAAGAAGCTTCACCTTCCTATGCCTTACCTTAAAGAAATCCAGAATCTTCAAATCTTCAACCGAATTGAACATGTAGCCTTTGAGACGAACTGAATACTCGTGTATTTGATTGAACACGGTAGTCTTAAAGAAGCCCCAGCTAACCTTTTTGTTATCATAAACAAAACGGCAACGAGTTTGCCACAACTCCGAACGCACCACCAACACAGCAATGAGCCAAAGCTCTTTAATATGCAACTTCTTTCACGAACCGCTTTATAGGCTGTAGACAAGTTCAGGTGAGATTGCACACCAAAAATATCCGAAATCCAGCTCCAAGCCATCTCAGCAAACCTGCAATGCCAAAGCAAGTGGTCCAACGATTCCTCCGCATTATTACACAAGCAACACTTATTTATCACCTGAATTTTGAACCTGTCTCTCGACTTGATCGAGAGTAGCACAAGCTCTTCTTAAAATTTTCCAATTTCTAGCCGCCAAAGCCGGATGCACGATTGCCTCCACATCAAGTTCGCTCCCTCTAGCTTTGAATATCTCTTACGTATAAGAGATTTTGCAGGCTTTCACCGTGAACCGACTGAAGCACTAGGTCTCCAAACTTGACGATCCTCCCCATTCGAATGAAAGGTAAATCCGCCTCTTCAATGCCGCAGACCAACAAAGTGTCACGATACTCTTCATTTAAATTCCAAGCACCATTGACTATTATATCACTCACCAAAACAAAGACGATTAAGAGAATAATCTTCAAGAATATCAGCAATAGCCATATCACCAACCCAAACATCATAATAAAGAGAAGTATCCCGTCCATCCCCAATTAAGATTTTAGTGTTATCTTCAACCAAAGAGTACACCCATTTGATTCCAGGAAGGATGGAGGATTTGATATAATGCACCAACTGACCATTTCTCTTAAAAAATCTAGCACGCAAGAAGCGAGCCCAAACCGTTTTAGAGTTACGAATTCTCCACCACAGACTCATAAGAAGAGCCTTATTCATAACTCCCATTTGAGTTAAACCCAAACCACCTTCCTCATGAGGCGCACAAACTTTGTCAAAAGCTACAACAAAAGATCTACTCACCTTAGAATCACCAGACCAAAGAAAATTCCAAATAGCAACTTCACATTCATGGACAAACTTGCGTGGCCACTTGTAGACCGCCATGTTATGAATAGAGTAACTTGCAATCACCGATTTAACCAAAGACAACTCTATCTTGAAAAAAAGCAATCTACCTTTCCAGCCGGATAATTGCTCTTTTATCTTCACAACTACATTCTCCATATGGTGATACCTAACAAAGACCCAGCATCACCTTAACACCAAGATACCTATCAGAAACGAAGCAATAGGCATCCCTAAGAAATCAGCAATCGTAGCTCTCCTATTTAAAGAACCCCCACCATAATAGAGTTTGCTCTTTTCTCTACTAACCGTCTGCCCCGAAGCACGCTGATACAAACCCAATAAACCCACCAGATATTTCTGCTTATTTCCATCACGAAAGAGCTTCGAGATATTTCTGCTTAAGACATCTTCAATCAACACAAAAATTAGAGGAGACAAAGGATCACCCTGACGAAGACCTCTATCAATACTGAAAAAACCTTCCGGATTACCATTAACCAACACCGAAATTCTAGCAGAACTTAGAATTTGTAAAATCCAACCACACCAATTATCCGAAAAACCATATCGTCTGAAAACTTCCAAAATAAACGACCAACTCACAGTATCAAAAGCTTGTGTAATGTCTAGTTTTAAACCCACATTACCGTACTTGCGTCTGATTTGAGTTTCATTAACCATCTCCGAAGCAAGACTAATATTTTCATGAACTTTCATAAAAGCCACTTGCTCCTCTGAAATTAAATTATCTAGCACACCACCAAGCCTAGTCGCGAGAATCTTAGTAAAAATCTCGAAAAAGAAATTACTGAGACCAATAGGCCTGAAGTTACGAAGAGTATTCGCACCTCTTTCCTTAGGCAAGAGCATAAGAAGGCTCGAATTCACACCATGAGGAATAAACTGATTAGTCCAACAAAACAAAATAGCATTAACCAAGTCTTCACGAATAATCTCCCAACAATGTCTATAGAAAAAACCAGCAAAGCCATCCAGGACCCAGGCGCACTATCAAGCACCTAAATCAAAAACATCCTTATGAATCTCCTCAAATGAAGGTAATCGATCCATATTAGCACACTCCTCCTCCGAGATGCTAGGATGATCAATATCAAAAAGAGCTTCCACCGGAGTCGAATCATCACCATTGAACTTATCCATATAATAATTGACAATAAGGTTCCTAATCTGATCACAATCAGTAATCGTCTCCCCATTACCATCTACCAACTCCGAAATAGTATTACTACTCCTTCGAATACGAATAGAATTATGAAAGAAACTAGTATTACTAACCCCTTCCACTAGCCAATTATTTCTAGATTTTTGCTTCAACATCGTAGCCTGTTGCATACGAATATCATTAACTTCCACCGCTGCACTTCTCATCAAATTTAATTTGTCAACATCTGAAGGGTCTTCATCAGTTAACCTCAAAGCACTCTCAAGTCTTAGTTGAGCTTGTTTCAATTTGACATTTACATTACCAAAAACCTCTTGATTCCACAACTTTATAGCTATTTTTAAATGCTTCAGCTTTTGAGGAAAGATAAAAGATGGCGAACCCACAATAGGAATCTTCCAACTATCCTCAACCATACGCATAAAATCTGGATGTCCAAACCACATCTTTTGAACCCGAAAAGGAGCCAAACGCGGTCTAGAGTTAACAAAAGGATAACCAATAAGAGGAGAATGATCGGAAACTTCCCTAGGAAGAGATTTACACCGCCAATTCTCAAAACGATTTAACCAAAACTCATTAATAACCGCACGATCAAGTCTACAAATAATTCTTCTAACCCTCGACTGCCTATTAGTCCAAGTAAACTTGTTACCCAAAGACTCCGCCTCAAAAAGACTATTATCATCCAACCAATCACTGAATTCATTCACAACTGAAGTTCTTGGAATCTCACCTCCCCTCTTCTCTTCATTCCGAAGAACACGATTAAAATCACCAATGGCTAACCATGGAACTCTTTGATCACCCATATTCAACTGATTCCATAAAGTCCTTCTAGTAGCCTGAACCGAACTAGCATGAACAATAGAAATATGCACACCATTAACACCAATAGTTATAGCCTGATTAGAACAATTCAAGACCACAAGATCCGCAACATTCAAAGACCACATAACCCACAAATTCCCAATACGAGTAGAAGTAGAATTATGAATAATAGTACTATTGAAGCCCTGAATAGAAAACTTACGAACAGCTCTGGAGAAAACTGAAACCCTTGGTTCAGCAATACCAATAACATTTGGCTTGAAAACCTTAACTAACTCACGCAACCTGCATTGTGCTTCATCACGCACAATCCCATTAATATTCCAAAAGAGAACTTTCATTGGGAAACTTTATTGATGTTGTTTAACTTAACTCTCTGTGCTCCCCTAGGAGCATCAATCTTTGGTACCCCATCACCGGATTTAGACTTTGAACCATTATTAGATTTAGGCTCATTCACTAAGTTCCTTGAACCCACAATAGCTGAAGAGTTACTAGCAATGATAACATGCTTTTTAGCCGTCCACCTACTAGTGACGCTGTCAAAGAAAGGAGTTAACCCATTTTGTGAATCTGCTTGAGATGCAACGTTATTGGCAACAACGTTATTTTCAGCTAAAACCAATTCATTATTCAAAACATCAAAACGATTAGGCGAAACCACACTTTCACGAACATAGAGAGAATCAGTTAAAGGAGTGTCGATGAAATAGCACCAATCTTATTAACTAATGAATTCCTACTCTCCCCGTTTCGAATTCATAATTAACTCGCAGACTGGCAAACCCTCCGTTGCACTAGTAACTGAAACTCCATTCGCTTCTGCTCTTTGCCTAGTTCTTGCCAATTCGACATAGGCAGAGCGAAAAACAGCTTCAGATTTTGCTATTTCATCCTGCCACTGTGTTTAGCTACAGCACCTTGAACACTCGCCGATTCAACCTCACCATCCTCTAATATATCTGAAGCAGAATTAACGTGTGCATGCAATCCATGCACATCAGCAATCCCACTTTCATTAGGAGGCGTATTAGCAGCATCAGAGACAACTAGGTAATCACCATGCATATCCTTCACGGCATTAGTTTGAATAACTTCTGGTATAACTGGAATCACCGGAGTGAATTTCCCTCTTCTTCTTCTTGCCTCACGCCATTCTGATCCCCCTTGGTTGTTACCTCCTCTATGCTCTTGAGAAGTAGAAGCACCAGCGACTTGCAGCCCTAAAGATGTATCCTGTTGTTGCGTATTGGCTGTAGTATTCTTATTCTTTTTCCTACATTCCGAATCCTGATGCCCTAAAATCTTACACTTACTGCAAAATTTAGGTTTCTTCCGGATTTCAATAGGTTGCCAAAATTCGACCCCCTCCAACCGTAACATGAATTCTATCTGTGTCCGAGCCAAAGCAAAATTAATGTCTATAAGAACTGAAGCATAATAACCATACTCATGAGCCAATGTACGCTTATCTACAACAATGGGAGTTCCCAACGATTTTCCAAAAGCCAACAATGTCTTCTCAATCCAATATTCAACAGGCAAGCCAGGAAACTTAACCCATATAGTGGCGTGAGATGTTTTGTGCTTGTCTACGTCAAAACCTGGAAACCACTCCATTAGGTTTAGCTTTTGCTGATTAAATAACCAAGCTTCAACGTTTAAAATCTTGTCTCTATCTTCTTTGGATTGCAACTTGATGATGAAAAAACCCCTATTCGTAGGAATGAATTGGACACGGCCCTGACCTAACTTCCATTGTTGTTCAAAGCTATTTTTGACATCTTGAAAATCAACTCCCTTGAAATCCAGTCGACCAATGAGACTGAATCTCCAAATATCACAACCTTCCTCATAAAACGATTCAGGTAATACAATAGCAGGTTTGCCATCTCTCAAAGTAGGGTTTGGCAACGTTTTCAAGTCCAAAGTTATTGTTGGAAGCTGTTTTTTACCAAAACTTTTTCAGCATATGTTAGAACTCTTGTTTGAGGAGGATCAGTTGCATCCCCCATCTCAAATCACCCAAAGTGATGATCCAAGTTGAACGCGCGCAAGAAAAAAATTTGAAAAAAAAGTGAAAACCTAAAATCGCCAGAGCAAATTTTAGGAGGAAATTTGAAGCATCTAACTGTGAGATGGAAGACAAAAATGAAGTGTTGACAGTGGGATTTGAACCCACAGAAAGAAAGGATACGCGTGGTCGGCAGGATTCGAACCTACGCGGGCAAAGCCCACATGATTTCTAGTCATGCAGAATGTGTTGAAAGATGCGTTGGTGGATGTCCATGAAGTGCGTATGCAACAACATATTATGTTAAAGGAAAAGTCTCGCAATAAATGGATTTTGGAGGGTTCTAGTAATACTTCTTATTTCCACAGTTCTATCAATATCCGTAGAAGTGCCAATACCATTTCGGAGTTGGTTGCAGATGATGGGTCTCTTATCCAGGAGCCGGACCAATTAAGAGACCATGTGGTTTCTTATTATGAGAATAAATTTAATGGGGAAGATTCTCAGATCAATGATCACTTGTTTGATTATGAGCATAATTCTATTTCTTTTGAGAAAAGGCAGATGTTGGATTAAGTTCCTTCAATGGAGGAAATTAAGGCGGCGGTTTTTGATTTAGGTGCGGATAGTTCTCCAGGTCCGGATGGCTTCTCGGGGTGTTTCTATAGACAACTGTTGGGATTTAATTCATCAAGATCTAACTAATGCTATTATATTTTGTTGGAATAACAAATCTATTCCAAATGGGGCTAATTCTAGTCTCATTCTTTTGCTGGCTAAGGTGAGAGGTGCGGATAGTTTAAGGAAATATAAACCAATTGGTCTAAGTAATTTTTTCTTCAAAATTTTTATGAAAATCTTGGCTACTAGACTTGGTAAGGTATTGGATAATTTGGTCTCGGAAGAACAAGTGGCTTTTATGAAGGGGAGGAATATTCATGAAAACATTAGTTTGGCTTCGGAGATGGTGAATGAGCTGCACATTAAAAGGAAGGATGGTAATCTGGGTCTTAAACTTGATATTTCTCAGGCTTTTGATACAGTCAGTTGGTCTTTTGTTTTGGAGGTATTCAAAAGGTATGGTTTTTCGGAGGATTGGTGTACTTGGATTCACAATATTCTGAATTCTGCTAGAATTTTTATTCTTCTTAATGGGAGTCCGGAGGGTTTCTTCAAGATTAATAGGGGTTTGCGTCAGGGGGATCCTCTTTCCCCTCTTATTTTTGTTTTGATAGAGGATGTTCTAAGTAGGAACATCACTAAGCTCTTTCAAAATAAAATCATGACTCATATGGTGAAGCGAAATGGTATTGCTCCAACTCATTTATTTTTTGCTGATGATATTATGATCTTTTGAAAGGGAAATATGAAGAGGCTGACAAACTTGGTGAAGCTGTTGGATGATTATCAACAGGCTTCTGGTCAGCGTGTTTGTAGGGAGAAAAGCAAAATTTATTTTGGAGGTGGGTCTTTGAATAGGCGTCAAACAATTGTGGATTTCTTAGGCATGGAAGTTATTTATTTCCCGGATCGTTATTTTGGGGTTAAGGTGATGCCTGGAGTGGTGAAGTATAGTCATATTAGTAATGTTGTGGACAAGCTTAAGGATCAGCTGTCGGTTTATAAAGGTAAGATGCTTTCCTTTCAAGCTCGTGTGGTTCTTGCTAAAACTGTCCTTTCGAGCTATGCGATTCATAAGATAGCTGTGTGTAAATGGCCTGTTAAATTTGTTAAACAATGTGAAAGAGTGATTCGTAATTTCCTTTGGTCGGGAGATTCAAATTTATCTAGAGCTTTTGTGGTCGGGTATGACAAGATTTGTAGTCCAGTGCGTGAAGGGGGTCTTGGGCTAACTAGCTTAAGAACTATGAACAAGGCGCTGATTATGAAGTTGTGGTGGAGCATTAAAGCTTCTAAGAAGAAATGGGCTAGGTTCTTGGAGACGAAATACACTTGCAGAGATGGTCGACTGAAGTTGGCTGGAGTAAAATCTTCGATTCTTCCTGGGATTCGTTGGGTTTACAATGATGTAATGCGCAATACCAAATCTTTGATTGGAGATGGGAGAGCGACTTCAATTTTTTATGATGTTTGGTACGGAACTGTTGCTTTAGCGGAAGTTTTGAATCGCACTGACCTTGATAGAAATGTAAGAGTTAGTGACATTATTGTGCAGGATCAGTGGCAGTTAGAGGTTATTCATTTGCAAAATCTAACGAACGCTGGTGTTGTGCTGGAGAATCTGCCAAGGCGTAGTAATTGTAGTGATAAGAAGATTTGGATGCCAGATTTAAAAGGTGCGTTCTCTGTCAGGTCTGCAAGGGGTCTTGTGAGAACTAAATACATGATTCTGGAGGAGGCTAAGCTGTTGTGGAAGAGCGTGGTTCACCCTTCTTTGGCGGCTCAAAACTGGAAGTTTGTCGGGGAGCTTGCGCAACTCGGACAAAGTCAAAAAGCGATTCAAGATAGCTCTTCCGTCTAGGTGCAGCGTCTGCCAAATTGAGGAGGAGTCTTTGGAGCATGTTCTTTGGGGTTGTAGTGCTGCGAAGCAAGCCTGGCTTTGGCTGGAAGGTATTTTCAATCTTCACCCGCAATACAATTTGATTATTTCTAACAAAGCAGCGAAAGGTTGTAGTAGAATGGTTAAGGACCTGTGGTTGGTTTAAATTTTGGTGCTGCGATCTGAATTGTGGCATCAACGAAACAAGATGGTGTATGAGAAGAAGAAGCCGTGCTGGACTTTTTTCAAACAACGAGTTCTCAACCTTATCATTGAATACTCGTTAAGATTGAATGGGTTTATGTTCAATATTGTTGAGGATTTAAGGATTCTGAATTTTTTCAGAGTTAAATGCCGTAGAGTAAAGTTTGTGAAACATGTGGAATGTCGTTGGTCTCCTCCTGAGCACAATCAACTTTTGCTTTGCTGCGACGGGGCTTCTTGGGGAAATCCGGGGGGTGGCAGGGGCAGGAGTTGTTGCTAGAAATGCTAATAGTGATGTTATTGGCGCGATGTGCATTGGTCTTGGAGTTATTTCTAATTATATGGCAGAGTTGTATGAGATTCTTCTTGGACTGGAATGGGCAGTTCAATGGGGTTTTCGAAATATTTTGATTCGGTCTGATTCTTCTAGTGTGATAACAGCCTTAGAGGAAGATAATTTGCCCTGGTTTGCGCAGCAAAGATGGGTTGATGCCAAGAGTCTTTACGATTCTATTATTTTTGAGCACACATACCGTGAAGTTAATTTTGCAGCTGATAAAATGGCAAAGAGTGGTTGTTTATTGGACTACGGTATAAGGATTAATTATGTCGGTCGTCTAGCTTTTCTTCATTCAATTGAATTACCAAATGTATCTTATTTTCGTTTTAAATAGTTTTGTGAGTTTTTAGGGTTGATGTGACCTCTTTTCTCACTAACTATCTTGTATATATTATTTTTTCAATACAATTTTTTGACTTATCAAAAAAAAAACCATGCCAAAGATTCAATTTGACATGCCCAAGTTTAAATTTGACATGCCTGGATCAAGTTTGAGATGCCCAAGACCGTAGGCTTGTGCTTTCACCCCCATGCCCAAGATTCAATTTGACATTCCCAAGTTTAACTTTGACATGTCTATGATCAATTTTGAGATGCCCAAGACCGTAGGCTTGTGATCGAATTTTGTATAGTGGTAAGTAAAGTTGTGGTTCACTCGAACTTATTGAAATCGATTTTAGGATTTAATAAAGAAAAATAATAAAAATAGAGAATATATACAATTTATGTCACAAGATGAAGAGAGTTACTGGGACTCGGGATTCCACCAATTCTCACATTCATGCGGTTCATCTATTAATTAGGACAATTAAAGCTCATAAAATAACAAACATCGACTCTAATTCTTTGCCAAGGTAGATTTTATAAAGAATTATATGTAATTCACAAGCATGACGCATCTAAAGTACCTAAGACTAAGCATGCGACATCTAACGAATTCACAAATAATCAATAAAAATCATAAATCAATTATAATAGTGCAAATAGTCATAAATGAATTAAATAGAATTACCACATGGGTGCAAAACAGCTTCCTCCGTCGTCCTAGTGATGGGTTCTAGCTCATCATGTTGGAAACACGCTCAAAACTCATTTTTATTGCTCAAAGGAGGTGTACAAATGATGAAATGGAGAAAATGATGAAAATCGGGTGTTTGCAACGATTATAATTGTTGCAAACACTGTTACAAAGAACAATAAAGATAAACTGTCACTGTTGCTTTAAGCCTATCCTATGAACTACGACCCACGTTTGTGAGTCGTTATCACTGTAGCGAAAACGACGGTCTATGTGCGTCTATTGTTCTTCGTGTTCTTGATGCAGCAGCAGAAATGGTGATTCTCTGCAGCTCGATTTTCTAAGCTCTGTAATGCTCTAAACTCTCCCAAACTCTCTCCGTCCTCTCCTAATGGCCTCGGACGCCCTTTATATATAGTTAACAGGACTAAGAAATCTCGCTCATTAACTCCCAATAATCCTCCTTCCTTATTTTCTCATCACGGGAATAATTTTTTTCTTTCTCATCTTTTCACACGTCAACTGGTAGCAAAATTTCTCACAACATGAAGCCAACACGCTCTCAACAGAGTTAAAGTTCTCGAGACACATACAAACCTTCCAAATACATGATAGAAAATCCCGATAATTATTCGAATCCAGCTCGGTGCTTGCCATGTTTTCTCTAACTTGATGAATTATTCGAATCCAACTCATCTACCCATCCTGTTTAATTGAAACAGGATTATTCCAATCTCAGGCAGCAACCAAATCCGTGTAAGACTCATGCAAACCAAGTCCATGGAAGACCGTGTAAAACTCTCCCTGTTTTGTCGAGATAACGAGGATATCCTTTCCTTTTTCGATAGAAACCCTACTATCTATCCTGTTGAGACAATACATGGCCTAACCAATCCAACCGCGTGACGAAATCCAAGTAAAACTGTCCAAAACTCAAGCCAGAAAAACAAGCAATCGAGTGATCTGTTTCCCGCCAAAACGAATCTTCAAAAAGGAAGAAGATGGAGTCCCTCTATCCAGTTATGGGGTGCGAATAGCACTAGGGTGCCCCTTAGCAATTGGGTTGCCCCTTATCCAAATTGGGAGTCCGAATAACAAATCTCCTGCGGGGTGCTTTGGACAACTTTTCGAGCCGATTTTTCCAAAATTGTTTTATTTCCCAAAAATACCTACAAACACATAAAATACCAAAATTAGTACAAAATCGAGCACTAACAATACAGAACATTGAGAACAAAATAGACACATAAATGAGTCTATCAAATACCCCCAAACTTACTATTTGCTAGTCCTCGAGCAAATTTAATCTAGAAAATAAAATGACTACAGTTAGCATGTGCAGCAAGCCGTTAAACCGCTAGGTGGCCCTAGCGGCGGAGTGTTGTCTCCGGAGGGTTTACCAGAGGTGTACCCACAAAACCTTTACTGGACCCTAGCTATCTACGCAGTAACCTTGGAAAGCACTAAAGAATCTCCTTGGTTGGCATACAATCATTGAGTATAGGAGGAAGTACCCTGATGCGAAATTCCAATTGTTGTACACGAGTTTGCACTCAAGCATACTATAATTCATATAAAGTGACAGAGCTCTACTCAGATAGTTTCTGGACATCATAAGCCGGAGTCAACCAATCACATGGATAGATTAAGAATATGGATGTAGAAAAACGTGGATGATGTTGACTAAGGTGAACCTGTCCAAATGGACTGAGACACTGGTCTGGACTAATATCAACACACTGGCATATACAAGGGAACCAGTGGTCGATAATCCTAACTCTAGGTCAACTCAGCTGGCATATACAAGGGTACCAGTGGTCGACTTTATTGTATTTATTCGGTTGGTCTAGTGGTCTGGTTTTTTTTTTTTTTTTTTTTTTTTTTTTTTTTTTTGTATCTCAGTCACTCTATTTCACCCTAGCAATGGTAAATAGAAAAATAAAAGAAGTGATCAGTATTCTTTCGATGTTTCCATCACGAGGATATGGCGAAACTACCATGTTTTCTTTTTCTAACACATGAGCTCTGTGCTTTTATGAATATACTCTTTAGATGTTTCCATCTAATCAGATTGGTTCCTCAACTCCTACAACCAAGATGTTCCCATCCACTTAGATTAGTTAGTGCCAACCTTAATAAGCATAAATTTCTAGTCTCTGGAGTTTATTTATTGCAACTAAAAAGTTTCTCCCATACCCCCAAACTTAAATCTAACATTGTCCTCAATGTTCTAAAGATGAAATTAAAAACATGAACAAGGAGAAACTGTTACCATTTGAAGCAAAAGAGATAAGGAAAGATATTACCGTGTCGCAAGAATATTGGGTTACCTCCCAAGAAGTGCTAAGTTTAAAGTCTTCAGCCAGACAATGGAATAAATTAGTCACCTCGAAGAATCATATAGCAGCAGCCGGAATAACTGCGGGTCATCTGGATCAAAAAGTGCTAACCACAAGAAGAGGAAACTACCACAGACCAGGAAGATATCCAACACACCCTTATATATTGTTTTGTTTAAGACAACTACATCTAGTTGTGGTTCGTGTTCAGGCTCTATAAAAGGGTCTAAATAAAATGTTTTCATGGGCTGGACTTCCTCAAAAGAAGGATTCTTAAGATAAGGTTGTAGAGTCTGGAAATACTCAATTAAGAACTTAGAAGCACATAACAATAACCTCGAATAACTGGGATCCTCTAAGTCAATCAGACTTGACTCACTCGATTGACCACAAAGAGAGTGGTGGTCTTCCTTAAACAAATGTGTCGACCCTAATCTCCTAAAGTAATTAGGTTTAGTCTTAAAACTTAATATTTTACACATCTGAAACTTATACGTTCCCACAATTGGAAGGAAGGTTTTTGGTGGGAAAACAAAGTCAATCATGGTATCATAGCCTGGGTTAACCACATCAACCAGAGGATGGGTTTCTAACAACTGAAATTCTTTATGGACACAATTAGGTTTGGGAAAAAGTGTATGAAGATAATCTTTTAAAATGATTGAGGCACATATGTCAAGTCCCAAGTTAGGGACCTTTCTAAGAGTTAAGGCACATGGAGAATGATAATCACCCCCAAACTCAGAGTTTTCAGTGTCTCTAGAAAGACTAGTCACAACTTCCCTAATTTCAAGGTCATCTGATTCCTGAAAATGGTCAATTGATTCTTCTAAGTCAGGTACATCCTCACTCATCTCTACGAGTTCATTTTCTTTTTCTAAGTCTATTGTTTCTAAATCGCTAGACTCAAAATATACTAGTTCCTCTAAACCATTATTGGCTTCGTAATCAAAAGGAAATACTACATCGTCTAAAACGGGGGTATCTCTAGTCAAATCCTCATCCTTTTGAATAGGTGAATAATTATTAAAATTATTTGGATTTGAACTAGAAATATTATCATCATTAAGCTCAATTGGAGTAATGATTCTCGATCACTATGCCTACTGATTTCAAATTCTTCATCAACACTATCCTCATCATAATCATCATTATAATAATATGAAAATAGTTGAACCTCATCTAGACAAGTAGTGTTACCAATTTTATCCTCGTCATCCTGATTATAAAAATTGTCCTCATTTTCAGGGGTACTATTGGAAACACTAAGATTATCTCGAGCAGTTCCGTTCTGGGTCTCTAACAAAAGCTTTCGAATCGACTCATATGACTTCATTATGGTATTGTGACTCGACTCACATGACTTCCTTATTGTATCGTGATTCGACTCACATGACTTCCTTATTGAATCTAGGAAAGAAATTTCACTCGTTGCATTGCTTTCGTCCATAACTAAGTTATTCATTTCTGCTAACTTACGTGTCGACTCAGCTAACTTACGTGTTGACTCTAGCAGAGAGAAATTTTGCTCGTATGACCGGTTGGTGTGTGGATAGTAATTGGGCTCACCATGGTATGACCCATAACCTTCAAAAGTTTGGCATTCCCAACCACTATTCACACTATGGTCATAAAAAGAGTGATGTCCATATTGTTCAGTTGGATATTCATATTCATTGTGATGGCTATTGTATTACCAGTTTGACATCCTAACTGCAAGGGAATTCTACACAAGCACAAACAAGGCTTACTCGACCACAACAAACCTACTGATTTCTAGCAAACAAAAAGCATGATGGCTCCACTTAGATTGTTTCTAGACCAGCTTCTAATCTTTCGAAAAGGAATTCGTTATAATTTAAGCAAACCCCTCTGGAATCAATCCGAGTTTAAGTAAGTTGAATAGAGGCGAGGGAAGCTGCGTGGAGCTTTGATACCCAAGGCCTCACCGCATTACAAGGCGGCGCAGTCACGCATTCAACTCACAGAAACCATCATGAACTTCGAAGTATGCTTAATAGAGTAACCAATATTTTTTGAACGACTTTCCTATTAAGCTCGTTACCATATCGGTCTCGTTCTATTCAAAATTTTAGGCTTAGGTTCGCGTTTGGTTTTGTTTTCCTAAGGCGGGCAAGAAGAGATTGGTGATGAAATCCGAACCCTTATCTTGTATGGCCAGTCCTTGCCCTTTACTAGGAAATTAAAACAGCCGTATTCAAGACCTCAACATATATGCATACAAAATCATCCAGGAAACCCGCTGATGGGGATTCGCGGGTGTTTAGAATTCTTACCTCCCGTTCCAGACGGGGGATGATCCGTTGAAGTCGACTCGGGCCACTGACTCCTATGTCAGTGTACGAACCCGAGGGGCCGAGACAGTATCGTAACTGTCGTCCTTCCCTTTGCAGTTTATATTTAACTTAACCCTTCCTTAGGGTTTAAAATTAATAATGTCCAATGTTCAATGTCCAAAAATAAAAAATAAAAATGTCCAAAAATAAAATATTACAAAAATAAAAACCTTAATTACAGTTTCTAAAAAATAATAATAATAATAATAATAATATACAAAATCTTCTTCTTCACTACTTTTGGATTCCTCTTTTCTTTCCTTCTTTGGCTTCGCTTTTGTTTTCAGTGCTTTCTCCCTTTTTCTTTTAGCTCAGTTCCAAATCTGAAAACAAACAAGAAATACCAAAAGGCGTAAAAAAGAACAAAAATAATAAAAATAAAACCTAAAAACAAATCTATACACAAGTCCGCGTCGGCGGCGCCAAAAATTGATCGAATTTTGTATAGTGGTAAGTAGAGTTGTCGTTCACTCGAACTTGTTGAAATCGATTTTAGGATTTAATAAAGAAAAATAATAAAAATAGAGAATATATACAATTTATGTCACAAGATGAAGAGAGTTACTGGGACTCGGGATTCCACCAATTCTCACATTCATGCGGTTCATCTATTAATTCCGGACAATTAAAGCTCATAAAATAACAAACATCGACTCTAATTCTTTGCCAAGGTAGATTTTATAAAGAATTATATGTAATTCACAAGCATGACGCATCTAAAGTACCTAAGACTAAGCATGCGACATCTAACGAATTCACAAATAATCAAGAAAAATCATAAATCAATTATAATAGTGCAAATAGTCATAAAGGAATTAAATAGAATTACCACATGGGTGCAAAACAGCTTCCTCCGTCGTCCTAGTGATGGGTTCTATCTCATCATGTTGGAAACACGCTCAAAACTCATTTTTATTGCTCAAAGGAGGTGTACAAATGATGAAATGGAGAAAATGATGAAAATCGGGTGTTTGCAACGATTATAATTGTTGCAAACACTGTTACAAAGAACAATAAAGATAAACTGTCACTGTTGCTTTAAGACTGTCCTATGAACTACGAACCACGTCTGTGAGTCGTTATCACTGTAGCGAAAACGACGGTCTTTGTGCGTCTAATGTTCTTCGTGTTCTTGATGCAGCAGCAGAAATGGTGATTCTATGCAGCTCGATTTTCTAAGCTCTGTAATGGTCTAAACTCTCCCAAACTCTCTCCGTCCTCTCCTAATGGCCTCGGACGCCCTTTATATAGTTAACAAGACTAAGAAATTTCGCTCATTAACTCCCAATAATCCTCCTTCCTTATTTTCTCATCACGCGAATAATTTTTTTCTTTCTCATCTTTTCACACGTCAACTGGTAGCAAAAGTTCTCACAACATGAAACCAACACCCTCTCAACAGAGTTAAAGTTCTCCAGACACATACAAACCTTCCAACTACATGATAGAAAATCCCGAGAATTATTCGAATCCAGCTCGGTGCTTGCCCTGTTTTCTCTAACTTGATGAATTATTCGAATCCAGCTCATCTACCCATCTTGTTTAATTGAAACAAGATTATTCCAATCTCAGGCAGCAACCAAATCCGTGTAAGACTCATGCAAACCAAATCCAGGGAAGACCGTGTAAAACTCTCCCTGTTTTGTCGAGATCACGAGGATATCCTTTCCTTTTTCGATAGAAACCCTACTATCTATCCTGTTGAGACAATACAGGGCCAATCCAACCGCGTGACGAAATCCAAGTAAAACTGTCCAAAACTCAAGCCAGAAAAACAAGCAATCGAGTGATCTGTTTCCCCCCAAAACGAATCTTCAAAAGGGAAGAAGATGGAATCCCCCTATCCAGCTATGGGGTGCGAATAGCACTAGGGTGCCCCTTAGCAATTGGGTTGCCCCTTATCCAAATTGGGAGTCTGAATAACAAATCTCCTGCGGGGTGCTTTGGACAACTTTTCGAGCCGATTTTTCCAAAATTGTTTTATTTCCCAAAAATACCTACAAACACATAAAATACCAAAATTAGTACAAAATCGAGCACTAACAATACAGAACATTGAGAACAAAATAGACACATAAATGAGTCTATAAGCTTGTGCTTTCATGCCATGCCCAAGATTCAATTTGACATGCCCAAGTTTAAATTTGACATGTCTAGGATCAATTTTGAGATACCCAAGACCGTAGGCTTGTGCTTTCATGCCCATGCCCAAGATTCAATTTGACATGCCTAGATCAATTTTGAGATGCCCAAAACCGTTGGGTTGTGCTTTCATGCCCATGCCAAATATTCAATTTGACATGCCCAAGTTTAAATTTGACATGTCTAGGATCAATTTTGAGATACCAAAGACCGTAGGCTTGTGCTTTCATGCCCATGCCTAAGATTCAATTTGACATGCCCAAGTTTAAATTTGACATGTCTAGGATCAATTTTGAGATACCCAAGACTGTAGGCTTGTGCTTTCATGCCCATGCCCAAGATTCAATTTGACATGCCCAAGTTTAAATTTGACATGTCTAGGATCAATTTTGAGATGCCCAAGACCGTAGTCTTATGCTTTCATGCACATGCCCCAGATTCAATTTGACATGCCCAAGATTAAATTTGACATGTCTAGGATCAATTTTGAGATGCCCAAGACCGTAGGCTTGTGCTTTCATGCCCATGCCCAAGATTCAGTTTGACATGCCTAGGATCAATTTTGAGATTCCCAAGACCGTAGGCTTGTGCTTTCATGTCCATGCCCAAGATTCAATTTGACATGCCCAAGTTTAAATTTGACTTGTCTATGATCAATTTTGAGATGCCCAAGATCGTGGGCTTGTGCTTTCATGCCTATCCCCAAGATACAATTTGACATGCTTAGGATCAATTTTGAGATGCCCAAGACCGTAGGCTTGTGCTTTCATGCCCATGCCCAAATTTCAATTTGACATGCCCAAGTTTAAATTTGAAATGTCTAGGATCAATTTTGAGATGCCCAAGACCGTAGGCTTGTGCTTTCATGCCCATGCCTAAGATTCAATTTGACATGCCTAAGATCAATTTTGAAATTCCCAAGACCGTAGGCTTGTGCTTTCATGGCCATGCCCAAGATTCAATTTGACAAGCCCAAGTTTAAATTTGACATGTCTAGGATCAATTTTGAGATGCCCAAGACCGTAGGCTTGTGCTTTCATGCCCTTGCCCAAGATTGAATTTGATATGCCTAGGATCAATTTTGAGATGCCCAAATAAGACATGCCCAAGTAAGCTTGTGCTTTCATGCCCATGCCCAAGATTCAATTTGACATACCTAGGATCAATTTTGAGATTCCCAAGACCGTAAGCTTGTGCTTTCATGCCCATGCCCAAGATTAAATTTGACATGTCTAGGATCAATTTTGAGATGCCCAAGACCGTAGGCTTGTGCTTTCTTGCCCATGCCCAAGATTCAATTTGACATGCCTAGGATTAATTTTGAAATTCCCAAGACCGTAGGCTTGTGCTTTCATGCCCATGTCCAAGACTAAATTTGACATGCCCAAGTTTAAATTTGATATGCCTAGGATCAATTTTGAAATGCCCAAGACCGTAGGCTTGTGCTTTCATGCCCATGCCCAAGATTCAATTTGACATGTCGAAGTTTAAATTTGATATGTCCAGGATCAATTTTGAGATGCCCAAGACCGTAGGGTTGTTCTTTCATGCCCATGCCTAAGATTCAATTTGACATGCCTAAGATCAATTTTGAAATTCCCAAGACCGTAGGCTTGTGCTTTCATAGCCATGCCCAAGATTCAATTTGACAAGCCCAAGTTTAAATTTGACATGTCTAGGATCAATTTTGAGATGCCCAAGACCGTAGGCTTGTGCTTTCATGCCCTTGTCCAAGATTGAATTTGATATGCCTAGGATCAATTTTGAGATCCCCAAGACCGTAAGCTTGTGCTTTCATGCCCATGCCCAAGATTCAATTTGACATACCTAGGATCAATTTTGAGATTCCCAAGACCGTAAGCTTGTGCTTTCATGCCCATGCCCAAGATTCAATTTGACATGTCTAGGATCAATTTTGAGATGCTCAAGACCGTAGGCTTGTGCTTTCTTGCCCATGCCCAAGATTCAATTTGACATGCCTAGGATTAATTTTGAAATTCCCATGACCGTAGGCTTGTGCTTTCATGCCCATGTCCAAGACTAAATTTGACATGCCCAAGTTTAAATTTCACATGCCTAGGATCAATTTTGAAATGCCCAAGACCGTAGGCTTGTGCTTTCATGCCCATGCCCAAGATTCAATTTGACATGTCGAAGTTTAAATTTGATATGTCTAGGATCAATTTTGAGATGCCCAAGACTGTAGGGTTGTGCTTTCATGCCCATGCCCAAGATTAAATTTACAATGCCTAGGATCAATTTTTAGATGCCCAAAACTGTAGGCTTGTGCTTTCATGCCCATGCCCAAGATTCAATTTGACATGCCTATGATAAATTTTGAGTTGCCCAAGACCGTAGGCTTGTGCTTTCATGCCCATACCCAAGATTCAATTTTACATGCCCAAGTTTAAATTTGACATGTCCAATATCAATTTTGAGATGCCCAAGACCGTAGGCTTGTGCTTTAATGCCCATTCCCAAGATTCAATTTGACATGCCCAAGTTTAAATCTTACATTTCTAATATCAATTTTGAGATGCCCAACACCGTAGGCTTGTGCTTTCATGCCCATGCCCAAGTTTCAATTTGACATGCCCAAGTTTAAATTTGAAATGTCAAGGATCAATTTTGAGATTCCCAAGACCGTAGGCTTGTGCTTTCATGCCCATGCCCAAGATTCAATTTGACATGCCCAAGTTTAAATTTGACATGTCTAGGATCAATTTTGAGATTCCCAAGACCATAGGCTTGTGCTTTCATTCCCTTGCCCAAGATTTAATTTGACATGCCTAGGATCAATTTTGAGATGCCCAACACCGTAGGCTTGTGCTTTCATGCTCATGCCCAAGATTGAATTTGACATGCCTAGGATCAATTTTGAGATGCCTAAGACCGTAGGCTTGTGCTTTCATGCCCATGCCCAATATTCAATTTGACATGCCCAAGTATAAATTTGACTTGTCTAGGATCAATTTTGAGATGCCCAAGACCGTAGGCTGGTGCTTTCATGCCCATCCAAAGATTAAATTTGACATGCCTAGGATCAATTTTGAGGTTTCCAAGACCGTAGGCTTGTGCTTTCATACCCATGCCCAAGATTCAATTTGACATACCCAAGTTTAAATTTGACATGTCTAGGATCAATTTTGAGATGCCCAAGACCGTAGGCTTGTGCTTTCATGCCCTTTCCCAAGATTTAATATGACATGCCTATGATCAATTTTGAGATGCCCAAGACCGTAGGCTTGTGCTTTCATGCCTATCCCCAAGATACAATTTGACATGCCTAGGATCAATTTTGAGATGCCCAAGACCGTAGGCTTGTGCTTTCATGCCCATGCCCAAGTTTCAATTTGACATGCCCAAGGATCAATTTTGAGATTCCCAAGACCGTAGACTTGTGCTTTCATGGCCATGCCCAAGATTCAATTTCACATGCCCAAGTTTAAATTTGACATGTCTAGGATCAATTTTGAGATGCCCAAGACCGTAGGCTTGTGCTTTCATGCCCATGCCCAAGATTCAATTTGACATGCCTAGGATCAATTTTGAGATTCCCAAGACCGTAAGCTTGTGCTTTCATGCCCATGCCCAAGATTCAATTTGACATGTCTAGGATCAATTTTGAGATGCCCAAGACCGTAGGCTTGTGCTTTCATGCCCATCCAAAGATTAAATTTGACATGCCTAGGATCAATTTTGAGGTTTCCAAGACCGTAGGCTTGTGCTTTCATACCCATGCCCAAGATTCAATTTGACATTCCCAAGTTTAAATTTGACATGTCTAGGATCAATTTTGAGATGCCCAAGACCGTAGGCTTGTGCTTTCATGCCCTTTCCCAAGATTTAATATGACATGCCTATGATCAATTTTGAGATGCCCAAGACCGTAGGCTTGTGCTTACATGCCCTAGTCCAAGATTGAATTTGATATGCCTAGGATCAATTTTGAGATCCCCAAGACCGTAAGCTTGTGCTTTCATGCCCATGCCCAAGATTCAATTTGACATACCTAGGATCAATTTTGAGATTCCCAAGACCGTAAGCTTGTGCTTACATGCCTATCCACAAGATACAATTTGACATGCCTAGGATCAATTTTGAGAAGCCCAAGACCGTAAGCTTGTGCTTTCATGCCCATGCCCAAGATTCAATTTGACATACCTAGGATCAATTTTGAGATTCCCAAGACCGTAAGCTTGTGCTTTCATGCCCATGCCCAAGATTCAATTTGACATGTCTAGGATCAATTTTGAGATGCTCAAGACCGTAGGCTTGTGCTTTCTTGCCCATGCCCAAGATTCAATTTGACATGCCTAGGATTAATTTTGAAATTCCCATGACCGTAGGCTTGTGCTTTCATGCCCATGTCCAAGACTAAATTTGACATGCCCAAGTTTAAATTTCACATGCCTAGGATCAATTTTGAAATGCCCAAGACCGTAGGCTTGTGCTTTCATGCCCATGCCCAAGATTCAATTTGACATGTCGAAGTTTAAATTTGATATGTCTAGGATCAATTTTGAGATGCCCAAGACTGTAGGGTTGTGCTTTCATGCCCATGCCCAAGATTAAATTTACAATGCCTAGGATCAATTTTTAGATGCCCAAAACTGTAGGCTTGTGCTTTCATGCCCATGCCCAAGATTCAATTTGACATGCCTATGATAAATTTTGAGTTGCCCAAGACCGTAGGCTTGTGCTTTCATGCCCATACCCAAGATTCAATTTTACATGCCCAAGTTTAAATTTGACATGTCCAATATCAATTTTGAGATGCCCAAGACCGTAGGCTTGTGCTTTAATGCCCATTCCCAAGATTCAATTTGACATGCCCAAGTTTAAATCTTACATTTCTAATATCAATTTTGAGATGCCCAACACCGTAGGCTTGTGCTTTCATGCCCATGCCCAAGTTTCAATTTGACATGCCCAAGTTTAAATTTGAAATGTCAAGGATCAATTTTGAGATTCCCAAGACCGTAGGCTTGTGCTTTCATGCCCATGCCCAAGATTCAATTTGACATGCCCAAGTTCAAATTTGACATGTCTAGGATCAATTTTGAGATTCCCAAGACCATAGGCTTGTGCTTTCATTCCCTTGCCCAAGATTTAATTTGACATGCCTAGGATCAATTTTGAGATGCCCAACACCGTAGGCTTGTGCTTTCAAGCCCATGCCCAAGATTCAATTTGACATGCCTAGGATCAATTTATAGATGCTTAAGACCGTAGGCTAGTGCTTTCATGCCCATGCCCAATATTCAATTTGACATGCCCAAGAATAAATTTGACTTGTCTATTTTGAGATCAATTTTGATTAAAGATGATCCCCAAAGACCATACCCATGCCCAAGATTCAATTTGCAAGTTTAAATTTGACATGTGATCAATTTTGAGATCATGCCCATCCAAAGATTAAATTTGACATGCCTAGGATCAATTTTGAGGTTTGACATGTCCAAGACCGTAGGCTTGTGCTTTCATACCCATGCCCAAGATTCAGGATTTGACATATGCCCTTTCCCAAGTTTAAATTTGACATGTCTAGGATCAATTTTGAGATGCCCAAGACCGTAGGCTTGTGCTTTCATGCCCTTTCCCAAGATTTAATATGACATGCCTATGATCAATTTTGAGATGCCTAGGATCAAGACCGTAGGCTTGTGCTTTTCATGCCTATCCCCAAGATACAATTTGACATGCCTAGGATCAATTTTGAGATGCCCAAGACCGTAGGCTTGTGCTTTCATGCCCATGCCCAAGTTTCAATTTGACATGCCCAAGTTTAAATTTGAAATGTCTAGGATCAATTTTGAGATGCCCAAGCCCGTAGGCTTGTGCTTTCATGCCCATGCCTAAGATTCAATTTGACATGCCTAGGATCAATTTTGAAATTCCCAAAACCGTAGCCTTGTGCTTTCATGGCCATGCCCAAGATTCAATTTTACATTCCCAAGTTTAAATTTGACATGTCTAGGATCAATTTTGAGATGCCCAAGACCGTAGGCTTGTGCTTTCATTCCCTTGCCCAAGATTGAATTTGACATGCCTAGGATCAATTTTGAGATTCCCAAGACCGTAAGCTTGTGCTTTCATGCCCATGCCCAAGATTCAATTTGACATGCCTAGGATCAATTTTGAGATTCCCAAGACTGTAAGCTTGTGCTTTCATGCCCATGCCCAAGATTCAATTTGACATGTCTAGGATCAATTTTGAGATGCCAAAGACCGTAGGCTTGTGCTTTCTTGCCCATGCCCAAGATTCAATTTAACATGCCTAGGATTAATTTTGAAATTCCCAAGACCGTAGGCTTGTGCTTTCATGCCCATGCCCAAGTTTAAATTTGACATGTCTAGGATCAATTTTGAGATGCCCAAGACCGTAGGCTTGTGCTTTCATGCCCATGCCCAAGATTCAATTTGACATGCCTAGGATCAATTTTGAGATGCCCAAGACTGTAGGCTTGTGCTTTCATGCCCATGCCCAAGATTCAATTTGACATGCCCAAGTTTAAATTTGACATGTCTAGGATCAAATTTGAGATGCCCAAGACCGTAGGCTTGTGCTTTCATGCCCTAGCCCAAGATTTAATTTGACATGCCTAGGATCAATTTTGAGATGCCCAAGACAGTAGGATTGTGCTTTCATACCCATCCCCAAGATTCAATTTGACATGCCTAGGATCAATTTTGAGATTCCCAAGACCGTAAGCTTGTGCTTTCATGCCCATGCCCAAGATTCAATTTGACATGTCTAGGATCAATTTTGAGATGCCCAAGACCGTAGGCTTGTGCTTTCTTGCCCATGCCCAAGATTCAATTTGACATGCCTAGGATTAATTTTGAAATTCCCAAGACCGTAGGCTTGTGATTTCATGCCCATGTCCAAGACTAAATTTGACATGCCCGAGTTTAAATTTGACATGCCTAGGATCAATTTTGAAATGCGCAAGACCGTAGGCTTGTGCTTTCATGCCCATGCCCAAGATTCAATTTGACATGTCGAAGTTTAAATTTGATATGTCTAGGATCAATTTTGAGATGCCCAAGACTGTAGGGTTGTGCTTTCATGCCCATTCCCAAGATTAAATTTGCAATGCCTAGGATCAATTTTTAGATGCCCAAGACTGTAGGCTTGTGCTTTCATGCCCATGCCCAAGATTCAATTTGACATGCCTAGGATCAATTTTGAGTTGCCCAAGACCGTAGGCTTGTGCTTTCATGCCCATACCCAAGATTCAATTTTACATGCCCAAGTTTAAATTTGACATGTCTAATATCAATTTTGAGATGCCCAAGACCGTAGGCTTGTGCTTTAATGCCCATTCCCAAGATTCAATTTGACATGCCCAAGTTTAAATCTTACATTTCTAGGATCAATTTTGAGATGCCCAACATCGTAGGCTTGTGCTTTCATGCCCATGCCCAAGTTTCAATTTGACATGCCCAAGTTTAAATTTGAAATGTCTAGGATCAATTTTGAGATGCCCAAGACCGTAGGCTTGTGATTTCATGCCCATGCCCAAGATTCAATTTGACATGCCCAAGTTTAAATTTGACATGTCTAGGATCAATTTTGAGATGCCCAAGACCGTAGGCTTGTTCTTTCATGCCCTTACCCAAGATTTAATTTGACATAACTAGGATCAATTTTGAGATGCCCAACACCGTAGGCTTGTGCTTTCATTCCCATGCCCAAGATTTAATTTGACATGCCTAGGATCAATTTTGAGTTGCCTAAGACCGTACGCTTGTGCTTTCATGCCCATGCCCAAGATTCAATTTGACATGCCCAAGTTTAAATTTGACTTGTCTAGGATCAATTTTGAGATGCCCAAGACCGTAGGCTAGTGCTTTCATGCCCATCCAAAGATTAAATTTGACGTGCCTGGGATCAATTTTGAGGTTCCCAAGACCGTAGGCTTGTGATTTCATACCCATTCCCAAGATTCAATTTGACATTCCCAAATTTAAATTTGAAATGTCTAGGATCAATTTTAAGATGCCCAAGACCGTAGGCTTGTGCTTTCATGCCCATGCCTAAGATTCAATTTGACATGCCTAGGATCAATTTTGAAATTCCCAAAACCGTAGGCTTTTGCTTTCATGGCCATGCCCAAGACTCAATTTGACATGCCCAAGTTTAAATTTGACATGTCTAGGATCAATTTTGAGATGCCCAAGACCGTAGGCTTGTGCTTTCATGCCCTTTCCCAAGATTTAATTTGACATGCCAAGGATCAATTTTGAGATGCCCAAGACCGTAGGCTTGTGCTTTCATGCCCATGCCCAAGTTTCAATTTGACATGCCCAAGTTTAAATTTGAAATGTCTAGGATCAATTTTGAGATGCCCAAGACCGTAGGCTTGTGCTTTTATGCCCATGCCTAAGATTCAATTTGACATGCCTAGGATCAATTTTGAAATTCCCAAAACCTTAGGCTTGTGCTTTCATGGCCATGCCCAAGATTCAATTTGACATGCCCAAGTTTAAATTTGACATGTCTAGGATCAATTTTGAGATGCCCAAGACCGTAGGCTTGTGCTTTCATGCCCTTGCCCAAGATTGAATTTGACATGCCTAGGATCAATTTTGAGATGCCCAAGACCGTAAGCTTGTGCTTTCATGCCCATGCCCAAGATTCAATTTGACATGCCTAGGATCAATTTTGAGATTCCCAAGACCGTAAGCTTGTGCTTTCATGCCCATGCCCAAGTTTAAATTTGACATGTCTAGGATCAATTTTGAGATTCCCAAGACCGTAGGCTTGTGCTTTCTTGCCCATGCCCAAGATTCAATTTGACATTCCTAGGATTAATTTTGAAATTCCCAATACCGTAGGCTTGTGCTTTCATGCCCATGCCCAAGACTAAATTTGACATGCCCAAGTTTAAATTTGACATGCCTAGGATCAATTTTGAAATTCCCAAGACCGTAGGCTTGGGATTTCATGCCCATGCCCAAGATTCAATTTGACATGTCGAAGTTTAAATTTGATATGTCTAGGAACAATTTTGAGATGCCCAAGTGTTTATGGGTGAAAACTACTCCTGCAGAATTTGGTAATTTGGGGTGTGGATGAGGAATGAATTTAAACCTTTAAACAAATGCACTGCGCGGTGAGTGCTTGTAGATTCGAGAGATCAATCTGTGCAAGTCCGGCCTAAACCAAGAAATGGCCGTTCCAGACTTGTTTCGGTCACAAAGTGAAGGAGATGGGGTTGATCTTAGGGAGGGAAGCGAAGAAGGTGTTGAGATTGTGAAGGTGTTGGCTTGCTTATGACTTGTAACAGAAAGGTGAGCAGGCTTGTGATTGATGCAAGCAAGCTCTGGGTGTTTGAATACGTTTTTTGTATTAACACTTGGTTTTCTGTCTCGTCTGAACTTGTGTTGTTGTTTGAAATAGGGCGGAGAACCTATTTATACAAGTCATTGAGCCTTATTCACGTCTCTCGTGGGAAGTGGAGGAAGTGGAGTGATGGAGTAGTGGAGTTGTGCGTTGGTACGACATGACCAGTCTTGCCCACTTCTCCTGTTCATCTCTAACCGTCCATGACTTCCTGACACGTTCTTGTGATGGCGCGTTGCACGCTGCACGCTGTAAACCGCCAGACCAATACCCCAGTATGTATCCCCGATTTGTGACATGATTGATGTCGGAATATGTGGATCGTGGATCCACGAAAGATAGCATGTAATCTTTGAATTGAATAATTGTGTTATTTCAGAAGTCGATACTTGTGAAGTATCGTGTGTATTTTATCATGTATTGCATTATGGTGTGGTAAAGTGATGGGTAATGACGCCTCACCGACCAAATAACTCCCGACTGGGTTGTATAACCAAGTCGGTGAAGTTGAACGGATGAGACGATCTTTGAGACACTCATCTGCGACCGTTAATGGATATTAGGGTTTTTGAAGAGGTGCGCAAGCATCACTCTTTAGCTTGGTCGAAACCAAGCATGGAAAGGGATTTGGAGAGGGCCGACCGGGCATGTGTGTAGATGGCATGCCGGTGTACACGCCTACACCTCACCGTCCCATGAAGGCGCGATCTAGGCCACTCAATTTAACCGGTAAAGTTGAGTGGTTGAGATCGGTTTGCGGCAGGAAATTGATGCCGCAAAAGGGTTGAAAACCGGCGTGACATCCCTAGTTCGGGCACGCGTTTCAAGACGACACATCTTGGTCGGTCTTGGTCGATGGGTTTGACGGGAAGATGGCAGGCTGGTGATCATGCCTATACCCGACTATCCCATGAAAACGTGATCTAAGCCACTCAAATCATCCGGTGAAGTTGAGCGGTCGAGATCAGTTCGTGGATTGGGAGGCACGGCCATGCTAGTTTGGACGCACGTTTTGGATTGACCTGGCATGATATGCCTTGGCCGAACACATGAGGAGGTAGATGGTCCCATGGTGGTCATGCTGGTATGACCGGCCCTTGTTTAATCTAATCTGTGACCCTCCATTCGTGCCAGAGAAGATGGACGCGCGTGATGACTTGAAACCCTATTTTTTGCTTTCAAGCCGTGCGTCATCTCTTGTTTGGATGATGATTTTGTCACGGCCAAACATTGTTGGTCTTGACCGATTGGTCAAGTGTGTAGGCGGGCCCACGGTGATCGTGTTGACATGCTCTGGGCCCTTTGAGTCTACATCTACACCCTCCATCTATACCGCGAAGATGGATGGTTGAGACTGTTTTGCGACACATGTAATATGCCGCAAACCCTAATTTAGGTTTTCCATCCATAATGCTTGGTATGAACGGTTTCTTGGCAGGCTAGGCCAATGACCGACCATGCGGGGTCGGCCGTGGGTATTCCATACCGCTTGGGGGTGATGGAATTGATCCGGGGTCATCCAATCATGCTTATGGAGTTGGATGATGCGATCGAGATCATATCCGGACCGATACGGTCAGTCCGGATGCTCAATCGGGCTAGTATAACACACCGAGAGGGGCTCAATCGGGCTAGTATAACACACCGAGAGGGGCTCGGGCTAGTATAACACACCGAGAATCGCACAGACGGGTATTTCGTACATGGTTTCATTATAGTGCTTGGAGGTTCGTGTTATTCCGTAAGAGTAACACTCGGTCGTCATGCCACACCGATAATGAGTACTTGGAAATACAAGGCTGATATGAAATTCACAGGAAGGGATTGTTGCCACATGCTCCAACCGGAGGAATTTCATGTATTCACGAGAATGGGATTGTTGCTACATGCTCCATTCTTGGTGAATTAAGTGAGGGAGTATCCAACACTTATAAATGGCTTTATCTTTTACAAGATGTCAGCGCATGATTTTTTCCGGTTTTTACAAATTTAACCTTAAACGAAAATCCACCATCAACATTAAGTCCCCTGCCTAGCACATAATGGTAACAATATTGTGTGGTAGGCATGAGATGGTGACAGTTAAAGATAAAATTTATGAGGCAAAGTTAGATGTTACCAGGAGAGACGGGTCATCCTGTCCTTGGAGTATGTTACGTTTAAAAGGCATATAGGAGAGCGTTCCCCTAGTATGATGTTGGTCTTGCCTGCTTCGATCGACCTTTCTATGCCTGCTTCGATCGAGGGCCCGCTCCGTGCTTGCTCCGCTCGATCGTGGGGTTGTGCCTAATCGATGGACTAATGTGCCTGCTTCGTTGGTGGGGCTACTGCGCCTGCTTGATCGAACGTGGGCTTGAATTTCGTGAAAATGATTCTCATGACATAAGAGAACCGTGTTGTGCAAATAAATGTGGTCCCGCCATATATGCTTGATTGAACGTGGGTCCCATATCGTGTATGCCTGACCGAATGTCAACTTTATACCAGCCTCGTGCCCTTGACCAACACCGGTCTTGAAACTTGAGCAATACCGGACTTGACTTGATCAATACCAGACTTGAATATTAAGCAATACCGGACTTGAAACTTGAGTGATACCGGACTCATCACTTGATCAATACCGGACTTGAAGCTTGAGCAATATCGGACTTGTAACTTGAGTGATACTGGACTCGTCACTTGATCAATACCGGATTTGAAACTTGAGCAATACCAGCGTTGTGCCCTTGACCAACACCAGACTTTAAACTTGTACCGGACTTGAAACTTATACCGGACTTAAAACTTGTACCGGACTGAAACTTGCACCTGACTTGAAATCAATACTAGACTGAAACTTGCACCGGACTTGAAAACTAATACCAGTCTTGAAATCCGTACCGAATTTGAGCCGGACCGATTTTGTGTGCTCCGATGTGAGTTGTGTCTTGCCGTGTGTGACTACATCTCTCATGTGCTTTCATACAAGTTCTAACTCCTGCCTTTTATTTCATTGTGGAAGAAAAGAATCCCTGTTGAGATGTCTTCTGGAGATAATGCTGGTACCAAGTCAGGAAGTGTTTGCAGCTTCAAGGATATGCCGAACATTGATGGTGAGTTGTTCACCGCGCCCTTCCAACTATATGAAAATATCCGTTCCACAGGATAGCCCTCCTCCTATCGACTTCAGGGTTTTTCATGCTCCGCTGGGTCCTCATGAAGGATGGATGAGACGTATGTTGAGCAATGAGTACATCAAAGATAACTTGACCAGAGCAGATTGTTGATGTAGCTTGAGTGTTGAAACGACTTGAGAGGATTATAAAGTGGCTTAGGTGCGAACGTTGAGGTGGATCCCTGGAGAGTGTTGAAGTAGGATTATGAAGCGAAAAGGGGTCCCGGAGAGAGCATTGAGGCGGCTCTTGAATAGACCATTGAAGCGCTTCTACCGGAGGGAGCGTTGAAGTGGCTTCCTCTTCGATTCGATTTACTCTTGCGAATTCCATGATTCTTGGATCGACCATCTTTCTCGTGTTGAAGAAGTCCTTGGTCGACGGTGAAGGAACTCCATGCCGAGCCTCGGTCCCCAAGCGTGGTTTACATGGTTTGTTCGTAGTGGTTGTTGTCGAGCCGGGTATGGAATATCTTGGACGTTGTTTCATCATTGTGGGAGTCATGCATGTGGTATCGGAGTTGGATTTGATGGACGCGCAGGAGGATGTTGTATCTTGGTGGTTTTCCTCTTGCCGCTTCAAGGAACCGCTACGTAAGGTCAAGGTTGTATCGCTTTGTTGGTGAGATATATGCCCCGGATCTTGTTCAACCACCGTCTCGATTGGGTAACTCGCCCGGATCTTGCTCGATATGACGGTTGGACATCGTTATCTTCTTGAGGCTGCTCCCTTGAGGTATCGGCTCCAGTGGAAGATTACCGTCATAGAGCGTTGATACGTTGCACCGGTATTCCTTAAACCAAATGGCAGTATGGTATAATAAAAATTTCTGAGAGGAGTTCGAAAAGATATCTTACTTGCATCATGCTCGTACATTCTTATCCGGTTGTAGCCGCTGCATCCATCCATGGAGGAGAACATGTTGTGTCCGCTGTTTGCATCTACTAACATGTCGATGTCAGGTAGAGGAGGATTGTTTTTTGGAGCAAAGACTGTTCAAGTTTCAAGTCTATGCAGACCCGATCTATCCATTTTCCTCGTGTCTGAACTGCAACTGTTTAACCGACCTGGATCCAGGTATGACATGTAGATGATGGATGACCAATTTTCATCTAAATCCGGAATTTCTTCATATCTCCAAGCGAACATGTCCTGATACTCTTTGAGAAGTTCCACGGGCTTCGCACGTTTATCCGTACACAAGGTTGAGCTGATGGAGATAGGCCTAGGAGATTCCTCAACGATTTCAATTTCATCAGTTGTGGAGTTGGTGCCATCTTGCAGCTGTTGTGGAGCATCTAGCACTTGCTCTTGTGGTTCGTTGCTGTTGTAGCATTCCATTAGGTGGAGAGACTGGGTAACAGTCTCCCCTGCTGATAATGGCAGTGCCGGTATACCGTTTTCCTTTCTGGTCACGACTCGTGATAGGTGTAGAATACACCATATTTACTATATAAGAGTTTATGCTTTCTTTGCTATTTTTCTTGTAAATTATGTATTTTACGCTTGTTTTGAGTTTTATAGCTACTTTGGAGTCGCACGGAGGAAAAGAAGAAGAAATCACCCAATTTGAGCCAAAAGGGCAAAAAGGTCATTTTACAGGCGATTGATATATGGAGCCCAGTTGAGGTTAAGGGGCAACCCAATTTGAGGAGTGTTAAACACAGACCAGCCAAGGTTAAGGGCTACTCTCTTGGAGGAGCACTAAAGACAGGCCAATGAGGTTAAGGGGCATCTACCCGTTATTCACTTATGGGATTGCCAACTGGGTATCCCTTATCAAATGACGGATCTTGAATATCCAGACCCAGCTTTATTATTACATAACCCTAAATCGAGAGGAGTCTCGCCTCTCATTCATACCTTCACCGAAACTAAAAAAGACTCGAGAGAGAAGAGTTAACACCATGGCTGCTGCTGTTAAAATCGAGAAAATTGATTAGGGTTCGTGCAATTGAAGAGATGGGTTTGTTGGTTGATAAACCGAGAGAGAAAGAAGCAGATCGAAACCCAAATGAGAGATCGATGATAAATTCAAGTCAGAGGTTGATTCAACGAGATGGATGAAGAACATAAGTTCGATAAATCAGAGAAGCAGTGGTGCTATTGATTGGTTCGAGATGAACTCAGATAGAAATTGGAGTTAAGAAAGAGAGGCGTTTGTTGTTGGGTCAGAGAGATCGAGGTAAGGAGAACCGAGAGAAGAAATTGCAGAGAAGTTGGATTCAATTTAGATTTAGGGTTTGTCAGAATTGAAGCTCGGGAGATTGACAGTGGTCTCTGTGTGGTTGAATCTCGGTGCCTTAGATGTATGCCGAGGATGAATGGGCTCAAGGTTAGGCTGGAGATGAAATGGCCCGACCGAGAAGGAGGTGCGTAATGTGGACTGGAGCTTGCAAGACTTGGAGTTGTTTATGTTGGGGGTGGCTTGAACCTCGGTGGAATTGAAGTGATGCTCGGTAGTATTGGCAATGGAGTGAGTCTTGAGTGAATCGCAACATAGTAGGAGGTGGTAGCCGGGTTCTGGTGGTTGAAATGGAAAGATGCAGTTTCAGGCAAGGATGAAGCTGGTGCTAGCTGTGAGATGGCTCAGGTGGTGTTGATAGAGCTGGCACTGTGGATGATGCAGTGGAGGTGAGTGCAATGGAGCAGTGGCCTGAGATGGAATAGAAGACTCAGGAAATGGTGTTGAATTAACAAGAGCTGGAGATGCCGATGATGTGAATTATAGAGAATGTGATGTGAATTGTGTCACAGTAAGGGAGAGTTAGATGTCAAGCAACAAATTGCAAGTGCAATCTCTCGGTGGAATTATGGCTTGAGGCTTAACAAATGCTTTTGTTGATTATGTTGCTGTGTGTATGATGAGTTGAGTTGCAGTCCAGGGAGATAATGGAGTGGCATTGTGAAAGTGATAAGAAGACCAGGTCATGGTGAAAATGAAGACTAAGTTAGTGCTGTGGGTCTTGTGAATGACAGTTGTGGCTGTGGTTCAGGTGGAGATAAAAATTGAGCTGATGGGTTTGGTGATTGTGGAGAACGAAATGGGTTACATTGAATTTGTGCTGCTATGGGGGAATCCGTGTGGTGCTAGGCTGAGTTGATTGCAGGAATGAAGAGGCAGTGGTGTTGCAGCCACAGATGGTGCCACTGTGTTGAGAGGTTATGGTGATTGCTTACAAGAGGGAACGCAACTGTAATGTGAGATTGGAAGTGCAACTGCAGAACCGATGCCGCAATGAAGTTGGTGGTTGGGGCAAGGAGAAGATGGCTGGAAGTATGGCAGTGGTGGTACTGTTCTGTAGTTGATTGGTATTGGGCTCAAGGCGAAATTTCAGGCAAGGCCCTGTCAAAAGGATGGACTTGGTGGTGTTAGTTTCATGATGCAATGCTGCAATGGAGGAAAAGGGTGATGCTGTAAGCTAAAATGTGCAGCTATGCATAGTGGTTGAATGCTGTTAGGTGATTTGCTGCAATAGCAGTGGACTGAGTAGGACACAGGGCAGGAAGTGCAGATGTCGTTGGTGTGCCGTTACAACGGAGATCTAATGAGGAATGACAGAAATGAACCAAGTGTTATTGGTGTGTGCAGAGTGGCAAGTTAGGGCCAACATGGCTGGATAAGCTAGTAAAGCACAGCCATCATGGCTGGTGCAGTCAAGGCCTGATGGTTGCAGGTGAAGCACAATCATTGTGCTACAGATTTGGCCAATGCAACTGGCCCAAGCCAAGTTCACTCAGGTCAGCTGAGTCTGACTTGGGTCTAACTCAGGTCTGACTTGGTTCTGACTCATGAACCTGACTCATCTGTTGACTCACCCTAACTCGGTGCTGACCGAGTTGACCCGCTGACTAACAGTTGACTGACGGTTGACCCATTTGACCGTTAGTCCTAACGGAGGACTGACGGAATATTCCGTCGAATATTCCCTCGACGGACAAAATTTTCAGGTGGTCGGCGGAGACTATTCCGGCCGGATTCCGGCCACAATCCCAGTTTTCCGGCGAGCAAAAATTCCAGAATTTTCTATGGATTTCTCTCATGGGTGTGAAGACTTGGACTAGGAATTGGATGGAGAATTTGGCTCAAACTTGGAAAGAGAAGATGGAAGTTGAGAAAAGCTTGGATTTGGAAGTTGAATTGCTAAAGGAAAAAGATTCTATTCCTTGGAAGAGTTGGAGAATATTGAAGCCTATAAATAGAGAAGTTTTCTACATCTTTTACACACATCTCTACACACACAACACTTTTCTTTTCTTATTCTTTGTGTGAACTCTTTAGCATGAGTAACTAATTTGATTGAGGATGAATTCCTAGTTCTTAATTTATGTTTTGAGTTTTTGTTTTCAATTCTATCTTGAAGTTTTTCACATGATTATCGTTTGTTTTTACTAATAGGAATGATCTTAAAGACATTCATGATTAATTGATAGATTGTTTAGAGTGCACGCTAAATTGATTTGTTAATTTGATCTAAAGCTAGTGAAAGTTAGGGGATAAGTAATCGTTTCTTGACTTTTTACATAAGTAGCAAACACGAGACCTTGCGGAGGGATTCCGTGGAGCAATTGTGTGTGAAAACAACGTTAGCAAGTAGACTTTGATCTAAGAGTCTAACTACTAATATTGACCTAATAAGTTCATAAATCTTAATGTGTTTATTTAAATTACATCTAGAGTGATCTACTACTAGGTGGTTTGGTAAATAGAATCCGGTAGTCGAGAACTTCCGTGTCCCAGGTGATACAAGGGATTTAGGGTTTAGCACTGATCTAGCTGCTTTACCTACGGTTGGTGATAATCTGTGACTAATAACATGTGGATGAAAAGAACATAACTTTAATCATTGTTTTGCAACGAAGAAGGATTCCTTGATCTTGTCTCTCTTATTTGCTTTCAACTTTATCTTTTAATTGCTTTGTTTATTTTCTTTTGCTTTTTACACCCCCTTTCGTGACAAATTTTACAACTAGAATCTCGTGCTCTCGTGGGATCGACCTTGACTACCCTATATTACTTGTTAATTAGGTAGTAAAGTATTAATTAATTTGATTGCACCTACGACATGCATCAAATTTTGGCGCAGCTGCTGGGGAGCAGCGGATGATTTTAGTTGTTTTTATTTTTATTTTTGCTTTATTCTTGCTTTGTTAGATTCTTTACCGTATCTAACTTAGTTTTTGAGAATCTTGTTTCAGGTGTTATACCTTTGGTGAATGCTTAAAGAGGGTAGACCGAGTCCCATACGTCTTCGATCCGGCACTCAACTAAAGGATTTCATTCGAGCGGTTAACACTCCACTTCCTCCTTCTTCATCAAGTGATTCGGACAAAGAGGAAGAAACAATGGCTGAACGTACACTCAAGGACCTAGCTTCTCACAAGCTTGATACACAACAATGGTGTATCCAAACTAACTCAACCTTCGAGATCAAGCCGGGGTTGATTAGAGAGTTACCAAAGTTCCATGGCATGGTGAATGAGGACCCAAACAAACATCTTATGGACTTCTATACCATAGTTATGGCCATGCTTCCACCGGAAACTAATGCGGATGGAGCAATGTTGAAAGCTTTCCCGTTTTCTTTGGCGGGCAATGCTAAGGAATGGTTATATTATTTACCTTCCGGAAGTATCACAACATGGAATGGTATGAAGAAACTTTTCCTCGAGAGATATTTTCCCGCATCCAAAGCTACTCAAATTCGCAAGGAGATTTGTGGATTGAAACAACAAGTGGGAGAATCATTGTATGAATGTTGGGAGCGATACAAGAGGTTGGTGGCAAGCTGTCCACACCATCAATTTAGTGACGTTATGATAATCCAATACTTCTATGAAGCTCTTCACCCAAGTGATAGGTCTCTTCTTGACGCCGCGGGTGGTGGTGCACTAATGAACAAGACTTTGACCGAAGCTAGAGAGTTGATTGAAAGTATGGCGGCGAACTCGCAACAATTCTACACAAGAGATGAACCCATGGTTAGGCGAGTGCATGAAGTTAGTGATTCATCATCACAACTTGATCAAAGAATGAGTAACATGGAGATAATGATTCAAAGGATGGCCGCGGTGATTATTCCGGATAATGAGACCGAACAAGTGAATGCTTTATATCCAAATCAAAGGCCAAGGTACGATCCATACTCGAATACTTACAATCCCGGGTGGAAGGATCATCCCAACTTTAGTTATGCAAATAAGCAAGCGGCGGTTCCCAATCCGTATGAGCAACAAGGTGGTTTCCAACAATCACGTTTCCAACCTCAACAACAATTTCAACCACAACAAGTCAAGGAGCGTGATTCTTTGAATGATGACAAGCTCAATGCGTTAATGCAAGGTGTGCAAGGTCTCACCACTTTGGTTCAACAACACCAACAAAAGACCGATTCGGCAATCAAGGATTTACAAATTCAAGTGGGGCAATTAGCGACCGATGTGAACTTATTGAAAGCGCAAGCGTCCACAAAACTTCCTTCACAACCATTTGTTAATCCAAGAGAGAGCGTTAATGCGATTACTTTGAGGAGTGGGAAACAAGTGGAGCAACCAAATCAACAAGATAAGGTGTATGATGAGAAAGAGGAAATTGAAACCGCACCAAAGGAGAAAACATCTCCAACCAACCAACCCGAGGAGACGGTTCCTACGTTCACAACTCCACCCCCGTTCCCTAGCCGATTTGCTAAATCAAAGAAAGACTTGGAATACATGGATATTTGGGAGATCTTTAAGAAAGTACAAGTCAATATTCCACTCATAGAAGCTATTCGTCAAATTCCTCATTGTGCAAAGTTCTTAAAGGAGTTGTGCATGAAGAAGAAAAGGTTGAAAGGGGATGAAGTCATGAGTGTGGGGGAGAATGCTTCGGCGTTTATTCTCAAGAAACTCCCACCAAAATTAAAGGACCCCGGTAGTTTCAATATACCTTGCACAATTGGTAAAACAAGGTTTACTCGAGCTTTGCTAGATTTGGGAGCATCGGTTAATGTTATGCCTTCCTCGATTTATGATTCTTTGAATCTTGGTCCTCTTAAAGAGACCGGGGTAGTTCTTGAACTTGCTAACCGATCTAATGTTTACCCGAAAGGGATTGTTGAGAATGTTTTAGTGCAGGTTAATGAGCTTGTATTTCCGGCCGATTTCTATGTCTTAGACATGAATGATGAGAATTCTTCCAAGTATACACCTTTGCTATTGGGTAGACCATTCTTAAGCACCGCCGGAACAAAGATTGATGTCCAAAATGGCACCTTGACTATGGAGTTTGATGGTACACTCATCCACTTCAATATCTTTGAGACAACGCGATACCCTAGTGATGTGAAATCATGTTTTCCTGTGAAAGAGATTGATCCGGGGGAATGAATCTTGCAAGAGCTAAGTCGGGCCGTCGACTTTAAAACAAGCGCTTAATGGGAGGCAACCCATAGGTTTTGTATTTCTTATCTTTTTGCTTTTTGTTATTTCTTTTTCTTGCTACTTATCATGTTAAAATCTCCCACCTTGACTTTACTAGGAGGATTCAATTACATTGAGGACAATGTAAGGTTTAAGTGTGGGGGAGTGGTTAAGCATGTATTTAAAAAAATTTAAAAATTTAAAAAAAAAAAAAAAAAAAGTTTTACATAAAAACTCCAACTTTTAAAGATTTTAGAGTCACTAGCATACTTCTAGGTATGTTTACATAGAGATTTTGACCGACATAATTGAACTTGGAAATGTTAGGGAACTACGTTCGGATTTCTTGTTTGTTAGAGTGTTAAATAATGGATTTAATCATGCCGGTGATGCGAATTTGGTGCAGGGAGAAGTGCATTATTAGAGTTGCTGATCAATCATTAGTGGAGACTACCTGTATTCATATCATGTGAGGCACCGACCAGAAATTTTTCCATCTACTAAAGAGTTTCTTTTGAGTGTGTGTCACCATACGTTAATTCCGGGTAGAATGGTGAGCTACCCAACCTCCCACCAATAGAAGCACTACTCTTTGATCTCTTGAGTGCTATTTTGTCAATCAAGAGGGTGACGTCTATAGATGAAAGCTTCCTTCTTGTAGTTCGATTTGCAGTTAGCACCATTCTCTCTCTCGACAACAACGGATCCATAGAAACACACTCATCATCAACAAGGAGCGACATAAAAATCTACAAGAAAAGTTGGAAAAGTTTAAGGTTTACAAGCAACGGAACGAGAAAAAAAAAGAGCAAATTTCAAATACAAGTAAAGCAACATACAAAGAGCAGATTTTTACATATATGTTGAGGACTTACAATACAATGAGGTAATTTTATATTCAAGTATGAAGACTTATTCATGAAAGCGAAGAAAATTAAAAGGTGAGAATTTTTGAAGTTTATGATTTCAAGACGATACAAGTTGTGAAGAATCAAGTGGTAAAATACTTCTTCCACGGCCATGGTTTATTTTGTATTTAATTTCTCTTGTTTTTTAAAAAAAAGAAAAAAAAAAAAAAAAAAGAAAAAACAAGAGAAATATTTGTTCTTATTTTTATTTAATAAGCCGTGGGAAGGAAAATATATAAGGAAGTTTCAAGCGACAAGGATTTAAGGTAAAAAGGTTACAAATTGTTAAGGAATTACGAAGATCAAGAGTTTATCATTAATAGTTGAAACCGAAGACGAAGACCAAGATAAAGACGAGGAGCGGAAGACGTTTCTATTGGATGCCGTGAGAGTGGTGTTATCATAATTGGCGATCGGATGTGAAGGTGAGTAAGTAATCTCATCCTCAATAATAATGGTTGATTTCCTTTCGTAGAGATCGTCAGAAAAATGGTTTTTCAAAATGTTAAAAGATGTGGGTTTTTAAAAATATTTCGGAAGTTGTCCTTCCCACTATTCAACGTGTTGCAGGATTTCTCTCTTCATTCCTACCTGCACACATGTGAGAACCATAAAAAAGCCGTCTTTTTGAGTGCAATTATCATAAAATCCTTTTTGGTGAGGCAGAAGTCGAGGCGAAATGCTTATTGATCGTTTCTCAAACACGCGTTCTCTCATTATGGTGTGGTTATTTCTCACTCAACATTTAAGAATGAGAATATGTTCTTTAGTATTTCTAACTTCTTATTACTAGCATGCGAAACTCTATGTCCTCATAACTCTTTGAATGCTTGTGACGCTTTGAACGCTTTGAAGTTGTAAGTTTTGGTTTGATTTGCTCGAGGACTAGCAAAGTCTAAGTGTGGGGGAATTTAATAGGTGTAGAATACACCATATTTACTATATAAGAGTTTATGCTTTCTTTGTTATTTTTCTTGTAAATTATGTATTTTACGCTTGTTTTGAGTTTTATAGCTACTTTGGAGTCGCACGGAGGAAAAGAAGAAGAAATCACCCAATTTGAGCCAAAAGGGCAAAAAGGTCATTTTACTGGGCGATTGATATATGGAGCCCAGATTGAGGTTAAGGGGCAACCCAATTTGAGGAGTGTTAAACACGGACCAGCCAAGGTTAAGGGCTACTCTCTTGGAGGAGCACTAAAGACAAAGCCAATGAGGTTAAGGGGCATCTACCTGTTATTCACTTATGGGATTGCCAACTGGGTATCCCTTATCAAATGACGGATCTTTGAATATCCAGACCAGACTTTATTATTACATAACCCTAAATCGAGAGGAGTCGCCTCTCATTCATACCTTCACCTGAAACTAAAAGCAAGACACGAGAGAGAAGAGTTAACAACCATGGTCGCTTCTTCGTTAAAATCGAGAAAATTGATTAGGGTTCGTGCAATTGAAGAGATGGGTTTGTTGGTTGATAAACCGAGAGAGAAAGAAGCAGATCGAAACCCAAATGAGAGATCGATGATAAATTCAAGTCAGAGGTTGATTCAACGAGATGGATGAAGAACATAAGTTCGATAAATCAGAGAAGCAGTGGTGCTATTGATTGGTTCGAGATGAACTCAGATAGAAATTGGAGTTAAGAAAGAGAGGTGTTTGTTGTTGGGTCAGAGAGATCGAGGTAAGGAGAACCGAGAGAAGAAATTGCAGAGAAGTTGGATTCAATTTAGATTTAGGGTTTGTCAGGAATTGAAGCTCAGGGAGATTGACAGGGTCTCTGTGTGGTTGAATCTGGTGCCTTAGATGTATGCCAGGGATGAATGGGCTCAAGGTTAGGTTGGAGATGAAATGGCCTGACTGAGAAGGAGGTGCAGAATGTGGACTGGAGCTTGCAAGACTTGGAGTTGGTTATGTTGCAGGTGGCTTGAACCTGGTGGAATTGAAGTGATGCTGGTAGTATTGGCAATGGAGTGAGTCTTGAGCTGAATCTGCAACATAGTAGGAGGTGGTAGCTGGGTTCTGGTGGTTGAAATGGAAAGATGCAGTTTCAGGTAAGGATGAAGCTGGTGCTAGCTGTGAGATGGCTCAGGTGGTGTTGATAGAGCTGGCACTGTGGATGATGCAGTGGAGGTGAGTGCAATGGAGCAGTGGCCTGAGATGGAATAGAAGACTCAGGAAATGGTGTTGAATTAACAAGAGCTGGAGATGCTGATGATGTGAATTATAGAGAATGTGATGTGAATTGTGTCACAGTAAGGGAGAGTTAGATGCTGAAGCAACAAATTGCAGTGCAATCTCTGGTGGAGTTATGGCTTGAGGCTTAACAGCTGCTTTTGTTGATTATGCTGCTGTGTATGATGAGTTGAGTTGCAGTCCAGGGAGATAATGGAGCTGGCATTGTGAAAGTGATAAGAAGACCAGGTCATGGTGAAAATGAAGACTAAGTTAGTGCTGTGGGTCTTGTGAATGGCAGTTGTGGTTGTGGTTCAGGTGGAGATAAAAATTGAGCTGATGGGTTTGGTGATTGTGGAGAACGAAATGGGTTACATTGAATTTGTGCTGCTATGAGGGAATCCGTGTGGTGCTAGGCTGAGTTGATTGCAGGAATGAAGAGGCAGTGGTGTTGCAGCCACAGATGGTGCCACTGTGTTGAGAGGTTCTGGTGATTGCTTACAAGAGGGAACGCAACTGCAATGTGAGATTGGAAGTGCAACTGCAGAAACTGATGCTGCAATGAAGTTGGTGGTTCAGGGCAAGGAGAAGATGGCTGGAAGTACGGCAGTGGTGGTACTGTTCTGTAGTTGATTGGTATTGGGCTCAAGGCGAAATTTCAGGCAAGGCCCTGTCAAAAGGATGGACTTGGTGGTGTTAGTTTCATGATGCAATGCTGCAATGGAGGAAAAGGGTGATGCTGTAAGCTAAAATGTGCAGCTATGCATAGTGGTTGAATCTTTGTTAGGTGATTTTGTTGCAATAGCAGTGGACTGAGTAGGACACAGGGCAGGAAGTGCAGATGTCGTTGGTGTGCCGTTACAACGGAGATCTAATGAGGAATGACAGAAATGAACCAAGTGTTATTGGTGTGTGCAGAGTGGCAAGTTAGGGCCAACATGGCTGGATAAGCTAGTAAAGCACAGCCATCATGTTGGTGCGATCAAGGCACGATGGTTGCGGGTGAAGCACAATCATTGTGCTCAGATTTGGCCAATGCAACTGGCCCAAGCCAAGTTCACTCAGGTCAGCTGAGTCTGACTTGGGTCTAACTCAGGTCTGACTTGGTTCTGACTCATGAACCTGACTCATCTGTTGACTCACCCTAACTCGGTGCTGACCGAGTTGACCCGCTGACTAACAGTTGACTGACGGTTGACCCGTTTGACCGTTAGTCCTAACGGAGGACCGACGGAATATTCCGTCGAATATTCCCTCGACGGACAAAATTTTCAGGTGGTCGGCGGAGACTATTCCGGCGGATTCCGGCCACAATCCCGCTTTTCCGTGAGCAAAAATTCGAGAATTTTCTATGGATTTCTCTCATGGGTGTGAAGACTTGGACTAGGAATTGGATGGAGAATTTGGCTCAAACTTGGAAAGAGAAGATGGAAGTTGAGAAAAGCTTGGATTTGGAAGTTGAATTGCTAAAGGAAAAGGATTCTATTCCTTGGAAGAGTTGGAGAATATTGAAGCCTATAAATAGAGAAGTTTTCTACATCTTTTACACACATCTCTACACACATAACACTTTTCTTTTCTTATTCTTTGTGTGAACTCTTTAGCATGAGTAACTAATTTGATTGAGGATGAATTCCTAGTTCTTAATTTATGTTTTGAGTTTTTGTTTTCAATTCTATCTTGAAGTTTTTCACATGATTATCGTTTGTTTTTACTAATAGGAATGATCTTAAAGACATTCATGATTAATTGATAGATTGTTTAGAGTGCACGCTAAATTGATTTGTTAATTTGATCTAAAGCTAGTGAAAGTTAGGGGATAAGTAATCGTTTCTTGACTTTTTACATAAGTAGCAAACACGAGACCTTGCGGAGGGATTCCGTGGAGCAATTGTGTGTGAAAACAACGTTAGCAAGTAGACCTTGATCTATGAGTCTAACTACTAATATTGACCTAATAAGTTCATAAATCTTAATGCGTTTATTTAAATTACATCTAGAGTGATCTACTACTAGGTGGTTTGGTAAATAGAATCCGGTAGTCGAGAACTTCCGTGTCCGGTGATACAAGGGATTTAGGGGTTTAGCTTTGATCTAGTTTGCTTTACCTACGGTTGGTGATAATCTGTGACTAATAACATGTGGATGAAAAGAACATAACTTTAATCATTGTTTTGCAACGAAGAAGGATTCCTTGATCTTGTCTCTCTTATTTGCTTTCAACTTTATCTTTTAATTGCTTTGTTTATTTTCTTTTGCTTTTTACACCCCCCTTTCGTGACAAATTTTACAACTAGAATCTCGTGCTTCTCGTGGGATCGACCTTGACTACCCTATATTACTTGTTAATTAGGTAGTAAAGTATTAATTAATTTGATTGCACCTACGACACGCATCAACTCGCCATAAAAGTTCGTTCCCTCCTCGTGTGAACGTGGGTTGTGGCTTCACAGTATGGAGAAGAATGCTTCGTCAGCAAAGATGCATCGTGGGTACTAGCCCTCAATGATGCAAGTCGGTCTTCTTCCTGAATTGACGCCCACATGGGGAGTGGGATGCAACGAACTTGTCTGATTCTTTCCACGGAGCTTCTCCCGTATGTGCTGGCTTGGTTTCCCTCGAAGTCCGTCATTGTGGTAGGCTTCCGTACGACCTTGCCTGGGAGAACCTTGGATGTCCTGAGAATCTTGAGAGTAATGAAGACGATCCTGTGTAGATAAGGGTCGTCTTGAACTCTGAATCCTTGATGCGTGCGGTGACATGTAGGGCACGGTCGTGACCTTCCTCTGGTTGATTGCAACAAAACGTCTCCGCGCTGATTCTTCGAGAGGTGTGAAATTTCGCATAAACTTTCCACTAGAGAAACCGCTTCCCGATCCACCGGCCTCTGGCTCATAGTGAAACTGTTGACTTGAGGAGGATCGTTGTGAGGATCAGTCCCCAGTGTAGAAGTCTCCATGACAGGACCGCTCATATCTGATGTCGCTTCTTTGATCAGGTCCATGTAGGTCCGTGCCGTTGAAGTACCTTCTCCGATGCGTTGAATGCATTTCTTGTTGGCTCCAGGGGCTGTTGCGGGTCATGTGGAAATCGATCAGTTAATGTCTTAAGAAAAGTGAGTACCTCTTTCTGAGTTGCGTCCATATCCGTTTGAGTCTTAGCAAGAACTTCCTGCTTCTCCATCAAGTCTGCAATGGTAATGGGGGATGGTCCTCCTCCCGTCCCTCCGACTCCTCGTCCTGATGAAGGAGTGGAAGTTGTTGCTCTGGTGACTACCAGAGGTGTTACACTTGATGAGATGTCAGGATTTGCGGCTGCTCTGGCTCTGGTGATGGGAGGTGTTGTAATATCACTGCTGAGTGATCGAATTGAACGTTCCCATCCTCTGTACTCACGTGTTCCTTGATTGATCTCTCCTTCCTCAAGCATTTCTTCACTTAGTTGAAAGGTCGATGCGGATTGAACAGTCTTCCGAGCTTCGACAAGGGTCTTGAGATATAAATCTTCCAGCAGGGATCCGTAAGCTGCATGCTCCATTTCTTTATCCGGTAGACTTTGTGGTACCCCGGACAAGTCTTTTCCTCTGTGGAGTTGCCTCGAGTCTTCGTCGGCTGGACCATGTTGTTCGTCTTTCCCGAGTCTCCAGCGATTTGCGCGCTCTTTTGCCTCTCCGCCGGTAAAGGTGTGACTCGACTAAGGATTTAGCATTTCTTGCACTTTGCTTGAGTAGATGCATGCCGAGCCCTTCTTGTAATTGTCTTTGCTATATCATTCAAAAGGAGGAATGTCTCGCTCTGTCTTCTAGTGATACTGGCTTGATTTGCCAAGACATCCTCCAAAGCATTCTAGCTACACTCCCCATGGTATCTCGAACCTTTGTGGTTTCCTGATGAGGATGCATCGTGAGCCGAAAACCGAAAAATTGAGAATTCAATTTTTTTGCAACCGATAGATCAACCTCCCACTGTGGTCGCCAATTGTTTATGGGTGAAAACTACTCCTGCAGAATTTGGTAATTTGGGGTGTGGATGAGGAATGAATTTAAACCGTTAAAAAAATGCACTGCGCGGTGAGTGCTTGTAGATTCGAGAGATCAATCTGTGCAAGTCCGGCCTAAACCAAGAAATGGCCGTTCCAGACTTGTTTCGGTCACAAAGTGAAGGAGATGGGGTTGATCTTAGGGAGGGAAGCGAAGAAGGTGTTGAGATTGTGAAGGTGTTGGCTTTCTTATGACTTGTAATGAGAAGGTGAGCAGGCTTGTGATTGATGCAAGCAAGCTCTGGGTGTTTGAATACGTTCTGTATTAACACTTGGTTTTCTATCTCGTCTGAACTTGTGTTGTTGTTTGAAATAGGGCGGAGAACCTATTTATACAAGTCATTGAGCCTTATTCACGTCTCTCGTGGGAAGTGGAGGAAGTGGAGTGATGGAGTAGTGGAGTTGTGCGTTGGTACGACATGACCAGTCTTGCCCACTTCTCTGTTCATCTCTAACCGTCCATGACTTCCTCGACACGTTCTTGTGATGGCGCGTTGCACGCCGCACGCGTAAACCGCCAGACCAATACCCCGTATGTATCCCCAGTTTGTGACATGATTGATGTGCGGAATGTGTGGATCGTGGATCCACGAAAGATAGCATGTAATGCTGAATTGAATAACTGTGTTATTCAGGAAGTCGATACTTGTGAAGTATCGTGTGTATTTTATGCAGGTACTGCATTATGGTGTGGTAAAGTGATGGGTAATGATGCCTCACTGACCAAATAACTCCTGACCAGGGTTGTATAACCAAGCTGGTGAAGTTGAACGGATGAGATGATCTTTGAGACACTCATCTGCGACCGTTAATGGATATTAGGGTTTTTGAAGAGGTGCGCAAGCATCACTCTTTAGCTTGGTCGAAACCAAGCATGGAAAGGGATTTGGAGAGGGCCGACCGGGCATGTGTGTAGACGGCATGCCGGTGTACACGCCTACACCTCACCGTCCCATGAAGGCGCGATCTAGGCCACTCAATTTAACCGGTAAAGTTGAGTGGTTGAGATCGGTTTGGCGCAGAAATTGATGCCGCAAAAGGGTTGAAAACCGGCGTGACATCCCTAGTTCGGGCACGCGTTTCAAGACGACACATCTTGGTCGGTCTTGGTCGATGGGTTTGACGGGAAGATGGCAGGCTGGTGATCATGCCTATACCCGACTATCCCATGAAAACGTGATCTAAGCCACTCAAATCATCCGGTGAAGTTGAGCGGTCGAGATCAGTTCGTGGTTTGGGAGGCGCGGCCATGCTAGTTTGGACGCACGTTTTGGATTGACCAGGCATGATATGCCTTGGCCGAACACATGAGGAGGTAGATGGGCCCACGGTGGTCATGCTGGTATGACCGGCCCTTGTTTAATCTAATCTGTGACCCTCCATTCGTGCCGAAGAAGATGGACGCGCGTGATGACTTGAAACCCTATTTTTGGCTTTCAAGCCGTGCGTCATCTCTTGTTTGGGTGATGATTTTGTCACGGCCAAACATTGTTGGTCTTGACCGATTGGTCAAGTGTGTAGGCGGGCCCACGGTGATCGTGTTGACATGCTCTGGGCCCTTTGAGTCTACATCTACACCCTCCATCTATACCTGCGAAGATGGATGGTTGAGACTGTTTTGCGACACATGTAATATGCCGCAAACCCTAATTTAGGGTTTTCCATCCATAATGCTTGGTATGAACGGTTTCTTGGCAGGCTAGGCCAATGACCGACCATGCGGGGTCGGCCGTGGGTATTCCATACCTGCTTGGGGGTGATGGAATTGATGCGGGGTCATCCAATCATGGTTATGGAGTTGGATGACTGCGATCGAGATCATACCCGGACCGATACGGCCAGTCCGGATGCTCAATCGGGCTAGTATAACACACCGAGAGGGGCTCAATCGGGCTAGTATAACACACCGAGAGGGGCTCGGGCTAGTATAACACACCGAGAATCGGCTGCACGGGTATTTCGTACATGGTTTCATTATAGTGCATGGAGGTTCGTGTTGTTCGTAAGAGTAACACTCACCGTCATGCCACACCGATAATGAGTACTGGAAATACAAGGCTGATATGAAATTCACAGGAAGGGATTGTTGCCACATGCTCCAACCTGGAGGAATTTCATGTATTCACAGAATGGGATTGTTGCTACATGCTCCATTCTTGGTGAATTAAGTGAGGGAGTATCCAACACTTATAAATGGCTTTATCTTTTACAAGATGTCAGCGCATGATTTTTTCCGGTTTTTACAAATTTAACCTTAAACGAAAATCCACCATCAACACCAAGACCGTAGGGTTGTGCTTTCATGCCCATGCCAAAGATTAAATTTACAATGCCTACGATCAATTTTTAAATGCCCAAGACTGTAGGCTTGTGCTTTCATGCCCATGCCCAAGATTCAATTTGACATGCCTAGGATCCATTTTGAGTTGCCCAAGACCGCAGGCTTGTGCTTTCACGACCATACCCAAGATTCAATTTTACATGCCCAAATTTAAATTTGACATGTCTAGTATCAATTTTGAGATGCCCAAGACCGTATGCTTGTGCTTTAATGCCCATTCCCAAGATTCAATTTGACATGCCCAAGTTTAAATCTTACATTTCTTGGATCAATTTTGAGATGCCCAACACTGTAGGCTTTTGCTTTCATGCCCATGCCCATGCCCAAGTTTCAATTTCACATTCCCAAGTTTAAATTTGAAATGTCTAGGATCAATTTTGAGATGCCCAAGACCGTAGGCTTGTGCTTTCATTCCCATGCCCAAGATTCAATTTGAGATGCCCAAGTTTAAATTTGACATGTCTAGGATCAATTTTGAGATGCCCAAGACCGTAGGCTTGTGCTTTCATGCCCTTGCCCAAGATTTAATTTGACATGTCTAGGATCAATTTTGAGATGCCCAAGACCGTAGGCTTGTGCTTTCATGCCCATGCCCAAGATTCAATTTGACATTCCCAAGTTTAAATTTGACATGTCTAGGATGAATTTTGAGATGCCCAAGACCGTTGGCTTGTGCTTTAATTCCCATGCCCAAGATTCAATTTGACATGCCCAAGTTTAAATTTGACATGTCTAGGATCAATTTTGAGATGCCCAAGACCGTAGGCTTGTGCTTTCATGCCCTTGCCCAAGATTTAATTTGACATGTCTAGGATCAATTTTGAGATGCCCAAGACCTTAGGCTTGTGCTTTCATGCCCTTGCCCAAGATTTAATTTGACATGCCTAGGATCAATTTTGAGATGCCCAAGACCGTAGGATTGTGCTTTCATGCCCATCCCCAAGATACAATTTGACATGCCTAGGATAAATTTTGAGATGCCCAAGACCGTAGGCTTGTGCTTTCATGCCCATGCCCAAGATTCGATTTGACATGCCCAAGTTTAAATTTGACATGTCTAGGATCAATTTTGAGATGCCCAAGACCGTAGGCTTGTGCTTTCATGCCCTTGCCCAAGATTGAATTTGACATGCCTAGGATCAATTTTGAGATGCCCAAGACCGTAAGCTTGTGCTTTCATGCCCATGCCCAAGATTCAATTTGACATGCCTAGGATCAATTTTGAGATTCCCAAGACCGTAAGCTTGTGCTTTCATGCCCATGCCCAAGATTCAATTTGACATGTCAAGGATCAATTTTGAGATGCCCAAGACCGTAGGCTTGTGCTTTCTTGCCCATGCCCAAGATTCAATTTGACATGCCTAGGATTAATTTTGAAATTCCCAAGACCGTATGCTTGTGCTTTCATGCCCATGCCCAAGTTTAAATTTGACATGTCTAGGATCAATTTTGAGATGCCCAAGACTGTAGGCTTGTGCTTTCATGCCCATGCCCAAGATTCAATTTGACATGCCTAGGATCAATTATGAGATGCCCAAGACTGTAGGCTTGTGCTTTCATGCCCATGCCCAAGATTCAATTTGACATGCCCAAGTTTAAATTTGACATGTCTAGGATCAATTTTGAGATGCCCAAGACCGTAGGCTTGTGCTTTCATGCCCTTGCCCAAGATTTAATTTGACATGCCTAGGATCAATTTTGAGATGCCCAAGACCGTAGGATTGTGCTTTCATACCCATCCCCAAGATTCAATTTGACATGCCTAGGATCAATTTTGAGATTCCCAAGACCGTAAGCTTGTGCTTTCATGCACATGCCCAAGATTTAATTTGACATGTATATGATCAATTTTGATATGCCCAAGACCGTAGGCTTGTGCTTTCTTGCCCATGCCCAAGATTCAATTTGACATGCCTAGGATTAATTTTGAAATTCCCATGACCGTAGGCTTGTGATTTCATGCCCATGCCCAAAACTAAACTTGACATGCCCAAGTTTAAATTTGACATGCCTAGGATCAATTTTGAAATGCCCAAGACCGTAGGCTTGTGCTTTCATGCCCATGCCCAAGATTCAATTTGACATGTCAAAGTTTAAATTTGATATGTCTAGGATCAATTTTGAGATGCCCAAGACTGTAGGGTTGTGCTTTCATGCCCATGCCCAAGATTAAATTTACAATGCCTAGGATCAATTTTTAGATGTCCAAGACTGTAGGCTTGTGCTTTCATGCCCATGCCCAAGATTCAATTTGACATGCCTAGGATCAATTTTGAGTTGCCCAAGACCGTAGGCTTGTTCTTTCATGCCCATACCCAAGATTCAATTTTACATGCCCAAGTTTAAATTTGACATGTCTAATATCAATTTTGAGATGCCCAAGACCGTACGCTTGTGCTTTAATGCCCATTCCCAAGATTCAATTTGACATGCCCAAGTTTAAATCTTACATTTCTAGGATCAATTTTGAGATGCCCAACACCGTAGGCTTGTGCTTTCATGCCCATGCCCAAGTTTCAATTTGACATGCCCAAGTTTAAATTTGAAATTTCTAGGATCAATTTTGAGATGCCCAAGACCGTAGGCTTGTGCTTTCATGCCCATGCCCAAGATTCAATTTGACATGCCCAAGTTTAAATTTGACATGTTTAGGATCAATTTTGAGATGCCCAACACCGTAGGCTTGTGATTTCATTCCCATGCCCAAGATTCAATTTGACATGCCTAGGATCAATTTTGAGATGCCTAAGACCGTTGGCTTGTGCTTTCATGCCATGCCCAAGATTCAATTTGACATGCCCAAGTTTAAATTTGACTTGTATAGGATCAATTTTGAGATGCCCAAGACCGTAGGCTAGTGCTTTCATGCCCATCCAAAGATTATATTTGACGTGCCTAGGATCAATTTTGAGGTTCCCAAGACCGTAGGCTTGTGCTTTCATACCCATGCCCAAGATTCAATTTGACATTCCCAAATTTAAATTTGAAATGTCTAGGATCAATTTTGAGATGCCCAAGACCGTAGGCTTGTGCTTTCATGCCCATGCCTATGATTCAATTTGACATGCTTAGGATAAATTTTGAAATTCCCAAAACCATAGGCTTGTGCTTTCATGGCCATGCCCAAGATTCAATTTGACATGCCCAAGTTTAAATTTGACATGTCTAGGATCAATTTTGAGATGCCCAAGACCGTAGGATTGTGCTTTCATGCCCTTTCCCAAGATTTAATTTGACATGCCTATGATCAATTTTGAGATTTCCAAGACCGTAGGCTTGTGATTTCATGCCTATCCCCAAGATACAATTTGACATGCCTAGGATCAATTTTGAGATGCCAAAGACCGTAGGCTTGTGCTTTCATGGCCATGCCCAAGTTTCAATTTGACATGCCCAAGTTTAAATTTGAAATGTCTAGGATCAATTTTGAGATGCCCAAGACCGTAGGCTTGTGCTTTCTTGCCCATGCCTAAGATTCAATTTGACATGCCTAGGATCAATTTTGAAATTCCAAAAACCATAGGCTTGTGCTTTCATGGCCATGCCCAAGATTCAATTTGACATGCCCAAGTTTAAATTTGACATGTCTAGGATCAATTTTGAGATGCCCAAGACCTTAGGATTGTGCTTTCATGCCCTTGCCCAAGATTGAATTTGACATGCCTAGGATCAATTTTGAGATGCCCAAGACCGTAAGCTTGTGCTTTCATGCCCATGCCCAAGATTCAATTTGACATGCCTAGGATCAATTTTGAGATTCTCAAGACCGTAAGCTTGTGCTTTCATGCCCATGCCCAAGTTTAAATTTGACATGTCTAGGATCAATTTTGAGATGCCCAAGACCGTAGGCTTGTGCTTTCTTTCCCATGCCCAAGATTCAATTTTACATGCCTAGGATTAATTTTGAAATTCCCAAGACCGTAGGCTTGTGATTTCATGCCCATGCCCAAGACTAAATTTGACATGCCCAAGTTTAAATTTGACATGCCTAAGATCAATTTTGAAATGCCCAAGACCGTAGGCTTGGGCTTTCATGCCCATGCCCAAGATTCAATTTGACATGTCGAAGTTTAAATTTGATATGTTTAGGATCAATTTTGAGATGCCCAAAACCGTAGGGTTGTGCTTTCATGCCCATGCCAAAGATTAAATTTACAATCCCTACGATCAATTTTTAGATGCCCAAGACTGTAGGCTTGTGCTTTCATGCCTGTAGTTGCAGGAAATCCCACACTACACCCCTCACTAGAATTTACTCAACTAATCCATTTGAATATGAATAACTATAGATTTTATTGATTATTTTCTTGAAATGTTTACAAAGGAAGGTAGAACAGAGCTAAAGAAATTACAATCACTCCAATTTTCTCTCTCTTAATGACTTGCTTAACCATTCAAAAAGAACTCTCTCTACAACAAACTTACGCATCCCTTTATATAGGGTAGTACACAGTGGATGACAGCTAAGCTGTCCTTTATTTTCGGGAATAACTCGCGAAGTGTCGCAAATGTATAAGTGTTCATCCTCGCGACACTCTTAACCTTCGCCAAATCTTCACATCTTTCTCGTGTTCTGGCTGTCGTCATCCATTGCGTCATTTATTTTACTTCCTCGCGACTCCTTCGTGATGCTGTCGTTTATTACTCTCGCGAAGTATTGAGGTTGCGATATTCTGATCCTACATCTTGCCTCTTCTCATGTCTTCTCTGCGAAGAAGAGAATGTCATGAGAACTAACATTTTGAAATGTCGCAACCGTTTGTTTTCTATCCATTTTTTTTTACCGACAAGATTCCGTGAATTTAGGAATGACTGTTTACACGTATCTAAAATTTCACTTTTTACCGGCACATTTAATGTTATCCGGTTACTCTTTTCCCATCTATTTAAAGGAGAGTTCCTTATGAAAATTCTTCTTTTCTTTTACTTCATCTTCTTTATTGTCTGCAACTTTTCTCTGCCGTTTTCCTTCATCGTCTTCTTCATCGTCTTTCTGCTACAACTCTTCTGTTACTGTTTCTATGGCATCAAAGTCTGTTGATTTTGCTAATTTTGATTATTTCATGATTGATCTCTCTTATTGAAGTCTTTTATTTGGATACTATTCCTCTTTTAATGTTTCTCTTGCCATTTTTGTTTCAGCAAGGATAAATCTAGCACCAAATTCACTGTTACGAATCCTAGTGTTTCCATGGGTTCTCAACCGAAATCCTTTGCCTCTAAAAGAAAGCCTGTGAATAATAAGGTATTTAAGAACATTTACTCTTTTAATAACAATATTGTTGCCTCTGTTTCTTATTTAGCTTGTAATTCGCAGGATGCTGATAAATCCCCCAAGAAGCCTCGCCCTTCTAAACCTGTTGCGCCTCCTGTTTCTTTTCCTGGGTTTAAGCTTGCTGTTTCTCCTACAATACCTTCGCAGGATAATTCATCTTCTCTAGCGATTTCTTCGAAAGATAAACCAATTCCTTCCTCTCATGATGACCCACCTTCTCATGCGAGGATCTCGCATGATGAATCAATCCCTGAATTTTCCGTTAATGAAATTCTTCAAAATGAACCTCTCTCCACTTTTACCCTTAATACCTCTACTTCGCCCCCACTTGTTAATCAGGTTCCTTTAACTGACATTCTTATGACTAAAGATGATTCAACCTTTCCCTCTTCCTCCATCATTTCCTCTTCCTCAGGATCTATCTCTCTTACTAAAGAAAACTTGGAAGGGATAGATGTAGCTTTTAAAGTTTTATCGGACACCATGAAAATTTTAAGAAAATTTCCACTGATCCTATCAGATCTAGTGTTTATGAATCCTTGAGTAAGTATTTTGGTTCTGATACCATGTCGCGAGCATCCTTGGAACAAGAAATTAAGACCTTGAAGAATAGCCTTCATAATACTTCATTTGGATCGTGATAATCTTCGCCGGAAGAATGAAGAACTAAAAGGTATCATTTCCTCCCTTTTTTTTTTTTTTTTTTTTTTTTTTGAAGACTTTGTTCGCCTTTCAAGCTTTGAATCAGAAACGTAAAATGGAGATATATCAAGTGGAATCTATCGTGGAAGAAACTCGAACGGAAAGAGATGCTTGGATGGAGCAATATAACCGATTAGATAACCTCCATACATATTCTGTTGACCAGATAAATAATTTAACCCAAGAAAACGCCTACTTAGTCCAGAAGAAAGAATTATTAAGTAACGAATTGTCGCATCTCTATATTCTTTGACTAAATCTAATTTGGAGTTGAAAACCTTATCAGATGAAAATGGAACTTTGTCTCAAGAGAAGCGAGCTTTGTTGGACAAGGTGGCGATATCCTCGCAACAACTTGATGTTTGTCGAAAAGCACTGAATGAGCAAGAACAATCTATCTGCTCATTGAAAAATAAACTCAAAGAAACCACTACCGAAAGAGATAAACTTATTCAGGGTAGAATAACTTTAAGTGTGAAAACAAACCAGCTCAAGGATGAATATACCAAGTTAAAAGAATCTCATTCCTCCCTTGCGAAGGAAAATAATTTACTGATTTCTAATGAAAAAAGCTTGCGTTCTCGGTTAAAAGGTCTTGTCGGTGATGGTTTTGATAATGCCATGGATCATTTGGAGAATAGTTGCTTGTCCCTGACCCAACATCTTATCTCGCAAAAGGAAGGTAGTCATAAAATTTGACTGCCTCATCCGCCGTTTTCCTTTTCTAATTTCTTACATTACTTTTTATTTATAACTCTGCTGTTCTTCTTTTTTTTCACAGAATATGAGAAAGATCTTACTTTCTAAATCCCTCTATCTACTTTGGAATCCGCCCATGCCAAGATTCGCAAGGAAAATGCAACACTTGTCGCTACTCTTGCCCATTCTCGTGATCGTGCCGCAAGAAAGCTTAATTATCTTAGCCATCTTAAAGATATCTAAAGTAGGAATCAACATAAGGCACTTCTTCGTCAATTTCATCCCAAAGCTGAAGTTTTTGTGAATGAGATCTTACTTTCTAAATCCCTTGACCCTGTCTCTATTGAACCTTTGGAAGTTGAAGATGATGAAGTTCCTAATTCTCCTGATAGTGATTACGATTATGAAAGCTGCGAAGATCTCGCGAATAATGAAATTGTCGATAAGAATCCAAATGAAAAATTTCGATGAAAATCCTCCAACTGGCGAAGGTGAAGCTGATAAAATTGTTGAAGAACATTTATCATCTCCTGTTGTCGAGAACGCTGATGTAGAAAATTAAACTATTTTTGTAATTTTACATCTTCCAGTCTCTTTTTCTGTATGACTTTTTGCATAAGATGCTTTTCAATTTCTGTTGAAGTACTCTTTTTGATTGGAAAGACTAAATCCCTTGGTGAATAATCCCTTATTTTCTCTTTCTATCTCATTTTAGATTTGCAATTCTAATCTCGCAAGCATGTTCGCTTACCTTTATTTATGTTGAAATTTATCATTGCGACAAGATCGCAGGATATCTTCACAAATGAAGAAATCTATTGATCTTGTCTTATCATTGATTGTGTGGTCTTATTTTTCCTTCCTAATTAAAGGTTTTATTTCGCCACCCCTCGTTGCGACAAGATCGCAGGACGTCTTTACATTTTCATGTAATGACCCATTGACCTTGTCTTATCATTTCTTAAGTATTTTTGCCTCTGCAGGATATGTTATTTGCGACAATATGACAGGCTTAAGTACTCTTGCGAATATAAAATCCCATGACATTGCCATCTTTGCGACGAAATCGCAGGACGTCTTTATATTTTCATGCAAAAACCCATTGATCTCGTCTTATCCTTGCGTTAGTATTATTGCCTCTACAGGATCATTGCACAAATATGACAAGCCTAAATTTTCTTGCGAAAACAAAGCCTCGTGACATTTGCGTCTTTTGACACTTATCAGCTCCCTAATGGAGGGTGCCGCCCTTATCTTCTCCCTGGTTGCCCCTTCAAGGAGGCGTACATCGGCCATACAAGACTAGCTCCTCCCATCCGGTCTTAACAACAACCAGTTGTTTTCGCAGCCTCTTATCCCTTATACCTATATGGTTCATGGTTACGAGACTGCACCCTAAGTGGAGTTTTCTTGGCCGAGTGCAAAGATATACCAAGACTTGCCAAGAATGGCCGAGACACTTCAAATCCCCATGCACTCTTGGCTCAACCGTGTACCCCGGCGCCTTGAGCATACATTGACTCCTTGGAAGAGACCCTCGGGCGTCCAACCAGGGTATAACCTTATATATATAGTTGGAAATCCAAGGTATCTCTCCCGGATAGGCTTTCATGGGCCCCAAATCTCCATGACTCAGGTTCCAGGAGCGGTGTAACCTTTTCACTGAGCCATGTCAAGAGATACCCCTTATATGACGCACTTTAGGTCTTACATTTGCCTCTTGCGAAATATCATTCGCGAACTAGGGTGTACGCCATAAAGGTTCGTCCCATTCACTCACTCTTTCATTTTTGTTAATTCATTCAATCATTCATTTTGTTTACGAAGCTATCGCACAATCTTACATTGTTTATTCATTTTTGTTTTTCAATTCTTCAATCAAATTGTCATACATTCTTGATGGCGAGATTCTCGCGTATTTCTTCTTGATGATTATTCATTTCTTACACTTTTTGCTCCTGCTGCTCTCTGCCTCTGCACTATTCAAATCTTTTAATGATTCCTTTCCATCATGATTTTCCACTGTTTTCCTGCATTTGCTTCGCGATGTATCTTCACCTCTTGTATCTATGGTATCCACCATCAACCTTTCTCTTCTTTGTTCATCTTTTATATTTTGCTTCCAGCCCTTTCTTTTTGCAGCTCTTTCCTCGCAACTCTCCACATCAATCTCATAGCATTTTTGTCCTTCCATCCAATCTCCCTTTATAACTCCAACACCGCTAGGATAAGGAAACTTTATACATTGATGATACGTCGACGCTACACCCAGAATTTCGTGCAACCATGGCCTTCCGATCAATGCATTATAAGGGGACTCCACATCGACTACACAAAACAAAATTTCAGTTGATAATCCTTGCAAGGGTATTCTCATATGAACTTCTCCTTTAGGCTTATTCGCTGTGCAATTGAAACCGTATATTTTGTATGTCGAAGGTATCAATTCTTCATCCTTCCCACCCATAGTCTTGTAAGTATGGTAGAAAAGAATGTTTACTGAGCTCCCCGTATCAATTAATATTCTATTGATCGCCCAGGAGTTTTCTGCTTCATCATCTTCGCCATCTACAGGTTTTGGATTAATTTCCAATTTTACGACCAATGGGTTATCATGCGCCTCTCTGCCTTCAGGAATCTCTTTTGTAGTGAAAGAAATAATTTGCATTTGCCATTCTTTTAACTGCGACGCCTTCGCGATATTCATCACTTCTCTATCATCAACATCCCTCGCAAAGACCCTACTGAGAACATCATCATGAAAATCTTCAATTGCTCGATATGAATGTATAATAGAGTTGCAAAACAAATTTTTGGCTTTCGTTCCAACTTCTATTACGAATGTTTCTTTCCCCTTTGCTGAGTTTGTCCTGTGCATCTCTGGTGGTGGTGGTAACGGTTGAACTTTCTCTTCACTTTTTAGAAAGTGATTCAGCTTTCCTTGGTCAATCATTCTGAGGATGATTCATTTTATGTTTCTACAGTCATTTGTTAGATGTCCATGAAAGCGATAGTAAGAGCATGAATTCGTGACTCCTATCACCTGGTGGCGGTTCATTCCCCATGTTCCATGGTGCGGGTATGTTTTCCATCAAGAGTATAGCTTCCCATATTTTTTCCACACTAGTATTTAGTGGTGGCATTTTGATTTCTTCCCATACTACTCTGTGACGTCGCTGCCCTCCATGATAATTCTGCCTTTGACTTCCATAAGTTTCTTGCGGATGATCAAGTCTTTGAATTTTGTTATTGCCGCCACGGTTGTAGTAGTTCCTTTCTCTCTCAAATTCTTCTTGATCATGGCTTCACATGGCTACTATCTTTGGTTGTCCGTCATCTATTATCCTTTCTTGTTGACCTTGCGAAGTACTCGCCACCGTGTTTATCAGTTTGGGTAATAAGCTTGCATTCGCAGCATTTGAATTTGTATTCGCAATTGGATATGATTCCATCTCATTTTGCCTTTCCTCTAAAGAAATATACTCATCTTGAAGTTCTCGCAACTCAGTCATCGTGATTGTATTCTTGACTCTAAAAATTTGAATATATAACAAATTGGTTGCGAACATAGCATTTATGAACGATAGAATGAGATATCTTTCATCCACTCTTCCAGCCATTTCGCTGCACATTGTCTTCCATCTCACCGTTAAATGTTTCAAACTTTCGCCAACTCTTTGTTTCAGCCCGAACATATCTTCAATACCTGGTCGCGAAGAGTTGTTACTTATATATGCCCCTAAGAATATAGCTTGTAAATGGTTAAATGACGTGATCGTGTTTCTTGGTAAACCCTCAAACCATTTCAATGCTTCTCCTGTTAAACTTGATGCAAAGTATTTGCACAATATGGCATCATGATTTTCCCATTGTAACATACATGTCACATAAGCTTTGATGTGTTGTATTGCACAAGTTGTTCCATCAAAAATGCTGGTTAATGCAGGTAAATTGCACTTTGGGGGTATTCCTCCTAACTGCACCTCTAATGTAAAAGGATTTTTCGCAGCCTCTGCGATGGCTTCATCTAACTGTCTTCTTCCTCCTTCTCTTTTGATGTTCAATATTCCTCTCATCTCTGCCAATCCTCTCAAAATTTGTTCATTTGCCTCAGAATTCGAACCTATTGGTCTTTTTAATTCTGCCTCTCTCCTTTTGCGTTCGTGTCTACTTATATTTTCTGGTTCATCATTCTCTTCACTTCTTTCTCTGCGACTTTCTCCCTCATCTCTTTCACGAATTCTCACACCATTATATCTGTCATTTTCTCTTCTTGGTTGTCTATCAGTTCTCCTTTGTATTCTTTCATATTCTTCATTGATGTTTCCATTGTTGCGATTTTGCTCGCTCCTTCTTTCTCTATTGTCATGATTGTTCTGCCGTATTGCTTCTTCCAATTCCCGTTCTTCCATTTCTGCTCTTAATCTTTCCCTTTCGCAAGCTAGTCGCGCTTGTTCAATATAATGTTTTTTCAATGTCATCTTCAATTTCCTTTTGTTTCCTTTGTGTTTATCTCCCATGCAGTATTCTTGTTCCTAATTTTCTTCATTAATTGGATTATTTTGCCCTTGACGCTGCCTATTTTCTTGATTTCCGTCATTTTGACCATTCTGTAGAATTTCAGGACGTGGAATACGACGATCTCCTACCACTTCTCTTCTTTCGCAACCTCCTTCACCAAAATCTAGCTCTCTTTCCAAATTTTCTTCATTAACATTTTCTACAGGTAATGTTCTTCTCACATCCTCTCTAACTGACCCTGATCTTGACCTGGTATTACTTCTCGACCTTCTATCCTGCAACCTCATATTTTCCATTCTTAACTCATGGTTTTGCCTTGTTAAATTTGCGCGTTCTTCTGCTTCTAACCGCCTTTCTTCGTGTATTGTTCGTCTCAATGTTTCTAATGCTGCAATTTCTTCATTTCCTTGAATTGTTTCTCCCATCTCTTCTCGATTTCTCTCCTCTTGTCCATTATTTATCAATTGTTGCATTTCTTCTCTTTCTTCCATAGAATCTGATCTCCATGTATGCACACTCACCCTATCATAATCTATTACTCTATTTGTTCTTTGGTTGAATTGGTGGTTGAATTTGGCCTTCTTCTCTATCTCTTGTGTTTACTCTTGAGGGTTCACCTACTTCATTTCTCCTTTGTCCAGCTAATCTCCTGCTTCTTCTAACAGTTGTTGGATGTTCTGATGTATTCCTTCTTCTAGCCATTTCTTAATTTCTGCAACTTGCCGTAAATTGTATGAAATTCTTTTCTTACTACTCCAAATTTGTCCAAACCACAATGTTGATCTTTACTCAATCCCTGTTTCTAGCGCATATGTAGTTGTAGGAAATCCCACACTACACCCCTCACTAGAATTTACTCAACTAATCCATTTGAAGATGAATAATTATAGATTTTATTGATTATTTTCTTGAAATGTTTACAAAGGAAGATAGAACAGAGCTAAAGAAATTACAATCACTCCAATTTTCTCTCTCTTAATGACTTGCTTAACCATTCAAAAAGAACTCTCTCTACAACAGACTTACTCATCCCTTTATATAGGGTAGTACACAGTGGATGACAGCTAAGCTGTCCTTTATTTTTTGGAATAACTCGCGAAGTGTCGCAAATGTATAAGTGTTCATCCTCGCGACACTCTTAACCTTCGCCAAATCTTCACATCTTTCTTGTGTTCTGGCTGTCGTCATCCATTGCGTCATTTATTTTACTTCCTCGCGACTCCTTCGTGATGCTGTCGTTTATTACTCTCGCGAAGTATTGAGGTTGCGATATTCTGATCCTACAATGCCCATGCCCAAGATTCAATTTGACATGCCTAGGATCTATTTTGAGTTGCCCAAGACCGTAGGCTTGTGCTTTCATGCCCATACCCAAGATTCAATTTTACATGCCCAAATTTAAATTTGACATGTCTAGTATCAATTTTGAGATGCCCAAGACCGTATGCTTGTGCTTTAATGCCCATTCCCAAGATTCAATTTGACATGCCCAAGTTTAAATCTTACATTTTTAGGATCAATTTTGAGATGCCCAACACCGTAGGCTTGTGCTTTCATGCCCATGCCCATGCCCAAGTTTCAATTTGACATGCCCAAGTTTAAATTTGCAATGTCTAGGATCAATTTGAGATGCCCAAGACCGTAGGCTTGTGCTTTCATTCCCATGCCCAGGATTCAATTTGACATGCCCAAGTTTAAATTTGACATGTCTAGGATCAATTTTGAGATGCCCAAGACCGTAGGCTTGTGCTTTCATGCCCTTTCCCAAGATTTAATTTGACATGCCTAGGCTCAATTTTGAGATGCCCAACACCGTAGGCTTGTGCTTTCATGCCCATGCCCAAGATTCAATTTGACATGCCTAGGATCAATTTTGAGATGCCTAAGACTGTAGGCTTGTGCTTTCATGTCGATGCCCAAGATTCAATTTGACATGCCCAAGTTTAAATTTGACATGTCTAGGATCAATTTTGAGATTCCCAAGACCGTAGGCTTGTGCTTTCATGCCCTTGCCCAAGATTTAATTTGACATGCCTAGGATCAATTTTGAGATGCCCAAGACCGTAGGATTGTGCTTTCATGCCCATCCCCAAGATACAATTTGACATTCCTAGGATAAATTTTGAGATGCCCAAGACTGTAGGCTTGTGCTTTCATGCCCATGCCCAAGATTCAATTTGACATGCCCAAGTTTAAATTTGACATGTCTAGGATCAATTTTGAGATGCCCAAGACCGTAGGCTTGTGCTTTCATGCCCATGCCCAAGATTTAATTTGACATGCCTAGGATCAATTTTGAGATTCCCAAGACCGTAAGCTTGTGCTTTCATGCCCATGCCCAAGATTCAATTTGACATGCCCAAGTTCAAATTTGACATGTCTAGGATCAATTTTGAGATGCCCAAGACCGTAGGCTTGTGCTTTCTTGCCCATGCCCAAGATTTAATTTGACATGCCTAGGATTAATTTTGAAATTCCCAAGACCGTAGGATTGTGCTTTCATGCCCATGCCCAAAACTAAGTTTGACATGCCCAAGTTTAAATTTGACATGCCTAGGATCAATTTTGAAATGGAACATTATTTATATACCCCTACTATGAGGTCCCTTGCAAAATACCCTTATGAACTTTACAAATACCCCTAAGCTTAATACATTACTAAAATACCTTTTTTTGTATAGTGTATCCAAACCACTACCACTAACCATTATTCAAAAAAAAGATCCTTCACTGCCCGCGACCACCGTTGTCTACAACCGCCAACAACCACCACCACTGTCCACCAACGCCGCCCACCAACACCGACTACGACCACCACCACCAACGACGACCACCGCCGACGACCACCAATGTCGACGACCACCACCGCCAACCACCACCACTTTCCACCACCTTCAACCGCCACCACTGTCCACCACCGCCAACCACCACCTCCGCCGCTAACCAGCACCACCATTTCCCTCCACCACCGTCACTAATCATCAACGCCACCACCGACGACGACTACTACCGTCACCAACAACCACCGCCGACCACCACCACTATCCACCACCACCGACAACCACCACCACTACCCATCGCTGCCACCAACCACCACCACTTTCATCCATCGTCGCCGCCAATCACCACCAGCAACCAACAATTCCAGCACCACCATGTGGATTCAACTTGTTGAAGTTGTCTCCAAATTTGAAGGCAACTTGCTGAAGTTGTTTCCAAAAGTGGAGGAAACTAGCTCAAGTTGTCTTCCAAAGTGAAGGCAACTAGCACAAAGTTGTCTCTGAATCTGGAGCCAACTAGCTCGAGTTGTTTCCATATTTGAAAGCAACCTGTTCAAGTTGTGTACAAATATGGAGGCAACTAGCTCAAGTTGTCTCCACATATGGAGGCAACTAGCTCAAGTTGTCTCCACATATGGAAGCAACTAGGACAAGTTGTCACCAATCTGAACTCAACTATCAAAGAAAATTGGAAGCTCAACAACCATGTACATTCACCTAATATCCACCAGTTTCATTCAATTCCTTGCAACTCATTCTACCAGTTCAATCACCAATCTGAACTCAACTCAATCCACAACTAGACAACACCAACTACCTGCAATTTTAGTTCAAGAAAAAACCTATCCATTCAGTGTCACCATTTCAACCTCAATTGCAACTCCAGACCACCTTTAAAATCTTCAATCTTGCAACACAATCCACACTGCTACAACTGCATTCTCTCCATCCCAACACAGTTGTTCCAGCATCATTTCAGCTCCACTGCAATCTTGAGTTCCATTTATTCAACACATTCTCTGCACTACTAAGCTTAAACTTGCTCACTTCCACTAGTGCAAACCTTACACATAGCTCCTCCTTGACCTAGCCATATCAGCTGTAAAAGCAGCAGTATCACACTGCATTTTGTAGCTCAACTATCCATCACCTACAATTCCTAAACATACATCTACTTCAGCTTCACTGCTTTTAATTCAGTCATATAAACTCCACATCATGTCTTATTGCTTCGTCAACCAACACCATCATTCCCTTAACCACATATAACTACTTCCTCTAGCTTCTTGAATAAACTAATTTAACCACATACATCAACAAAGATTCATAACCATCTACACTGACCAACCTCTCATTCTTCCCTTTGTTCATTACTGCAAAACCATGTCATCTACAACATCCATTACTTACATCTCGGCCACCTGACACCAGAACCACCATCACCTCTCCCTGAATTCACTCCCTAGCATACATTTCTGCAAAGAGATTCATTCACAGCCAAAAATTCCATCATCCCAGAGAATCAATTTCCTAAACAAGCCCTAATTACTTCCTTCTTCAGTATCTTGTTCTCTCATTCTCCATCTCAGTCTTGTCTAACAACCACTTGCAATGACACTGCAATAAAAGCATCAACACATCAACCAACTACAATATATTTTTGCAACACTAGCTCCTTCCATTATATCCACACAACCAGCTTGAACTGCAAAATCCTAATCACTTCAACACAGCATCACCAACATAGAACATCCTTTCTTCTTCTTTATCTTCTCAGATCCAATGAACTCCATGTAACAGCAGCAGCCAATACCATCTTCTTCTTTAACTAGTTCTCTGTAGTTCTTTAATTAAAACCCCGAATTGAACAATCACAAGACCTAACTCTTCAGAAGTTAGCCACTTTCAAACCCTAATTTCCATTAGCAGCAATAATCATCTTCTTCCTCTACTCAAAATCAAATCCAAACAAAACCCATTCTTTGTTAACTAACCTTTGTTTTCAGGTGTTATTGATGGTTTTCGTCGATTTTTCTCCATCGATTCAGAATAAATCTTCATGTTACCGATTGATTTCGTTGAAGAAAAACAGGAAGAAAAACATGATAGGACACAAATTAAACACAAATCAATAGTGGCGGACATGATGGAGGTGGTGGTGCTGGTTATAATGGTGTCGATTGTGGTGTTGGTCGGAGCGATGAAGATGGTGGTGGGATCGATGAGGTCTTTTTCTGTGATAAGAGGCAGAGAAGAACAAAATTGGGAGAAGAGGGCTAAATACGGAAGTAAATAAATTATGTTTTTACATATATGTTCAATTATTCCATCAGGGGCATTTGTAAAGTTGCATAAGGGTATTTGTCCCGAGTCCTTCAAAATGAAGGGTAATTATAACATTCTCACATTTTGAAATGCCCAAGACCGTAGGCTTGTGCTTTCATGCCCATGCCCAAGATTTAATTTGACATGCCTAGGATCAATTTTGAGATGCCCAAGACCGTAGGCTTGTGCTTTCATGCACATGCCCAAGATTCAATTTGACATGCCCAAGTTTAAATTTGACATGTCTAGGATCAATTTTGAGATGCCCAAGACCGTAGGCTTGTGCTTTCATGCCCTTGCCCAAGATTGAATTTCACATGCCTAGGATCAATTTTGAAATGCCCAAGACCGTAGGCTTGTGCTTTCATGCCCATGCCCAATATTCAATTTGACATGCCTAGGATCAATTTTGAAATTCCCAAGACCGTAAGCTTGTGCTTTCATGCCATGCCCAAGATTCAATTTGACATGCCCAAGTTCAAATTTGACATGTCTAGGATCAATTTTTAGATGCCCAAGACCGTAGGCTTGTGCTTTCTTGCCCATTCCCAAGATTCAATTTGACATGCCTAGGATTAATTTTGAAATTCCCAAGACCGTAGGATTGTGCTTTCATGCCCATGCCCAAGACTAAATTTGACATGCCCAAGTTTAAATTTAACATGCCTAGGATCAATTTTGAAATTCCCAAGACCGTAGGCTTGTTCTTTCATGCCCATGCCCAAGATTCAATTTGACATATCGAAGTTTAAACTTGATATGTCTAGGATCAATTTTGAGATGCCCAAGACTGTAGTCTTGTGCTTTCATGCCCATGCCCAAGATTCAATTTGCAATGCCTAGGATCAATTTTTAGATGCCCAAGACTGTAGGCTTGTGCTTTCATGCCCATGCCCAGATTCAATTTAACATGCCCAAGTTCAAATTTGACATGTCTAGGATCAATTTTGAGATGCCTAAGACCGTAGGCTTATTCTTTCATGCCCATGCCCAAGATTCAATTTGACATGCCTAGGATTAATTTTGAGATGCCCAAGACCGTAGGCTTGTTCTTTCATGCCCATGCCCAAGATTCAATTTGACATGCCCAAGTTCAAATTGACATGTCTAGGATCAATTTTGAGATGCCTAAGACCGTAGGCTTATGCTTTCATGCCCATGCCCAAGATTCAATATGACATGCCTAGGATTAATTTTGAGATGCCCAAGACCGTAGGCTTGTGCTTTCATGCCCATGCCCAAGATTCAATTTGCAATGCCTAGGATCAATTTTTAGATGCCCAAGACTGTAGGCTTGTGCTTTCATGCCCATGCCCAAGATTCAATTTGCAATGCCAAGGATCAATTTTTAGATTCCCAAGAGTGTAGGCTCGTGCTTTCATGCCCATGCCGAAGATTCAATTTAACATGCCCAAGTTCAAATTTGACATGTCTAGGATCAATTTTGAGATGCCTAAGACCGTAGGCTTATTCTTTCATGCCCATGCCCAAGATTCAATTTGACATGCCTAGGATTAATTTTGAGATGCCCAAGACCGTAGGCTTGTGCTTTCATGCCCATGCCCAAGATTCAATTTGACATGCCCAAGTTCAAATTGACATGTCTAGGATCAATTTTGAGATGCCTAAGACCGTAGGCTTATGCTTTCATGCCCATGCCCAAGATTCAATATGACATGCCTAGGATTAATTTTGAGATGCCCAAGACCGTAGGCTTGTGCTTTCATGCCCATGTCCAAGATTCAATTTGACATGCCCAAGTTTAAATTTGACATGTCTAGGATCAATTTTGAGATGCCTAAGACCGTAGGCTTGTCCTTTCATGCCCATGGCCAAGATTCAATTTGACATGCCCAAATTTAAATTTGACATGTCTATGAACAATTTAGAGATGCCAAAGACCGTAGGCTTTTTCTTTCATGCCAATGCCCAGAATTCAATTTGATATGCCCAAGTTTAAGTTTGACATGTCTAGGATCAATTTTGAGATGCCTAAGACCGTAGGCTTGTGCTTTCACCCCCATGCCCAAGATTCAATTTGACATTCCCAAGTTTAACTTTGACATGTCTATGATCAATTTTGAGATGCCCAAGACCGTGGGTTTTTGCTTTCATGCCCATGCCCAAGATTCAATTTGACATGCCCAAGTTTAAATTTGACATGTCTTGGATCAATTTTGAGATGCCCAAGACCGTAGGCTTGTGCTTTCATGCCCATGCCCAAGATTCTATTTGACATGCCTAGATCAATTTTGAGATGCCCAAAACCGTTGGCTTGTGCTTTCATGCCCATGCCCAAGATTCAATTTGACATGCCCAAGTTTAAATTTGACATGTCTAGGATCAATTTTGAGATACCCAAGACCGTAGGCTTGTGCTTTCATGCACATGCCCAAAATTCTATTTGACATGCCCAAGTTTAAATTTGACATGTCTAGGATTAATTTTGGGATGCCCAAGACTGTAGGCTTGTACTTTCATGGACATTCTCAAGATTCAATTTGACATGCCCAAGTTTAAATTTGACATGTCTAGGATCAATTTTGAGATGACCAAGACCGTAGGTGCGCATGCCCAAGATTCAATTTGACATGGCTAGGATCAATTTTGAGATTCCCAAGACCGTAGGCTTGTGATTTCATGCCCATGCCCAAGATTCAATTTGACATGCCCAAGTTTAAATTTGACTTGTCTAGGATCAATTTTGAGATGCCCAAGACGGTAGGCTTGTGCTTTCATGCCCATCCAAAGATTAAATTTGACATGCCCAAGTTTAAATTTGACATGCCTAGGATCAATTTTGAGATGCCCAAGACCGTAGGCTTGTGCTTTCATGCCCATGCCCAAGATTCAATTTGACATGCCCAAGTTTAACTTTAACATGTCTATGATCAATTTTGAGATGCCCAAGACCGTAGGCTTGTGTTTTCATGCCCATGCCCAAGATTCAATTTGACATGCCTAGGATCAATTTTGAGATGCCCAAGACCGTAGGCTTGTGCTTTCACCTCCATGCCCAAGATTCAATTTGACATTCCCAAGTTTAACTTTGACATGTCTATGATCAATTTTGAGATGCCAAAGATCGTAGGCTTGTGCTTTCATGCCCATGCCCAAGATTCAATTTGACATGCCCAAGTTTAAATTTGACATGTCTATGATCAATTTTGAGATTCCCAAGACCGTAGGCTTGTGCTTTCATGCCCATGCCCAAGATTCAATTTGACATGCCTAGATCAATTTTCAGATTGTTGGCTTGTGCTTTTATGCCCATGCCAAAGATTCAATTTGACATGCCCAAGTTTAAATTTGACATGTCTAGGATCAATTTTTAGATACCAAAGACCGTAGTCTTGTGCTTTCATGCCCATGCCCAAGATTCAATTTGACATGCCCAATGTAGGATCAGAATATCGCGACATCAATACTTCGCGAGATTAATAAATAATTATATTGCGAGGGAGTCACAGAGAAGTAAAATAAATGACTCAATGAATGACGACAGCCAGAACATGAGAAGAATGTGAAGACTCAGCGAGATTTAGCAGTGTCGCGAGAATTGGTATATGTACACTTGCGATATTTCGCAAGACATTCCCGAAAATAAAGGACAGCTTAGCTGTCATCCACTGTGTACTACCCTATATAAAGGGTTGAGTAAATCTGTTGTAGGGGGTTCTTTTTGAATTGTTAAGCAAGTCTTGGGGAGAGAGAAAGTTTTAGAGTGATTGTAAATCTTTAACTCATTTCTATTTCCTATTGTAAAGATTCAAGTATTCAATCAATAGAAATCATAATCATTCATCTTAAAATGACTTAATTGTGTAAATTCTAGTGAGGGGTGTAGTGTAGGATTTCCTGCAACTACATATTGGCGCTAGAAACAGGGATTGAGTAAAGATCAACCTTGTGAATTGAAAGAATCAGAAGTAACAAGAAAGAAATTTCGTATAATTTTCAGCAACTTACTAAAATTGAGAAATGGCTAGAAGAAGGAATGCATCAGAGCAACCAACAATTGTAAGGAGAAGCGGGAGATTAGCTGGAGAAAGGAGAAATGAAGTAGGTGAACCATCAAGAATAAACGCAAGAGATAGAGAAGAAGGTCAAATTCAACCACCAATTCCACCAGCACCGAATAGAGTAATAGATTATGATAGGGTGAGTGTACATACATGGAGATCAAATTCTATGGAAGAAAGAGAAGAAGTGCAACAATTGATAAATAATGGACAAGAGGAGAGAAATCGAGAAGAGATGGGAGAAACAACTCATAGAAATGAAGAAGTCGCAGCACTTGAAGCATTGAGGCAAACAATACATGAAGAAAGGCGATTAGAAGCGGAAGAACGTGCAAATTTAACAAGGCAAAACCATGAGTTAAGAATGGAAAATATGAGGTTGCAAAATAGGAGGTCGAGAAGTAATACTAGGTCAAGATCAGGATCGGTTAGAGATGATATGAGGAGAATATTACCTGTAGAAAATGTTAATGAAGAAAATCTAGAAAGAGAGCCAAATCTCGATGAAGGATGTTGCGAAAGAAGGGAAATGGTGTGTATTCCACGTCCTGAGATTTTACAGAATTTCCAAAATGATGGAAATCAAGGAAATAGGCAGCAGAATGGTCCAATTGATGAAGAAAATCAGGAAGAAGGAAGAAGAATATTGCATGGGAGAGAAACACAAAGGAAACAAAAGGAGATTGAAGATGACATCGAAAAGCATTATGTTGAACAAGCGCGTCTAGCTTGCGAAAGGGAAAGATTAAGAATAGAAATGGAAGAACGGGAATTGGAGGAAGCAATTCGGCAGAACAATCATGACAATCGAGAAAGAAGGCGCGAGCAAAATCGCAACAATGGAAATATCAATGAAGAATATGAAAGAATACAAAGGAGGCGATAGACAACCAAGAAGAGAAAATGATAGATACAATGGTGTGCGAATTCGTGAACGAGATGAAGGAGAAAGTCGCGGAGAAAGAAGAGAAGAAAATGCTGAACAAGAAAATCAAGGTAGACATGAACGCAGAAGGAGAGAGGCAGAGCTAAAAAGACCAATAAATTCGAATCCTGATGTAAACGAACAAATCTTAAGAGAGTTGGCAGAAATGAGGGGAATGCTGAATAATAGAAGGGGAGGAGGAAGAAGACAATTGGATGAGGCAATCGAAGAAGCTGTGAAAACCCCCTTTACACTAGAGGTGCAGTTAGGAGGAATACCCCCAAAGTGCAATTTACCCGCATTAACCAGCATTTTTGATGGAACAACTTGCGCAATACAACACATCAAAGCGTATGTGAGATGTATGCTGCAATGGGAAAATCATGATGCCATATTATGCAAATACTTTGCATCAAGTTTAACAGGAGAAGCGCTGAAATGGTTTGAGGGTTTACCAAGAAACACAATCACGTCATTCAATCATTTACAAGCTATATTCTTAGGGGCATATATAAGTAACAACTCCTCGCGACCAGGAATTGAAGATGTATTTGGGCTGAAACAAAGAGTTGGCGAAAGTTTGAGACACTTAACTATGAGGTGGAAGACAATGTGTAGCGAAATGGCTGACGAGTGGATGAAAGATATCTTATTCTATCATTCATAAACGCTATGTTCGCAACCAATTTGTTATATATTCAAATTTTTAGAGTCAAGAATACAATTACAATGACTGAGTTGCGAGAACTTCAGGAGGAATATATTGCTCTAGAGGAAAGACAAAATGAGATGGAATCATATCCAGTTGCGAATACAAATCCAAATGCTGCGAATGCAAGCTTATTACCCAAATTGATAAATACAATAACGAGCACTTCGCAAGGGCAACAAGAAAGGACAATAGATGATGGACAACCAAAGATAGTAGCTATGGGAAGTCGTGATCAGGAAGAATATGAAAGAGAAAGGAACTATTACAATCGTGGCGGCAATAACAAAATTCAAAGGCTTGATCATCCGCAAGAAACTTATGGAGGTCGAAGACAGAATTATCATGGAGGGCAGCGAAGTCACATAGTAGTATGGGAAGAAATCAAAATGCCACCATTAAATACTAGCGTGGAAAAAATATGGGAAGCTATACTCTTGATGGAAAACATACCTGCACGATGGAATATGGGGAATGAGCCACCACCAAGTGATAGAAGTCACGAGTTCTGTTCTTACCACCGCTTTCATGGACACCTAACAAATGACTGCAGAAATATAAAAAGAATCATCCTCAGAATGATTGACCAAGGAAAGCTGAATCATTTTCTAAAAAGTGAAGAGAAGGTTCAACCGTTACCACCACCACCAGAAATGCACATGACAAATTCAGCAAAGGGGAAAGAAACATTCGTAATAGAAGTTGGAACAAAAGCCAAAAATTTGTTTTGCAACTCCAATATACATTCATACCGAGCAATTGAAGATTTTCATGATAATGTTCTCAGTAGGGTCTTTGCGAGGGATGCTGATGATAGAGAAGTGATGAACATCGCGAAGGCGTCGCAGTTAAAAGAATGGCAAATGCAAATTATTTCTTTCACTGCAGAAGAGATTCCTGAAGGCAGAGAGGCGCATGATAACCCATTGGTCGTAAAATTGGAAATTAATCCAAAACCTGTAGATAGCGAAGATGATGAAGCAGAAAATTCCTGGGCGATCAATAGAATATTAATTGATACGGGGAGCTCAGTAAACATTCTTTTTTACCATACTTACAAGAATATGGGTGGGAAGGATGAAGAGTTGATACCTTCGACATACAAAATATACGGCTTCAATGGCACAGCGAATAAGCCTAAGGGAGAAGTTCATATGAGAATACCCTTGCAAGGACTATCAACTGAAATTTTGTTCTGTGTAGTCGATGTGGAGTCCCCTTATAATGCATTGATTGGAAGGCCATGGTTACACGAAATCCTGGGCGTAGCGTCGACTTATCATCAATGTATAAAGTTTCCTCATCCTAACGGTGTTGGAGTTATAAAGGGAGATTGGATGGAAGGACAAAAATGCTATGAGATTGATGTGGAGAGTTGCGAGGAAAGAGTTGCAAAAAGAAAGGGATGGAAGCAAAATATATAAGATGAACAAAGAAGAGAAAGGTTGATGGTGGATACCATAGATACAAGAGGTGAAGATACATCGCGAAGCAAGTGCATGAAAACAGTGGAAGATCATGATGGAAAGGAATCATTAAGAGGTTTGAATGGTGCAGAGGCAGAGAGCAGCAGGAGCAAAAAGTGTAAGAAATGAATAATCATTATTATCAAAAGCAATGATAAAGACATATCGAGAGTAAGAGGAAGAAATAATAATTGAAGAAGACATACGCGAGAATCTCGCCATCAAAAATGTATGAAAGTTTGATTGAAGGATTAAAAAACCAAAAATGAATAAACAATGCAAGATTGTGCGATAGCTTCGCAAACAAAATAGCAAGAGAAAGCCAAAAATGAATGATTGAATGAATTAACAAAAATGAAAGAGTGAGTGAATGGGACGAACCTTTATGGCGTACACCCTAGTTCACGAATAATATTTCGCAAGAGGCAAATGTAAGACCTAAAGTGCGTCATATAAGGGGGTATCTCTTGACATGGCTCAAGGAAAAGGTTACACCGCTCCTGGAACTTGAGTCATGGAGATTTGGGGCCCATAAAAGCCTATCCGGGAGAGATACCTTGGATTTCCAACTATATATATAAGGTTATACCCTGGTTGGACGCCCGAGGGTCTCTTCCGAGGAGTCAGTGTATGCTCAAGGCGCCGAGGTACACGGTTGAGCCAAGAGTGCATGGGGCATTTGAAGTGTCTCGGCCATTCTTGGCAAGTCTTGGCACATGCTGCACTCGGCCCGAAGAAAACTCCACTTAGGTGCAGTCTCGTAACCATAAACCCTATAGGTATAAGGGATAAGAGGCTGCGAAAATAACTGGTTGTTGTTAAGACCGGATGGGAGGAGCTAGTCTTGTATGGCCGATGTACGCCTCCTTGAAGGGGCAACCAGGGAGATGATAAGGGCGGCACCCTCCATTAGGGAGCTGATAAGTGTCACAAGACGACAATTTCATGGGGCTTTATATTCGCAAGAACATTTAGGCCTGTCGTATTGTCGCAAATGAAATATCCTGCAGAGGCAAAAATACTAAAGGAATGATAAGACAAGATCAATGGGTCATTACATGAAAGTGTAAGGACGTCCTGCGATCTTGTCACAAGACGTCAATGTCATGGGATTTTATGTTCGCAAGAATATTTAAACCTGCCATATTGATGCAAAACAAGGGGTGGCAAAATAAGACCACACAAAAACAATGATAAGACAAGATCAATGGGTCATTACATGAAAATGTAAAGACGTCCTGCGATTTTGTCGCAATGATGAATTTCAACATAAATGATGAATAAAATAACACAAGAAATCGAGTAAGCAAACAAGCTTGCGAGTACGATTATATTTCTTCATTTATCTGTGAAGAATCAGCAACAGCAGTTGCGAAATTAAGAAGTATCATTACTTAAAGATTATCGACTTGATTTATCTCATGAGAAAATAAATAACAGAGGCAAGTATGGGAATGATTAGAATAAAAATTTGTTATTTATTTTCACATGATAAATTTACAATAAGAGATTACAAATGGAAGGTTAAAAGGATAAATATACAAATATCACAAGAAGAGAAAGGAAAATGGAACAATCTAGCAACTTATTCTTCTTTATCAGATTCTTCTTCTTCACTTACATCACTACCAGAGACATCTGAGCAAGGCATATTATCAGGAATTTCATCGAGAAGACAAGGATATGAAGAAAGAGGAATGTTATGATCATTGCAAATCTGTTCAATAGTTTGGTTGCGAAAACGAACAACATCATTATTGAAATTCGCCACAGTAGTTTGTAGTTGCTTCTTCATCTTAGAATATTTGTCATTGCGAAGAGAGAAGTCTTTTGCAAGTTGCGATTTCTCAGATTCAAGTTCCTTGATTCTAGTTTGAAACCTCTTCTCAGATATTGCGAACAAATGACAATGAGTTAGCAGTTTAATAACAATTTCGTAAAAAAGAAGTGGAAAGATAATGAAGAATAGTAAAACAACCTTCTCTGTCAGAAATCATATCTTTAATCAAGGCATTATGCTCAGCATGAAGACTGACGTTAACACCTAAGTTATTTCTGGCATTATCATTAGGCGAATTCATCATCATTATTTATGACAAGAAGTGAACGAATTTGATTTTCTCGCTCATTAAGTATGGCATTTTGGCGAAGAGATTCATCTCGTTCAATTTGGACTTCAAGAAGGGTTTTTTGGAATTTTGCTAATGCTTGTGCACCTTGATTAGCAATGCGATCCTTATCATCTATGCTCTGCTAATTTTCTTCCTTAGAATATTATTACTCTCCTGGAGTCAATATATAACCGTTTAAATCGATTGGCTAAACCTAAACTAGATCTATGTTCAATTTCTAGAAGATGAAATTTGGTTCGAAGTTCACTTAACGAGAGAGAATTAGTCTTGTTTGAAGAACTACTTAAAGATTCATTGAGATGAGCGAGAAGAGCATCATCATCCATAGGTTCAGGGAATGAATGGAGAAGGATGGCTTCGTCAGAAAGATTATAAATGTCTGCGAAAATGATAAGTCAGGCAAAGAAAAATAAATGGCAAAAGTTGCTGATTAGCACTTTGAAGTGTAGATATTTTGTCTTTCTGGGAAGAAGATTCAACTCCCAATTGTTGAATTATTTCATCCTTCTTGCGAGATGTCGCAACTTCAATTTCTAGTTCTTTGATCTTCTCTTTAAGTTGAAGATTTTTCTTTTCAAGATTGTTGCGTCTTTTCTCAAGGTCTGAGGCAACAACAAAGGAAGCTCTCCCAGACTATAAGGAAAGTAAAGAAATTGTTAAGATAATGTTTATAATCGAAATCGCAAAGAAATAATGAAATATGAACATACCAAAGCATTGAGTGCATTTAAGAGACTAGGAGTCATTGTCCGGGAAACTCCGCGAAAAGATTCATTATCCTCTAATAGGGGGGCATCGCAAATTTTAGCGAGAGCTTCGCAAGTAGCAGATAAATGATCATCCCCTAATCCTTGCATAGAATCGGAGAAGACACTAGACAATTGCGCCATAGCAGAAGCGACCGAGTGATTCTCCTTCGCAGAGGAAGTACCAACCTCATTTTCATCTTCGTCAGAGCTCTCGCTGGTTTGGGAACTAGAACGAGAAGAGGGATGGATTTTCCGTTTTTTAGAAGATGGAGCAGAAGATTTATCCTTGCGAAGAGTGATTTTATTCTTTCCCTTAACCTTCGCAGCTTCGGGAATGTCTATTTCTTTAACAATCTTCCCACACGAATGAAGATAAGAAACAGAGGCAACAATATTGTTAAAAATAACAAAAGAAAGTATTTCTTACTTCATCCGTGATCGATCGGAGTATCGCCAGAGTACTCGCCTTTGGACGTCTACTATAACTCTTTTTCAATTTGGTAATCTGAAAATTTTGCAAGTCTAGTAAATATAAGAGGAAGGAAATATCATAAAGCAAGCCTGAAATAGGAAGTATACCTCTTTTGCCTTCTCGGGCCACTTAAATTCCCAAGGATGATAGTTTGCGAGATGCGCATGGAGTGTATGAGAACCTGCAATATAAGGTCCACTCAAAAATAGAGGAACAACCCACCACTTCTCATCCTTGGAGTACCGAGGAACATTATTTTTGCCCGAGTGCCACTCAATATCTTGCATAAGCAGCTTATCATTGGAAATATTATCTTTTCTCTTCAATCGAGCACCCCAGCGAGATTTATCATTTCTCATATTTATTACTTCATAATTTTCAAAAACGTTTTCTACAGTATATTTCTCAGCGTCTATTTCTAAACCCGCGAATCTAGGATCTTTGACATCATTAGGATATAAAGATCCCTTACCGGCGCCCCGATTGGCGAATTCAAGCATTAGACGGATACAATCGCCACTTAGTTGATAAATAGCTCGCGAGAATTTCTCATGAGCAAGAATTTCATAGAATAAAGGTATCTCGGGATCGTAGAGAGGAATGGGAAGGCCTGCGAGGATTTGACCTAGCGAGATTATGATCTCTGATCATTACATTGATGATCAGAAAACAACTTTGCAGAAAGTATAGATGAAGATTCTTGATCAGGAATGGTTTATAGGATGAAGCCCTTCTCTTGCAAATTCTTTTGAGTTTCATTAAAAAGGGGTTTATATGTACGACCAAGTGAAGCCATTTTTAGGGTATGGGAATGATTAGAAAATTGAAGATCAAGAGAAAGAAAGAAGGGAAGATTTACAGCAGCAGAAACACAGATTACGGAGGAAAAGAAGTTGCAGAGGGAAAATAAAAGAGAAGAAGAGAAGGGTGAGAAAACTATATATAGAGGGAAGAATCCTCGAGAAAACAAATGCATTTAATGCGAGATGGGACGTGAATGGTCAAGAATAAACAGTTGAAAGAGACGTGTCAAGAAAAGAGTGGAAGAAGAAACACCTGTAATAAATTCCGTACGGGAGTGAAAAGAGATAAAGATGAACAATTGCGAGATAAAGATGAGCAATTGCGGCATTTTAAAATATTGGTTCTCATGACATTCTCTCCTTCGCAGAGAAGACATGAGAAGAGGCAAGATGTAGGATCAGAATATCGCGACATCAATACTTCGCGAGATTAATAAATAATGATATTGCGAGGGAGTCACAGAGAAGTAAAATAAATGACGCAATGAATGACGACAGCCAGAACATGAGAAGAATGTGAAGACTCAGCGAGATTTAGGAGTGTCGCGAGAATTGGTATATGTACACTTGCGATATTTCGCAAGACATTCCCGAAAATAAAGGACAGCTTAGCTATCATCCACTGTGTACTACCCTATATAAAGGGTTGAGTAAATCTATTGTAGGGGGTTCTTTTTGAATTGTTAAGCAAGTCTTGAGGAGAGAGAAAGTTTTAGAGTGATTGTAAATCTTTAACTCATTTCTATTTCCTATTGTAAAGATTCAAGTATTCAATCAATATAAATCATAATCATTCATCTTAAAATGACTTAATTGTGTAAATTCTAGTGAGGGGTGTAGTGTAGGATTTCCTTCAACAACACCCAAGTTTAAATTTGACATGTCTAGGATCAATTTTGAGATGCCAAAGACTGTAGGCTTGTGCTTTCATGCACATGCCCAAGATTCAATTTGACATGCCCAAGTTTAAATTTGACATGTCTAGGATCAATTTTGAGATGCCCAAGATTGTAGGCTTGTACTTTCATGCCCATGCCCAAGATTCAATTTGACATGCCCAAGTTTAAATTTGACTTGTCTAGGATCAATTTTGAGATGCCCAAGACCGTAGGCTTGTGCTTTCATGCCCATCCAAAGATTAAATTTGACATGCCCAAGTTTAAATTTGACATGCCTAGGATCAATTTTGAGATGCCCAAGACCGTAGGCTTGTGCTTTCATGCCCATGCCCAAGATTCAATTTGACATGCCCAAGTTTAACTTTAACATGTCTATGATCAAGTTTGAGATGCCCAAGACCGTAGGCTTGTGTTTTCATGCCCATGCCCAAGATTCAATTTGACATGCCTAGGATCAATTTTGAGATGCCCAAGACCGTAGGCTTGTGCTTTCATGCCCATGCCCAAGATTCAATTTGACATGCCCAAGTTTAAATTTGACATGTCTAGGATCAATTTTGAGATACCCAAGACCGTAGGCTTGTGCTTTCATACCCATGCCCAAAATTCAATTTGACATGCCCAAGTTTAAATTTGACAAGTCTAGGATCAATTTTGAGATTCCCAAGACTGTAGGCTTGTACTTTCATGGACATGCCCAAGATTCAATTTGACATGCCCAAGTTTAAATTTGACATGTCTAGGATCAATTTTGAGATGACCAAGACCGTAGGCTTGTGCTTTCATGCGCATGCCCAAGATTCAATTTGACATGCCTAGGATCAATTTTGAGATTCCCAAGACCGTAGGCTTGTGATTTCATGCCCATGCCCAAGATTCAATTTGACATGCCCAAGTTTAAATTTGACTTGTCTAGGATCAATTTTGAGATGCCCAAGACCGTAGGCTTGTGCTTTCATGCCCATCCAAAGATTAAATTTGACATGCCCAAGTTTAAATTTGACATGCCTAGGATCAATTTTGAGATGCCCAAGACCGTAGGATTGTGCTTTCATGCCAATGCCCAAGATTCAATTTGACATGCCCAAGTTTAACTTTAACATGTCTATGATCAATTTTGAGATGCCCAAGACCGTAGGCTTGTGTTTTCATGCCCATGCCCAAGATTCAATTTGACATGCATAGGATCAATTTTGAGATGCCCAAGACCGTAGGCTTGTGCTTTCACCTCCATGCCCAAGATTCAATTTGACATTCCCAAGTTTAACTTTGACATGTCTATGATCAATTTTGAGATGCCAAAGATCGTAGGCTTGTGCTTTCATGCCCATGCCAAAGATTCAATTTGACATGCCCAAGTTTAAATTTGACATATCTAGGATCAATTTTGAGATTCCCAAGACCGTAGGCTTGTGCTTTCATGCCCATGCCCAAGATTCAATTTGACATGCCTAGATCAATTTTCAGATGCCCAAAATCGTTGGCTTGTGCTTTTATGCCCATGCCAAAGATTCAATTTGACATGCCCAAGTTTAAATTTGACATGTCTAGGATCAATTTTTAGATACCAAAGACCATAGTCTTGTGCTTTCATGCCCATCCAAAGATTAAATTTGACATGCCCAAGTTTAAATTTGACATGCCTAGGATCAATTTTGAGATGCCCAAGACCGTAGGCTTGTGCTTTCATGCCCATGCCCAAGATTCAATTTGACATGCCCAAGTTTAACTTTAACATGTCTATGATCAATTTTGAGATGCCCAAGATCTTAGGCTTGTGTTTTCATGCCCATGCCTAAGATTCAATTTGACATGCATAGGATCAATTTTGAGATGCCCAAGACCGTAGGCTTATGCTTTCACCTCCATGCCCAAGATTCAATTTGACATTCCCAAGTTTAACTTTGACATGTCTATGATCAATTTTGAGATGCCATAGATCGTAGGCTTGTGCTTTCATGCCCATGCCCAAGATTCAATTTGACATGCCCAAGTTAAAATTTGACATGTCTACGATCAATTTTGAGATTCCCAAGACCATAGGCTTGTGCTTTCATGCCCATGCCCAAGATTCAATTTGACATGCCTAGATCAATTTTCATATGCCCAAAATCGTTGGCTTGTTCTTTTATGCCCATGCCAAAGATTCAATTTGACATGCCCAAGTTTAAATTTGACATGTCTAGGATCAATTTTTAGATACCAAAGACCGTAGTCTTGTGCTTTCATGCCCATGCCCAAGATTCAATTTGACATGCCCAAGTTTAAATTTGACATGTCTAGGATCAATTTTGAGATGCCCAAGATTGTAGGCTTGTACTTTCATGCCCTTGCCCAAGATTCAATTTGACATGCCCAAGTTTAAATTTGACTTGTCTAGGATCAATTTTGAGATGCCCAAGACCGTAGGCTTGTGCTTTCATGCCCATTCAAAGATTAAATTTGACATGCCCAAGTTTAAATTTGACATGCCCAGGATCAATTTTGAGATGCCCAAGATTGTAGGCTTGTTCTTTCATGCCCATGCCCAAGATTCAATTTGACATGTCTAGGATCAATTTTGAGATGACCAAGACCGTAGGCTTGTGCTTTCATGCACATGCCCAAGATTCAATTTGACATGCCCAAGTTTAAATTTGACATGTCTAGGATCAATTTTGAGATGCCCAAGACTGTAGGCTTGTGCTTTCATGCACATGCCCAAGATTCAATTTGACATGCCCAAGTTTAAATTTGGCATGTCTAGGATCAATTTTGAGATGCCCAAGATTGTAGGCTTGTACTTTCATGCCCATGCCTAAGATTCAATTTGACATGCCCAAGATTAAATTTGACTTGTCTAGGATCAATTTTGAGATGCCCAAGACCGTAGGCTTGTGATTTCATGCCCATCCAAAGATTAAATTTGACATGCCCAAGTTTAAATTTGACATGTCTAGGATCAATTTTGAGATGCCCAAGATTGTAGGCTTGTACTTTCATGCCCATGCCCAAGATTCAATTTGACATGCCCAAGTTTAAATTTGACTTGTCTAGGATCAATTTTGAGATGCCCAAGACCGTAGGCTTGTGCTTTCATGCCCATTCAAAGATTAAATTTGACATGCCCAAGTTTAAATTTGACATGCCTAGGATCAATTTTGAGATGCCCAAGACCGTAGGCTTGTTCTTTCATGCCCATGCCCAAGATTCAATTTGACATGCCTAGGATCAATTTTGAGATGCCCAAGACCGTAGGCTTGTGCTTTCATTCCCATTCCCAAGATTCAATTTGACATGCCTAGGATCAATTTTGAGATTCCCAAGACCGTAAGCTTGTGCTTTCATGCCCATGCCCAAGATTCAATTTGACATGCCCAAGTTTAAATTTGACATGTCTAGGATCAATTTTGAGATGCCCAAGACCATAGGATTGTGCTTTCATGCCCTTGCCCAAGATTGAATTTGACATGCCTAGGATCAATTTTGAGATTCCCAAGACCGTAGGCTTGTTCTTTCATGCCCATGCCCAAGATTAAATTTGACATGCCTAGGATCAATTTTGAAATTCCGAAGACGGTAGGCTTGTGCTTTCATGCCCATGCCCAAGATTCAATTTGACATGTCGAAGTTAATATTTGATATGTCTAGCATCAATTTTGAGATGCCCAAGAGCGTAGGCTTGTGCTTTCATGCCCATGCCCAAGATTCAATTTGCAATGCCTAGGATCAATTTTTAGATGCCCAAGACTGTAGGCTTTTGCTTTCATGCCCATGCCCAAGATTCAATTTGACATTCCCAAGTTTAACTTTGACATGTCTATGATCAATTTTGAGATGCCAAAGATCGTAGGCTTGTGCTTTCATGCCCATGCTCAAGATTCAATTTGACATGCCCAAGTTTAAATTTGACATGTCTAGGATCAATTTTGAGATTCCCAAGACCGTAGGCTTGTGCTTTCATGCCCATGCCCAAGATTCAATTTGACATGCCCAAGTTTAAATTTGACATGTCTAGGATCAATTTTGAGATGCCCAAGATCGTAGGCTTGTGCTTTCATGCACATGCCCAAGATTCAATTTGACATGCCCAATTTAAATTTGACATGTCTAGGATTAATTTTGAGATGCCAAAGACCGTAGGCTTGTGCTTTCATGCCCATGCCCAAGATTCAATTTGACATGTGTAGGATCAATTTTGAGATTCCCAAGACTGTAGGCTTGTGCTTTCATGACCATGCCCAAGATTTAATTTGACATGCCCAAGTTTAAATTTGACTTGTCTAGGATCAATTTTGAGATGCCCAAGACCGTAGGATTGTGCTTTCATGCCCATGCCCAAGATTCAATTTGACATGCCCAAGTTTAAATTTGACATGTCTAAGATCAATTTTGAGATGCCCAAGACCTTAGGCTTGTGCTTTCATGCCCTTGCCCAATATTTAATTTGAGATGACTATGATCAATTTTGAGATGCCCAAGACCGTAGGATTGTGCTTTCATGCCCATCCCTAAGATACAATTTGACATGCCTAAGATAAATTTTGAGATGCCCAAGACCGTAGGCTTATGCTTTTATGCCCATGCCCAAGATTCAATTTGACATCCCCAAGTTTAAATTTGACATGTCTAGGATCAATTTTGAGATGCCCAAGACCGTAGGCTTGTGCTTTCATGATCTTGCCCAAGATTGAATTTGACATGCCAAGGATCAATTTTGAGATGCCCAAGACTGCAGGCTTGTGCTTTCATGCCCATGCCAAGGATTTAATTTGACATGCCTAGGATCAATTTTGAGATTCCCAAGACCGTAAGCTTGTCCTTTCATGCTCATGTCCAAGATTCAATTTGACATGCCCAAGTTAAAATTTGACATGTCTAGGATCAATTTTGAGATGCCCAAGACCGTAGGCTTGTGCTTTCTTTCCCATGCCCAAGATTCAATTTGACATTCCTAGGATTAAATTTGAAATTCCCAAGACCGTAGGATTGTGCTTTCATGCCCATGCCCAAGACTAAATTTAACATGCCCAAGTTTAAATTTGATATGCCTAGGATCAATTTTTAATTGCCCAAGACCGTAGGCTTGTGCTTTCATGCCCATGCCCAAGATTTAATTTGACATGCCTAGGATCAATTTTGAGATGCCCAAGACCGTAGGCTTGTGCTTTCATGCACATGCCCAAGATTCAATTTGACATGCCCAAGTTTAAATTTGACATGTCTAGGATCTATTTTGGGATGCCCAAGACCGTAGTCTTGTGCTTTCATGCCCTTGCCCAAGATTGAATTTGACATGCCTAGGATCAATTTTGAGATGCCCAAGACCGTAGGCTTGTGCTTTCATGCCCATTCCCAAGATTCAATTTGACATGCCTAGGATCAATTTTGAGATTCCCAAGACCGTAAGCTTGTCCTTTCATGCCCATGCCCAAGATTCAATTTGACATGCCCAAGTTTAAATTTGACATGTCTAGGATCAATTTTGAGATGCCCAAGACCATAGGATTGTGCTTTCATGCCCTTCCCCAAGATTGAATTTGACATGCCTAGGCTCAATTTTGAGATGCCCAAGACCGTAGGCTTGTGCTTTCATGCCCATGCCCAAGATTCAATTTGACATGCCTAGGATCAATTTTGAAATTCCGAAGACGGTAGGCTTGTGATTTCATGCCCATGCCCAAGATTCAATTTGACATGTCGAAGTTAATATTTGATATGTTGTAGTTGCAGGAAATCCCACAATACACCCCTCACTATATTTTGTTAAACTAATCCATTCAAAAGATAATAGAAGAACAATTATGAATGTTTATTAATAACTTTCTTGAATCTTTACACCAGAAAATGGGATTACACTTAAGAACTTACAAATGTTTCTCCCTTTCTCTCCCCTAATGACTTACTCTCTAATCCAAAAAGACCTCCCCTACGACAGATCCACTCATCCCTTTATATAGGGTAGTACATAGTGAATGACAGCTAAGCTGTCCCCTTATTTTCGGAAATGTCTTGCGAAGTGTCGCAGGCTTACAAATATTCATATTCGCGACACTTCTTAACTTTCGCCAGATTTCATATCTTCCTATCGTCATCCAGTGCGTCATTTTCATTTAATCCTCTGCGACTGACTCGCGGTGTTGTTATTCGTTGTCTTCGCGAATTGTTGTTGTGGCGATATTATGATCCTACATCTTGCCTCTTCTCATGTCTTCTCTGCGAAGGAGAGAATGTCATGAGAATCGATATTTTTAAACCGCCGCAACTGTTTATTTGTACTTATTTCAGTTTCATCTTTCCATACGGACTTTATTACAGATGTCTATTCCTCCATTCTATTCCTGACACGTTTCTTTCATTCGTTTATTCCTGACCATTCACGTCCCTTCTCACATTAAATGTTCTCGCTTCCCCCAAGGATGTTTCTCTCTATATATATTTTTCATATCTTTCTCTTCTCCTCTTTCGTTTTCTCTCTGCAATTTTTCTTTTATCTTCTTCTTCCGCAAATCGCGCTTCTATTACTGCAAATCTTTGATCTCTTGTCATATCTTAGTCTTCGACTCTTTATTCATTCCCATATTTGATAATGGCTTCACTTAGTCGTATGTATAAACCTCGCTTTATTGAGATCCAGAAAAAGTTGCAAGATGAAGGTTTCACCCTTTCTACTATTCCTGATCAAGGAGGTTCATCTATACTCACTGCCAAGCTTTTCTCTGATCATAAATGTGATGATCACAAGATTATTGTTTCGTTAGGTCAACTTCTCGCGGGACTTCCCATTCCTTTGTATGATCCTGAGATGCCACTCTTTTATGAAATCCTTTCCCATCCGAGTTTCTCGCGAGCTGTCTATCAACTATGCGGCGATTGTATTCGCCTAATGCTCGAGTTTGCCAGTCGTGGTGCTGGCAAAGGATCCTTATACCCTAACAGTGTCAGAAATCCCGAATATGTAAATTTAGAAATAATCCCTGAGAAATACACGGTGGAAAACTTCTTTGAAAATTATGAAGTAATAGGCATGAGAAATAAAAAATCTCGCTGGGGCGCTCGGTTGAAGAGAAGAGATAATATCCCTGAGGATAAATTACTTATGCAAGATATCGACTGGCATTCGGGTAAGAATACTACTCCTCGCCACTCTAAAGATGAGAGGTGGTGGGTTGTTCCTTTGCTCTTAAGTGGACCTTACATAGCAGGTTCGCATGTACTTCCTGCAAATCTCGCAGGCTATCATCCTTGGGAATTTAAGTGGCCCAAGAAGGCGAAAGAGGTATGTCTCCAAAGTTTGCTTTTGCAATCCCTCTTTCCTCTTGTATTCATTGATTTTGTAAATTTTCTGATTGCCAACCGAGGAAAAGTTACAAGGCAAATCCACTGGCTAGCACCTTGGCAATACTTCGATCGCTTACGGATGAAGTAAGAAATATTCTTTTTGTATTACTTAACAATATTGTTGCCTCTATTTCTTATCTTCATTTGTATGCGAAGGTTGACACTGAGGAAACGATAGCTGCGAAGGTTAAAGGCAAAGCTAAAGCCAATGCATGCAAGGATAAGTCTTCCGCTCCACCATCTAAGAAGCGAAAAACTCAGCCCTCCTCTCATCTCAGCTCAAGTTCTGAGTCTTCCGGTGAAGATGATAATGATAATGATAATGTTTTGGATTCAACTTTCCAAAATGGAGCTCAACCATCCAATTCTCCTATGGATCAATTGTTCAGCATCTTCTCGGATTCTCTTCAAGGACTTGGAGATACCCATCTGACTTCTATATGCGAGAGCCTCGCCACCGTATGCAATGCTACACTACTGGATGGCAACGAGTCTTTCAAAGGAGTTTCTAGATCTGTATCCCCTAGCTTCTTAAATGCACTTAATTCGTTGGTATGTTCGATCTCACGTTTCCTTCCCAATTTCATTTTCTAATTTGTACCTTAATAACCTTTGTATCTTTCTTCGCAGGCTGGAAAAACCTCTTTTGTGGTTGCCTCAGATCTTGAGAGGAGGTATAATATTCAATTGAAAAAGAATACTCAATCTTGCATAAGGATCAAAGAATTAGAAGCTGAGTCTGCGGGATATCGCGAAAAGATCCAACAATTGGAGACTGAGTTTTCTGCCCAGAAAGACAAAGTTACCACTCTCCAGAATGCTAATCAGCAGCTTTATGGTATAAAATTTTTTTCCCTCTTATTATTTTATTTTATCAACTTCCCGTTGCTACCGACTTATCACTTTCGTGAGATGTATATAATCTCTCCGAAGAAGCTATTCTTCTCCATTCATTTCCTGAGCCTATGGATAATGATACTCTTCTCGCTCATCTCAACAACTCCTTAAGTAGTTCGTCGAACAGAATTAATACTCTTTCATTAAGCGAACTCCAAACCAAGTACCGCCTCTTAATAATTGAGCACAGATCTAGTTTTTACACAACCAACCGAGTTTAAACAAATGTATCTCGAATCTCATGAGGAAATCAAAATTTTAAGGAAGAAAATTAGTGACCATATAGATGACAAAGATCGCATTGCTAATAATGGTGCCCAGGCATTAGCAACATTTCAAAAGTCCCTTATTGAAGTGCAAATGGAGCGAGATGAATTGCTTCGTCGAGAATTCTTTACTCACCGAGCGAGAAAACCAAATTCGTTCACTTCTTATTATAAATAATGATGACGAATTCGCTTGGGCCGCGAAAATCTTAGATAATGCCAGGAATAATTTAGGTGTTGATGTTAGTCTTCATACCGAGCATACTTCCTTGGTTAAAGATATAATATCTGGCAGAGAAGGTTACTTATTATACCTTACTGTTTCTTACCTCTGCAATATTGTTGTTGAGTTGTTAACTTATCGTTGTCTATTTGCAGAGTCCGAAAAAAGATTTCAAGCAAGAATTGAAGAACTTGAATCTGAGAAAGCACAGCTCGCAAAGAATCTCAGCCTTCGCGAGAATAAGTATTCCAAGTTGAAGAATCAATTCCAAACTACAGTGTCGAATTTTAATAATGATGCCGTTCGTTTTCGCAATGAAGCCATGAAGTATGTTTGTAAAGATCATAAAATTCCTCTTTCTTTATATCCTTGGCTTTAGAAGAAGTTCCGAGAATTTGCCTATCTCGGACATTTCGATAGTGAAGCCAGCGAAGAAGAAAATTCAGCGGCGAGAATAATAGAATTGAAGGATCGAGATAGAGGAGAAGAATCGCCGAAGAGATAGTTCTTTTTGTTTCTTTTGCTGCGTGTAATATCTGTGCATTTCTGTGTCTTTTTTGTAAACTTCTTGGGTTTGTTGTCCATAAATTCCATCTTCATTCCCTTTTCTTGACAATTTTTCTCTTGTAATATAATTGGCTTACATTATTAATGTATAACTCTTTCATGGGAAGATGGATAACAACATTTCATCTTTTCCATCCCACATTTGCCTCTGTTATTCATCTTCGGATGAAAGAATGAATTTTTTGAGATCCGCACGTTCTTCTTCTGATCAGGAATGATGTTTTAAATTTATAATTGCGATGGAATCGCATGAACTTTTCATTAAAGAAGAGATTGTTTGGTCTCGCCTTATCATTTGTGGTGGACTTCTAAGCTTGACCTTCCTAAGTAAAGGTCTTACTCTGCCACCCTTTATTGCGACAAGACCGCAGGACGTCTTTACACTTGCATGTAAAAACCCATTGATCTTGTCTTATCATTATTCAAGTATTTTTGCCTCTGCAGGATATTTTGTTTGCGACAATATGACAGGCCTAAATTCTCTTGCGAAAGTAAAGCCCCATGACATTGTCGTCTTGCGACGAAATCGCAGGACGTCTTTACACTTTCATGTAAGGACCCATTGATCTCGTCTTACCCTCGCGTTAGTATTATTGCCTCTGCAGGATCATTGCACAAATATGACAAGCCTAAATTTCCTTGCAGAAACAAAGCCTCGTGACATTTGCGTCTTTGGCACTTATCAGCTCCCTAATGGAGGGTGCCGCCCTTATCACCTCCCCGGTTGCCCCTTCAAGGAGGCGTACATCGGCCATACAAGGCTAGCTCCTCCCATCCGGTCTTAACAACAACCAGTTGTTTTCGCAGCCTCTTATCCCTTATACCTATAGAGTTTATGGTTACAAGGCTGCACCCTAAGTGGAGTTTTCTTCGGGCCGAGTGCAGCGTGCGCCAAGACTTGTCAAGAGTGGTAAGGAAGTTCCATGCTCCCGCACTCTTGACTCAACCGGGTACCTCGGCGCCTTGATCATACGCGACTCCTTGAAAGAGACCCTCGGTCGCCCAACCAGGTATAACCTACATATATAGTTGGGAATCCAAGGTATCTCCTCAGGATAGGCTTTCATGGGCCCCAAATCTGCATGACTCGGTTCCGGGGCGGTGTAACCTTTTCCCCGAGCCATGTTAAGAGATACCCCCTTATATGACGCACTTTAGGTCTTACATTTGCCTCTTACGAAATTTTGATTCGCGAACTAGGGTGTACGCCATAAAGGTTCGTCCCATTCATTTATTCATTCATTGTTGTTAAATCATTCAATCATTCATATTTAATTCTTTGAGTGATATTTAATTTGCGAAGACATCGCACAATGTTGTTCATTCATTTTTGCCTCGGATTCTTCTCTTTGTCGAAATTCTCATATATCATTTCTTCTTAGTCTTGCCTTTGATATATCTTTGTCGAGTACTTATCGCGAGATCATTGACTTACTTTTATGCCTTTTGTTCATTGCACTTTTGCCTTAGTGTTATCCCCACCCTTGAAGGACTCCTTTCCATCGTAACGTTACCTGCTTCCATGCATTCCTCTGCGGCACTTCGCGATGTTTCTACAAACACTTCGTGATGAACTACAACCAATTATCTTTGCAGCATCGTAACATTCGCCTATTACTGCGACACTTCGCGATGCTTCTTCATTTCTTATTTCAATAGTATCCACCATCAGCTTCTCTTTTCTCTGTTCATCTTTGATATTTTGTTTCCAGTCTTTCCTTTTAGCATTTCTCTCTTCACAACTCTCTATGTCAACCTCATAGCATTTCTGACCTTCCTTCCAATCTCCCTTTATAATGCCAATACCATTTGGATGTGGAAATTTTATACATTGATGGTATGTTGATGCTACTCCCAGGATTTCGTGTAGCCACGGTCGCCCAATTAATGCGTTATAAGGAGATTCCACGTCAACCACATGAGAATAAAATGTTAGCTGATAATCCTTGTAAAGGTATCCTCATGTGAATCTCTCCTTTAGGTTTGTTCGCTGTTCCGTTAAAACCATAAATTTTATATGTTGAAGGAATCAAATTTTCATCCTCTCCACCCATGGTCTTATAAGTATGGTAAAACAGAATATTCACCGAACTTCCAGTATCGATCAGGATTCTATTGATTGCCCAACAATTTTCTGCTTCGTCATCTTCTCCATCAACTGGTCTTGGATTAATGTCCAATCGCACCACCAACGGGCTATCATGTGCTTCTCTTCCTTTTGGTACTTCGTCTGCAGAGAAAGAAATAGTTTTTAACTGCCAATCTTGCAATTGCGACTTTCTACTTGAGTTCATCACCTCTTTGTTATGAAAATCTCTTGCATATACTCTACTAAGCACATTATCGTGAAAGTCTTCGATTGTACGATATGAATGAACGATAGAATTGCAAAATAGATTTTTGGCCTTTGTTCCCACTTCTATTACGAGTGATTCTTTTCCCTTCTTTGAAACTGTTCTTTGCACTTCTGATGGTGATGTTGTTAGTACTTGCTTCCCTTTCTCTTCATTTTTTAGAAAGTGAGCCAACTTCCCCTGATCAATCATTCGGAGAATGATTCTCTTTATGTTTCTGCAATCATTTGTTAAATGTCCATGAAAGCGATGGTAAGAACAATATTCATGACTTACGTCGCTTGGTGGTGGTTCACTTTCGCATTCCATGGTGGTGGTACGTCCTCCATTACAAGTATAGCTTCCCAAATTTTCTCAACACTAGCATTTAGTGGTGGCATTCTTATCTCTTCCCATACCACTCTACGATTTCTTGGCCTTCCATAGTTATTCTGCCTTTGTCCTCCATAAGTTTCTTGCATATGATCTAATCTCTGAATTTTATTATTGTTGCCGCGGTTATAGTAGTTTCTTTCTCTATCAAACTCCTCCTGATCTCGGCTTCCCATAGCTACTATTTTCTGCTGTCCATCATCAATCCCGTTTTCCGGTTGCCCTTGCGAAGTGGTCGCCACTGAGTTTAAAAATTTTGGTAATAAACTTGCATTCGCAGCATTTGAACTTGTATTCGCAACTGGGTATGATTCCATTTCATTTTGTCTTTCTTCCAAAGCAATGTATTCTTCTTGAAGTTCTCGCAGCTCAGCCATCGTAATCGTATTTTTAATTCTGAATATTTGAATGTATAACAAACTTGTTGCGAACAGAGCATTTACAAATGATAAAATGAGATATCTTTCCTCTACCCTTCCGGCCATTTCGCTGCACATTGTTCTCCATCTCATTGTCAGATGTCTTAAACTCTCGCCAACTCTTTGTTTCAATCCGAATACGTCCTCAATTCCTGGTCGCATGGAATTGTTACTTATATAAGCTCCCAAGAAAATAGTTTGTAAATGGTTGAATGATGAGATTGTGTTTCTTGGCAATCCTTCGAACCATTTCAGTGCTTCTCCAATTAAGCTTGATGCGAAGTATTTGCACAATATGGCATCATGATTCTCCCATTGTAACATACATCTCATATAAGCTTTGATGTGTTGTACCGCACAGGTTGTTCCATCGAAAATGTTGGTTAATGCAGGCAGATTGCACTTAGGTGGTATTCCTCCCATTTGTACTTCTATTGTGAAAGGAGTCTTCGCAGCTTCTGCGATGGCTTCGTCCAACTGTCTTCTTCCTCCTTCCTTCCTACTGTTTAACAATTTTCTCATTTCTGCTAGTTCTTTCAAGATTTGCTCATTTTCCTCAGGATTTGATTCTGCTGGTCTTTTTAGCTCTGCCTCTCGCCGCCTGCGATCATGCCTGTTTTGACCTTCTTTGACCTTCTTGTTCATTATTTTCTTCTCTCCTTTCTCTGCGATTGTCTCCTTCGTCTCTTTCATCAATTCGCACACCATTATATATATCGTTCTCTCTTCTTGGTTCTCTATCAACTCTCCTCTGCATCCTCTCGTATTCTCCATTGACATGATTTTGTGCTCGCCTCCTTTCTCTGTTGTCGTGATTATTTTGTCGGATTGCTTCTTCGAATTCTTGGTTTTCCACTTCTGCTCTTACTCTCTCTCTCTCTCGCGGGCTAAGCGTGCTTGTTCAGCATAATGTTTCTCAATGTCGTCCACGATCTCTTGTTGCCTTCTCAATGCTTCTCTTCCATGCAGTATTGCTCTTCCTTCCGCGGCTGGATCATCTGGCCCCTGAAATCGCCTAGTTCCCGATTTTCTTCATTCTGCTCATCTTGGAAATTCTCGGGACGGGGAATATAACGATCTTCTGCGTCCTCTCTTCTTTCATGATGTTCTGATCTGAGATTTTGTGCTTCCCGTTGGTTTTCTACCTCTGTAACTTCTGTTGGTAAAGCTCTCCTTCTTTCTTCCCTAGTCGATCTTGAACTCGATCTCGTAGTGCTTCTCGATCTTCTATTTTGCAATCTTATATTTTCCATCCTTAATTCATGATTATGTCTCGTCAAGTTTGCTCGTTCCTCTGCCTCTAGTCGCCTCTCTTCATGTATCGTTTGTCTCAATGTTTCCAATGCTGTGTGTTCTTCATTTCCTGGATTCGTTTCTCCATTCATTCTTTGATCTTCTTCTCCTTGTCCATTGTTTACCAATTGTTGCTCTTCTTCCCTTCCTCCTCAGAATCCGTCCTCCAAGTGTGCACGCTTACTCTATCTTAATCCACAGTTTCATTTGTTACCGGTGGAATTAAAGCTTGGACATGATTCTCTCCATCATTCCTCATATTCATCCTTGATGATTCTCCTCTTTCAATTCTCCTTTCTCCAGCAAGTCTTCCACTTCTTCTCACCGGTTGTTCAAGTACATTTCTTCTTCTAGCCATTTCTCTTTTGGTAACTTCTTTGAAAATTATCTCAAATTTCTTTCTTATTAATTATCTTCTTTTAATGCTGTTCAAAGCCTGTTTCTAGCGCCAATATGTAGTTGCAGGAAATCCCACAATACACCCCTCACTATATTTTGTTAAACTAATCCATTCAAAAGATAATAGAAGAACAATTATGAATGTTTATTAATAACTTTCTTGAATCTTTACACCAGAAAATGGGATTACACTTAAGAACTTACAAATGTTTCTCCCTTTCTCTCCCCTAATGACTTACTCTCCAATCCAAAAAGACCTCCCCTACGACAGATCCACTCATCCCTTTATATAGGGTAGTACATAGTGAATGACAGCTAAGCTGTCCCCTTATTTTCGGAAATGTCTTGCGAAGTAAGTGTCGAGCTTACAAATATTCATATTCGCGACACTTCTTAACTTTCGCCAGATTTCATATCTTCCTATCGTCATCCAGTGCGTCATTTTCATTTAATCCTCTGCGACTGACTCGCGGTGTTGTTATTCGTTGTCTTCGCGAATTGTTGTTGTGGCGATATTATGATCCTACATATGTCTAGCATCAATTTTGAGATGCCCAAGAGCGTAGGCTTGTGCTTTCATGCCCATGCCCAAGATTCAATTTGCAATGCCTAGGATCAATTTTTAGATGCCTAAGACTGTAGGCTTTTGCTTTCATGCCCATGCCCAAGATTCAATGTAACATGCCCAAGTTCAAATTTGACATGTCTAGGATCAATTTTGAGATGCCTAAGACCGTAGGCTTATGCTTTCATGCCCATGCCCAAGATTCAATTTGACATGATTAGGATTAATTTTAAGATGCCCAAGTGTTGATGGTGGATTTTCATTTAAGGCTAAAATTGTAAAAGCCAAAATTATGCGCTAACATCTTGCAAAAGATAAAGCCATTGATAAGTGATGAATACTTCTTCACTTTACTAATTCACCTAGAATGGAGCATGTGGCAACAATCCTAGTATTCTGTGAATTAAATACACGAAATTCATCCAGGTTGGAGGATGTAGCAACAATCCCATATACCCTGTGAATTTACAGCATTATTAATTAATGTATATCCAGCCTGGTATTTCCTGTATTCATTACCGGTGCGGCATGACGACTGAGTGTTGTACTCAGCAGAGCAACACGAATCTCCAAGCATTAATAATGAAGCATGTATGAAATACCCATACAGGCTACAACTCTCGGTGTGTTATACTAGCCCGGTTGAGCATATTTGAACTTGGACTGACCATATCAGTCTCATAAACGATCACGACCATCCAACTTCACCAGCATGATTGGATGGCTTAGATTAAATCCATGACCCCAAGCAGGTATTGGAATATTCACCACCGACCCAACGCGGGCCCCGCATGGTCGGTCTCCCCAAAAGGGTGGCATAGATTGCCAAACCGTCCCAGCCAAAGCAGTATGGACGAAAAACCCTAAATTAGGGTTTGCGACACATTACATGTATCGCAAAACGGTCTTAACCATCCATCTTCGCAGGCACAGATGGAGGGTGTAGATGTAGATTCAAGGGCACAGAGCATGTCAACACAAGCACCGTGGGCCCGCCTACATACCTGACTGATCGGTCAGGACCAACTATGGTTGGTCGTCTTGATTTGTACGTCCCAAACTGGGTATGACACGGCAGACAAAACCTTATTAGGGTTTGTGTCGCGATCACGAGCGTCCCTTTTATCCTGCTCGGATGAAGGGTCCAGGAATAGACTAAGCAGGTCCGGTAAGTATCAACATGATCAGTGCGGGCCCACCTATCTCCACACCCGATCGGCCAAGACCAAACTTGGCTGTACACCTCGATTCGCACGCCCAAAGCAGGCATGGTCGCACCTCCTAATTGAAAACTGATCTCGACCACTCAACTTCTCCGGACAAATTGAGTGGCTTAGATCACGTTTCTATGAGGCAATGAAGTACAGGCGTGAACACCAGCCTACCACCCACACGCCGAATCAATCGGTCGGGACCGACCAGGCTTGGTCGTCTTGAAACAGGCGCCCGAAGTGGGCATGATGCGCGGCTTTTGCGGCACCAGATTTCTGTTGCAAATCGATCTCAACCGCTCCTCTTTGTCGGTCAAATTGAGTGGCCTAGATCGCACCTTCATGGGACAGTGAGGTACGAACGTGTACATCGGCATGCCGTCTGCACGCATGCCCGGTCGGTCCTTTCCAAAACACCTCCCATGCTTGGTTTCGACCAAGCTGAAGAGTGATGCCTGCGCACCTCTTCAAAACCCTAAAACTTTATCAACGGTCGCAGATGAGCGTCACAGATCATCTCGTCCGTCCAACTCTACCAGCTTGGTCACCGTCCACCACTCTTCCACATGAGGTGATCGGCCAAATCAGGGCTTGCCTGTATAGCCTCCAAACGATCACTCGAAGATGGCTGGACATGATGCTATTTTAAGACGCTTAAATTCTTGACTTACTCCGTTAAGCCTTAAAAACAGCGATGCTTCATACATGCTGAATATACTTGATGCAATACTTGCATAGAATACACACGATACTTCACAAGTATCGACTTCCTATATAACTTAGTTATTTAGTCTAGCATTACATGCTACTTTCTGTGGGTCCCACGATCCACTCACTCGAGGCATCAATCATGTCACAAACTGGGGGATACATACTGGGGTATTGGTCTGGCGGTTTACAGCGTGCAGCGTGCAACGCATCATCACAAGAACGGGTCAGGAAGTCTTGGACGGTTAGAAATGACAGGAGAAGTGGGCAAGACTGGTCGTGTAACACCAACACACAACTCCACTACTCCATCACTCCACTTCCTCCACTTCCCACGAGAGACGTGAATAAGGCTCAAATGACTTGTATAAATAGGTTCTCCTCCCTATTTCCAAAAAAAAAAAGGAACAAGTCCAGACAACAGAAGCAAGTGTTGATACCATCGTATTCAAACACCGGAACTGATAGCTTACATCCTGCAAGCCAGTTCAGCTTTCTGATACAAGTCATACATAGCCAACACCTTCACAATCTCAACACCTTCTTCGCTTCCCTCCATAAGATCAACCCCATCTCCTTCACTTTGTGACCGAAATAAGTCTGGAACGGCCATTTCTTGGTTTAGGCCGGATTTGCATAGATTGATTTCTCGAATCTACAAGCACTCCCGTGCAGTGCATTTGTTTAAGGTTTAGACTCATTTCTCATCCACACACCCCAAATTACCAAAACCGGCAGAAATAGTTTTCACCCATAAACAATTGGCGACCACAGCGGGAGGTTAATCTTTTGGTTGTAAAGTCAAATTCTTCGAAATCCGATTCAATTTCATCAATTTCAAAAAAGGGTAGATCTTAGAACCAATTCAATCATCAATCCATTTCAAGATGGTAGAACTCAGGTCTGGATCAGCAATCAATTCTAATGGAGCTAGTGTGGATAACACTCCCGGTGTCGATGTACCTGTCAGTGGAGCTACCGTGGTCAATACATCTTATGGAGCCGTCACTTTTACCACCAGTGCCAGCGTAGCAGGAGATGTTCCATCACCAGAGAAACAACTTCCACTCCTTCATCAAGACGAGGAGCCGGAGGGACGAGAGGAGGACCATCCCCTATTACCATTGCAGACTTGATGGAGAAACAGGAAGTTCTTGCTAAGACTCAAACGGATATGGCCGCAACTCAGAAAGAGGTACTCACTTTTCTTAAGACATTAACTGATCGATTGCCACAAGAGCCGCGACAGCCCCTGGAGCAAAAAAGGAACGCATTCAATGCACCGGAGAAGGTACTTCAACGGCGCGGACCTCCATGGACCTGATCAAAGAAGCGACATCAGATATGAGCGGTCCTGTCATGGAGACTCCTACACTGGGGACTGATCCTCACAACGATATTCCTAAAGTCAATAGTTTCACTATGAACCAGAGGCCGGTGGATCGGGAAGCGGTTTCTGTAGTGGAAAGTTTATGCAAACTTTCACACCTCTCGAAGAATCAGCGCGCGGAGACGTTTTGTTGCAATCAACCAGAGAAGGTCACGACCGTGTCCTACATGTCACCGCACGCATCAAGGATTCAGAGTTCAAGACGGCCCTTATCTACACAGGAGCGTCTTCGAATGTGATTACTATCAAGACTCTCAGGACATCCAAGGTTCTCCCATGCAAGGTCGTACGGAAACCTACCACAATGACGGACTTCGAGGGAAACCAAACCAGCACATACGGGAGAAGCTCCGCGGAAAGAATCAGACAAGTTCGTTGCGTCCCACTCCCCACGTGGGCGTCAATTCAAGAATAAGACCGGCTTGCATCATTGAGGGATAAAACCCACGATGCATCTTTGCTGACGAAGCATTCTTCTCCATCCTGTGAAGCCACAACCCACGTTCACACGAAGAGGGAACGAACTTTTGTGGCGAGTCGTGACGAGAATGGGAAAACGGTATACCGACACCTTTGCCATTATCAATTAGCGGGAGAGGCATTACCCGATCTCTCCATCCAATGGAATGCTATAACAGCAACGAACCACAAGAACAAGTGCTAGATGCTCCACAACAGCTGCAAGATGGTACCAACTCCACAACTGATGAGATTGAAATCGTTGAGGAATCTCCTAGGCCTATCTCCATCAGCTCAACCTTATGTACGGATAAACGCACGAAGCTCGTGGAACTTCTCAAAGAGTACCAGGACATATTCGCTTGGAGATATGAAGAAATGCCGGATTTAGATGAAAATTGGTCACCTATCATCTACATGTCATACCTGGATCCAAGTCGGTTAAACAGTTGCAGTTCAGACACGAGGAAAATGGATAGATCAGGTGCTGCATAGACTTCAGAGACTTGAACATGTGCTGCTCCAAAAACGATCCTCCTCTACCTAACATCGACATGTTAGTAGATGCAACCAGCGGACACGGCATGTTCTCCTCCATGGATGGATGTAGCAGCTACAACCAGATAAGGATGTACGAGCATGATGCAAGTAAGATAGCTTTTCGAACTCCTCTCGGAAATTTTTATTATACCATACTGCCATTTGGTTTAAAGAATGCCGGTGCAACGTATCAACGCTCTATGACGACAATCTTCCACTGGAGCCGATACCTCAAGGGAGCATCCTCAAGAAGATAACGATGTCCACGCGTCGTATCGAGAAAGATCCGGGCGAGTCACTCTATCAGACAGTGGTCGAACAAGATCCGGGCGAGTCACTTTATCAGACAGTGGTACATGTCGATCATGCTATGTTGGAGAATCCGCGCTTTTGGTCATCCTCTGGAGCTGTTGAACGCTCATCTACAACAAGATATGCCTTGATAGAAAGAACCAGGCCTGCCGGTAATGAAGAGCCTCATAATGTTTGTAGGGGCATATATCTCACCAACAGCGATACAACCTTGACCTTACGTAAGCGGTTCCACTGAAGCGACAAGAGGAAACCCACCGAGATACAACATCCTGCGCGTCCGTCAACTCCAACTCCGGTACCACATGCACGACTCCCACAATGATGAAACAATGTCCAAGATATTCTATATACGGCTCGACAACAACCACTACGAACAAACCATGTAAACCACGCTTGGGGATCGAGGCTCGGCATGAAGTTCCTTTACCGTCGATCAAGGAATTCTTCAACATGAGAGAGATGGTCAGTCAAGAAGCATGGAATTCGCAAGGGTAAATCGGGCGAAGAGGGAAACACTTCAACGCTCCCTCTAGCAGAAGATGCTTCAATGGTTTATTCAAGAGCCGCCTCAACGCTCTTTCCGGGACCCACGCTCGCTTCAGAATCCTTCTTCAACACTCTTTCCAGGATCCACCTCAACGTTCGCACCAGAAACCACTTTAACATCCTCTCGAGCCGTTTCAACACTCAAGCTGCATCAATAATCTGCGCTCTGGTCAAGTTATCTTTGATGTACTTATTATTCAACATGCGGCTCATCCATCCTTCATAAGAACCCAGTGGAGTATGACAATTCTTGAAGTCGATAGGAGAAGGCGTATATTCATTTCTTCGAAGACAGAACCTCATCACAAGTGCCGTAGAAGAAGATGGATCAGCTTCCATATTTTCTGAATCGGAAAGCAGGATTATTCTGTGTGAGAGGGATGTTTCCTAATGTTCGGAAAAGGCAAGGTGAACAACTCATCAACAATGTTCGGCATATCTTTGAAGCTGTCAACACTTCCTAACTTAGCACCAGCATTATCTCCAGAAGACATATCAACAGGAGTTCTTTTCTTCATTTTACAACAAAAGACAGGAGTCAGTACTTGTATAAAAACACGCAATACGTGTAGTCACACACGATAAAAACATGCATTCACGTTGGGATACACAACACCGGGATTGGGTCCAAACACCGGTAATGCTCAAGCTTCAAGTCCGGTATTGCTCAAGTTTCAAGTCCGGTATTACTCAAGTTTCAAGTCCGGTGTTGATCAAGTCACAAGTCCGGTATTGATCAAGTCACAAGTACGGTATTGCTCAAGTTTCAAGTCCGGTGTTGATCAAGTCACAAGTCCGGTATTGATCAAGTCACAAGTCCGGTATTGCTCAAGTTTCAAGTCTGGTATTGATCAAAGTCACAAGGCTGGTATTCGAATAAAACAGGCGCACGCAGTAGGGACGGTTTTCAGTCGAAACTCTGAGGGTTGACGTTGATCCGGCACGCGGAGGGTCCCACTTGATCCCGGCCCAGTTGGTCGGGCAGGACACACGCCCGTCCCCAATCAAAGCTCTCTCTCCAGAAGAAGGCGTTTCAGCTCCAACACTTTAACGCTCTCCCAGGCCTGCTCCAGAAGCTGCTTCAACGCTTTCTACAGGACCCACATTTACATTTGAGCACACAAGGTTCATTTTTTTTAAAAGCAAGCTTGCTCACATCGGGTCCCACGTTCGAGCAAAGCAAACAGCAAGGCCGGTGTTTGATCAAAGCATCAAGTCCGGTGTTTGATCAAGCTAGCTGGGTCGGTGTTTGGTCGAAGTAGCAATATGACACTCGAGCAATTACATCAACCGTACGGTCAAAGTAGGCGCAGGACATGGCCGACGTTTGAAACATGTACACGGTGGTCCCGCGTTTGATCGAAGCATGCACATCTGCCCATGTTCGAATCAAGCATGCTTATATCGGGTCCCACGTTCGATCAAGCAGACGCAGCGGACCCACGATTAACCAAAACAGGCACATCAAGCCCACGTTCGATCAAGCAGGTGCAGTAGCCCCACGAACGAAACAGGCGTAAAACTCCATCGAAGCAGGCAAGACCGACATCATGCTAGGGGAACACTCTCCTGGACGCCTCTTGAACGTGACATGCTCCAAGGACAGGATGACCCGTCTCTCCTAGTAACATCTAACTTTGTCTCATAAGCTTTGTCTTTAACTGTCACCATCTCATGCCTACCCCACAATGGTGTAACCATTACGTGCTAGGCAAGGGACTTAATGTTGATGGTGGATTTTCATTTAAGGCTAAAATTGTAAAAGCCAAAATTATGCGCTAACATCTTGCAAAAGACAAAGCCATTGATAAGTAATGAATACTTCTTCACTTTACTAATTCACCTAGAATGGAGCATGTGGCAACAATCCCAGTATTCTGTGAATTAAATACACAAAATTCATCCAGGTTGGAGCATGTAGCAACAATCCCATATACCCTGTGAATTTACAACATTATTAATTAATGCATATCCAGCCTGGTATTTCTTGTATTCATTATCGGTGTGGCATGACGACTGAGTGTTGTTCTCAGCAGAGCAACACGAATCTCCAAGCATTAATAATGAAGCATGTATGAAATACCCATACAGGCTACAACTCTCGGTGTGTTATACTAGCCCGATTGAGCATATTTGAACCTGAACTGACCATATCAGTCTCAGAAACGATCACGACCATCCAACTTCACCAGCATGATTAGATGGATTAGATTAAATCCATGACCCCAAGCAGGTATTGGAATATTCACCACCGACCCAACGCGGGCCCCGCGTGGTCGGTCTCCCCAAAAGGGTGGCATAGCTTTCCAAACCGTCCAAGCCAAAGCAGTATGGACGAAAAACCCTAAATTAGGGTTTGCGACACATTACATGTATCGCAAAACAGTCTCAATCATCCATCTTCGCAGGCACAAATGGAGGGTGTAGATGTAGATTCAAAGGGCCCAGAGCATGTCAACACAAACACCGTGGGCCCGCCTACATACCTGGATAATCGGTCAGGATCAACTATGGTTGATCGTCTTGATTCGGCAAAACCTTATTAGGGTTTGTGTCGCGATCACGAGCGTCCCTTTTCTCCTGCTCGGATGAAGGGTCCAGGAATAGACTAAGCAGGTCCGGTAAGTATCAACATGATCACTGCGGGCCCACCTATCTCCACACCCGATCGGCCAAGACCAAACTTGGTTGTACACCTCGGTCGCACGCCCAAACCAGGCGTGGTCGCACATCCTAATTGAAAACTGATCTCGACCACTCAACTTCTCCGGACAAATTGAGTGGCTTAGATCACGTTTCTATGAGGCAGTACAGAAATCTGGTGGCGCAAAAGCCGCGCATCATGCCCACTTCGGACGTGCGTTTTAAGATGACAAGCCTTGTCGGGCCCGGCCGATTGATTCGGCGTGTGGGTGGTAGGCTGGTGTTCACGCCTGTACTTCATTGCCTCATAGAAACGTGATCTAAGCCACTCAATTTGTCCGGAGAAGTTGAGTGGTCGAGATCAGCAAGGCATCACCACGATCACCGTCCACCACTCTTCCACATGAGGTGATCAACCAAATCAGGGCTTGCCTGTATAGCCTCCAAACGATCACTCGAAGATGGTTGGACATGATGCTATTTTAAGACGCTTAAATTAGTGACTTACTCCGTTAAGCCTTAAAAACAGCGATGCTTCATACATGCTAAATATACTTGATGCAGTACCTGCATAGAATACACACGATACTTCACAAGTATCGACTTCCTAAATTCGGTACCTACAGTACCTCTGGGCTAAACCAAGACAATGGCCGTTCCAGAGTAAATTCGGTCACAAGAGAGGATGGGTCGATTTGTAGGAGGGAAGCTTATAAATGTGTAGAATCAATAGTAATCAAAGATTGTAGGTGTGTTGAGAATTCGAATATGATAAGTTCTGAATGATTGAAATTGTTCAGTTGAGAGTAATTGCTCAATTGATGAATTGTTGATCTAGTGTTGTCTGTGAGACGTGAAATCGTTGTATATTCAATCATGATTCAGAGACTTATTTATATTGCTGGAATTATAGACACCATGATCCCATGAAGTGTGACAGTTGATGGAATCAAAGAGTGGGGAAATGGAAATCGTGTTTGAAACCAGTTGCTCATCGTGAGTAGACTTGGTTGATTTTACATCCATTACTTTGTTAACTTCTTCAACTGATTGCATGACTTTCTCACATTCCATCGTATGTATGAACACACGTGCCATAAACCGCCAGACCAAAACCCTAGTTAATATCCCCCCATGTAACACGATTGATGTCTCGTGTTATTGTGGAGTCTGCAAGGCAGACGTGTATTTAGTTAGTCAGTTGTTGACTTCATGACTTCATGGGACGATGAGTCCTTGTATTGTTTAGTAGAACGTGGTTTGGAAATGTTCTGAGACTCATGAATTGAACATGTTTGTTGAGACAGAGATATGATGTGTGAATAAGTTAACATGAGCAAATACTGCTCATTCGATGAATTGTTGAATATTGATAGTTGAACCAATATTCTTTGGTTTGAGAAAGTATTGCTCATCTGAGAAAATATTGCTCGTTTGATGAATTATGGTAGCATGACCAAATAAAATATTAAATCAGAATACTGGCAATTGAACCAAGTATGATAAATAAAATGTTGATCACGGGATCAACGTAAAATTATTAGTGTTTGAATCTGGAATCATTAACCTTGGACTCAAAACCCTAATTTAATCAATTAATGATTTACTGAAGGTTTATTGAAAATTAACCATGGAGTGAAGAGGACCGTCTACATGAGATTATGGGTTTACCATGTAGCGCCTAGATGCTCACGTGAGCAACTATCAAGGTCTCATGAAGACCAGTTGATTTGATGAAAGGATGATTAAATGCTGGTTTAATCATTTATTAAGATAATGCTCGTCTGAACCTTAGGTGATAAAACCTAATTAATTATGAAGAGATGAGGGACCGACCAAGGGGTCATGAAACCGGCCCTATGTGGTCACGGGATCAAATATTGATCGTTTGAGCAATCCCCAGATTGGTTGAAACCCTAATTAGCGCCCTTTATTAGAATCGATGTAAAATTCTCATACGGACTCGGATTTTGATGGTCCTCCCCTCCATTATGTACGAAAAAGAATTTCCTATCTCCCAACGCGGGAATATTTATGTTTTAAGCTCTTTAGGGAGATGGAAACAGCCCGAGAGTAAAACTTAGGAAGAATTCAAGAGGGACGGTAGGAGAGAGTTTGGGCCCAATATGAGCGATTGCGCAAATTAGGTCAAATTGTGAAAATACGAGGGACCGGCTCCTTGCAAGCCAAAGAGCCAACCTTGGTCGGTCAAGGTAACATGCTCACGTCACCAAAGTGTTCGTGTCTTAGTCTTGAGAATTTCGATATTTTCTGATGTGGTTTGAGCAATCATTTGAGAAAATATGAAGAAATCAGGGATTTTTCTTGAAACAAGTGAAAACTTCATGAGATAAAGGAAAATAATTATAAAATAAAGGAATGATGAGGCGTGGGACCGCTTAGGCCAAGGCATGGCCGGCCGGCCAGTGACCATGGTCCCGTGGTGCCTTTCCTAATTTTATATTATTTTTCATGAATTTATGAAAATATCATGAATTTAGGGAATTTTTTGAAATCAAGGAGTTTCCTTGAAGGGAAGGAATTTCCATGGGATCAAGGAAGCAAATAATATTAAAATAATAAAAATAAGGGTGTGTGGGACCGGCTAGGGCATGGTCGGCCGGCTTGGGCCCGGTCCCACGAGTTTTCCTTAATTTTATGTATTTTTGATATATTTTTCCATGATTTGAAGGAATTTTCATAATTTGAAGGAAATATCATGAAATCAAGGAATTTCATGAGATCAAGGAAACCTTAAAATAATAATAATAAAATAAAGGGACGTGTGGGACCGGCTAGGGCATGGCCGGCCGGCTTGGGGCCGGTCCCATGGGTTTCCCTAATTTTATATTATAGTTTTCATGGGTTTATGAAAATACCATGAGATTAAGGAGTTTTCATGAGATTAAGAAATAATAACAAAATAATGAGGAACCATGGGGTGTGGGGCCCACCGGGATGAAGACATGGCCGGTTGGCTAATAATCACGGCCCCACAATATTTTCCCTAATTTTATATTATTTCCTTAGTGTGAAGGAAACACCATGAAACTGAGGAGTTTCCTCAAAACGAAGGATATATTTGTTCAAGTGAAAGGATTTTCATGAACTCAAGGAAAATAATGAAAAAATATGATAAAATATAAAACTGACGTGGGATTGGCCACGCCACGGCCGGCCGGTCGGTGAGCCAAATCCCCAGCGTCTTGGTCAATATTTAATTATTTATTATTTTCCTTCCTATTTGCATAGGTTCATTGTTTCCTCGTATTTTGAAATACTCATTCGTGCGGTGATTGTTAGTACATCGTCGTTGAGTACACTTGCACCATTTAAATCGGGGCTTACTCGGAGGTAGCTCAGACGCCCGTGTGTTGAATATTTATTACTAACCCATGGAATTCTGCTGGGAAGAACTATAGATTGAAGTAGAAGAGCAAGAATATTTTCAGAAATTCAGTGGATGAATCCAAGAATTTAAGAATAATTAATTGATGGCTCTATACTAGAAGAGCAAGCTGTCTAGGAGCATTAATTATTCTGACATGAGCCTGCTGGAGTTTCATATCCTTTATATAGTCAAGGAAAACTGTTGTTTGTATCCTTAAGACGTTATCGCTCTATACTAGTAGAGCAAGCTGTCTAGGAGCCGTCAATATCGTGATTCTATGTAGAAATAATTACTGAAGTGTCCAGTATTCCGTTGTCCAGCCGAGAGACTACATATCTGCATGTACTCTGAGAGACAATATTCTCAGTCAGAGATTTGATGAGAGACCCGTGTCTCAATACTCACGTCTGATTGTTGGATCAGAAGTTCGTATAATTATGGGTTTACGATTCTAGCCTTTGTCGAAAATCCACCATCTACATTAAGTCCCATGCTTAGTGAGGAAAGCCGTGTTCCTCAGTCAGTATTGAATGGTGATTTTCCGGTTATGAACAGTGCAAGTAATTGATCTTAGTCGTAAGTTAAGACATTACCGGATTTTCGATTGCGCGAGCAAACCACGACTTGAACGAAGATCCCAGTGGAATGATAGAGCATCGTCTGACGAGCGTAAATTGGTGCAGCACCACTTTATTTTTCAGAAGTTGATAACTTGTTCGTGTTAAAATTATATATACATATGCATATATAGACGTGAGTTTTGTAAAAACCTTTGTTTTAGGAACGAACGTTCGTTTGATCGTTAGTTTAAGAAACTAGCAATAATCCTTAATGCAGGAGAGATTTTTTTTTTTTTTTTTTTTTTTTTTTTTTTTTTTTTTTATAAATATGTGAGATTTTAATAAACTCTCTTTCAAAGGTGGATGCTTGTATGAGAGAAAAAGTTTTTTTTTTTTTTTTTAAATAGACGTGCGTCTGTTAAAAAATTTGTTTATGAGCTTTCATGAAATTTTTTATTTTCGATATGTAAGCTTTCACAAATTTTTGAAAATATACTCTCGAGGGAGCAAAAATATATATAGACGTGAGTTTCACATTAAAACATATTTTTGTAAAATCAATGTTTTGATTTTGAACAACTGTTGAAAGTAGACAATTATACATGGTGAAATAATGTCTGTATGTGAGTTTTCACAATTGTAGAATGGACGTCTGTCCAATTGCTGATTTAGAGACTCCCTTAGTAAGTATGTATCCTGTAATCTCTTCATAAAAGTATGAAATTGCTGATTTTTGAATGAATGAATGAGAATCCATGTGAGTATACGAGTAATTTCGTCGAAATACGTCGCCAGAAAATTTCAGACTTCATCCTTTAATAGAAACGCTGTAGAACCTTTGTCCGAAGTCGTATTTTCACGGTCTGCCCATGTATCCTTATGCCCAGGAAATTTCCAAGCTATCGTGAAGAAGACTTTTAAGTTTTGAGAACGTTTAGGGGTCTAAATCGATGAAACAGTAAACTTCCAGGAGACCTTCAGAAAATTTTCAGCTGGCATGTGGTCCAATGTTTTGGCTACAACTCTTTGCTCGTTTCTCCAATTGCTGTGAGTTTTGGATATATTGTAGAAGACATCCATCCGAAGAGAATGGTATATCACCCGTCCCTAGATTCTTCACCAATTGCTCCCAGCTCGCCTCTTTTTGCATGACAGTAAAAAATCGTTTCAGACGAGCGTGTTGTAAAACACTCTTGTTGTGTCTTTGGACCATTCGCTTGTGTGTTGAACGGTTGGTGATGGATTTCGATGTCATTGATTCATTTGAGGTCAGTAACCCTTGATTGATACATGAGCATGGTGGTGCTTGCAGCGCCATCTTCTGTCAGTAGTAGAAACATTACTTCTAAAACCCTGGTCACGGGACCATAGCTGATGTTGCTCTCAAGAGACGGTGATGTAATGACCATGGTTTCATGTCCCGGTGGTAGCATCCCTTTCATGACGAATGATTAGCACATGAGAGTCTGGTACCACGAGTCTTGAACCGTGAAACTGATCGTCATGATTAGTGGACCATCAGTCCCCAGTATTTTGTTAAATCTCTCCTTTTCGTTTTCTCTTCTTCTGGCAAGACTTGAATAGAGGACCCAGGTAGAAAAATTGATGTAAAGACCTAGGTGGTCGAAGTTGGAGGTACCTTGATGAAGTACTTAGTGGAAAGACCTGGTGGACACCGATCGACTGTGGAAGTTTATGAATCCCGTCTAAGAATTGCTGCTTGCATGTTGTACGCTCTGGGAGCTGTAGAAACCTCATACGACGTCGGAATTCAATGCTTGACCCCAACTTTTGAAGATAAGAGACTGAGTTATCATATGAGAAAAGAATCACTCAATTTGGAGTTGTAGAGGTTATCCAACGAAGCGTGCACATTCGTAATTTGTAATCCCGTATAAATTTTTCAGATTTCGTAGACCTGACGGTAAAGGCCGTATCTTTCAGCTCGTATGTCCGATTGATGCGCCCTTTTGGTATGTTGTAGCAGAGACGTAGATGAACATCTTTTGTTGAGGAAGCGATGTCCCATTCCTCACCCATTGGTACGTTTTTGTAAACCCATGGACTGAAGTGTGTTGTATCTCATTTGTGGAGGTGATGAGAACATCTTGTTGAAGACTTTGGATTATGCCCACCAGTTGTGCAAGCTTTGGGAAGACTTTCATGTGAGCATTTTATCAGGTCTACACATCTTTATATGAATCATTAGTTATTGGAGAAGTCCGCTTCATGTGTAACACTTCAGAGAATGGTTAGTTGATGAAGCCGGATGTTGCACCTGAGACTGTTGTTGATGCTGGGATCACGATTGAATTCTCTCCAGAAATTATTGTTGATGATGAGACCATGAACGGAGTTCCTCCACATATCCTTGTTGATGCCGATACTATGGTCGAAGTTGCTTCATAGATTGAAAAGGTTAGAACCATGATTTATCGACATAGCCTTTACTCCTCCATCCAGTGAGCCTTTACATTGACGAACTAGTTGGAGGTTTGTGCGTCCCTAATATGTAGGTGTACTGGGAGTACAACCCGAATTTTCCTGATCAATATGACTTTACTGTGAACTGGCTTCGTCAGTGAGTCGACGTTGTTGTGGAAGATAGCAGCAGCGGTCTCCATTCTGGGTGTGATCGGTGAAGATAGGAAGTTCATCAGTCGTGCAGGGGCTTGTGATGTAGAGAGATTCCGTGGATAAATTTTTCATGGAATCGCATCAGGTTGCAATGACTTGCTATGTCTTGAATCTTGTCCAATAAGATCAAGTCCCCAGTGCATTTTGAAGGAATTCATGCCATCGATGGATGAATGATGTTGCATCTGCTTCAGAAGTCTTGCCATGGAGGACTCAGCGATTGTAGTTCAGTTTCACTTTGATCGTGTCGATGGTGAATCAGTATGTCATCGTCGAGATATTTGTGGTGAAGCTAGAGGCGTCATTATAGAAGGTGTACTCTTTGATTGGGAGTACAATCTGAAGTCTTCTGAAGAATATAACACTCAGAGATGAGAGGTTTTGATTTTCAGCTGGCCTTGGAAAAGTAGGCGATTAATAGTTGTAGGGATTTTCTTTTGGTTTGATAAAGATTTTCATTTAAATAAACTGATGTTGATTCCTGAAAGAGATTCAACTACTGAATGAAAGTATTGCATATGCTTTGGAGGCTTGTGGTTTCATGCCCATGCCCAAGATTCAATTTGACATGCCTAGGATCAATTTTGAGATTCCCAAGACCGTAAGCTTGTGATTTCATGCCCATGCCCAAGATTCAATTTGACATGCCCAAGTTTAAATTTAACATGTCTAGGATCAATTTTGAGATGCCAAAGACTGAAGGCTTGTGCTTTCATGCCCATGCCCAAGATTCAATTTGACATGCCTATGATCAATTTTGAAATTCCCAAGACCGTAGGCTTGTGCTTTCATGCCCATGCCCAAGACTAAATTTGACATGCCCAAGTTTAAATTTGACATGCCTAGGATCAATTTTGAGATGCCTAAGACCGTAGACTTGTGCTTTCATGCCCATGCCCAAGATTCAATTTGACATGCCAAAGTTTAAATTTGACATGTCCAGGATCAATTTTGAGATGCCCAAGACCGTAGGCTTGTGCTTTCATGCCCATGCCCAAGATTCAATTTGCAATGCCTAGGATCAATTTTTAGATGCCCAAGACTGTAGGCTTTTGCTTTCAGCCCATGCCCAAGATTCAATTTGACACGCCCAAATTCAAATTTGACATGTCTAGGATCAATTTTGAGATGCCCAAGACCGTAGGATTGTGGTTTCAAGCCCATGCCCAAGATTCAATTTGACATGGCTAGGATCAATTTTGAGATTCCTAAGACCGTAGGCTTGTGCTTTCATGCCCATGCCCAAGTTTAAATTTGACATGTCTAGGATCAATTTTGAGATGCCCAAGACCGTAGGCTTGTGCTTTCATGACCATACCCAAGATTCAATTTGACATGCCCAAGTTTAAATTTGCATGTCTAGGATCAATTGTGCTTTCATGCCTAGAACCGTAGGCTTGAGCTTTCATGCCCATGCCCAAGATTCAATTTGACATGCCTTGGATTCATTTTGAGATGCCCAAGAATGTAGTCTTGTGCTTTCATTCCCATGCCCAAGATTAAATTTGACATGCCTAGGTTTAATTTTGAGATGCCAAAGAACGTAGGCTTGTGCTTTCATGCCCATTCCCAAGATTCAATTTGACATGCCCAAGTTTAAATTTGACATGTATAGGATCATTTTTGAGATGCCCAATACCGTAGGCTTGTGGTTTCATGCCCATGCCCAAGATTCAGTTTGAAATGCCTAGGATCAATTTTGAAATTCCCAACACCGTAGGCTTGTGCTTTCATGCCCATGCCCAAGATTCAATTTGACATGCCTAGGATCAATTTTGAGATTCCCAAGACCGTAAGCTTGTTCTTTCATGCCCATGCCCAAGATTCAATTTGACATGCCCAAGTTTAAATTTGACATGTCTAGGATCAATTTTGGGATGCCCAAGACCGTAGGATTGTGCCTTCATACCGATGCCCAAGATTCAATTTGACATGCTCAAGTTTAAATTTGAAATGTCTAGGATAAATTTTGAGATGCCCAAGACCGTAGGCTTGTGCTTTCATGCCCATGCGCAAGATTCAATTTGACATGCCTAGGATCAATTTTGAGATTCCCAAAACCGTAGGCTTGTTCTTTCATGCCCATGACCAAGATTCAATTTGCAATGCCTAGGATCAATTTTTGGATGCCCAAGACCGTAGGATTAAGCTTTCATGCCCATGCCCAAGATTCAATTTGACAAGCCCAAGTTTAAATTTGACATGTATAGGATCATTTTTGAGATGCCCAAGACCGTAGGCTTGTGGTTTCATGCCCATGCCCAAGATTCAGTTTGAAATGCCTAGGATCAATTTTGAAATTCCCAAGACCGTGGGCTTGTGCTTTCATGCCCATGCCCAAGATTCAATTTGACATGCCTAGGATCAATTTTGAGATTCCCAAGACCGTAAGCTTGTGCTATTATGCCCATGCCCAAAATTCCATTTGACATGCCCAAGTTTAAATTTGACATGTCTAGGATCAATTTTGAGATGCCCAAGACCGTAGGCTTGTGCTTTCATACTCATGCCCAAAATTCAATTTGACATGCCCAAGTTTAAATTTGAAATATCTAGGATCAATTTTGAGATGCCCAAGACAGTAGGCTTGTGCTTTCATGCCCATGCCCATGCCCAAGTTTGACATGCCCAAGTTTAAATTTGACATGCCTAGGATCAATTTTGAGATGCCCAAGACCGTAGGCTTGTTCTTTCATGCCCATGCCTAAAATTCAATTTGACATGTCTAGGATCAATTTTGAGATGCCCAAGACCGTAGGCTTGTGCTTTCATGCCCTTTCCTAAGATTGAATTTGACATGCCTAGGATCAATTTTGAGATGCCGAAGACCGTAGGCTTGTGCTTTCATGCCCATGCCCAAGATTCAATTTGACATGCCTAGGATGAATTTTGAGATGTCCAAGACCGTTGGCTTGTGCTTTCATGCCCATGCCCAAGACTAAATTTGACATGCCCAAGTTTAAATTTGACATGCGTAGGATCAATTTTGAGATTTCCAAGACCGTAGGCTTGTGCTTTCATGCCCATGCCCAAGATTCAATTTGACATTCCCAAGTTTAAATTTGACATGCCTAGGATCAATTTTGAGATTCCCAAGACCGTAGGATTGTGCTTTCATGCCCATGCCCAAGATTCAATTTGACATGCCTAGGATCAATTTTGAGATGTCCAAGACTGTTGGCTTGTGCTTTCATGCCCATGCTCAAGACTAAATTTGACATGCCCAAGTTTAAATTTGACATGCGTAGGATAAATTTTGAGATTTCCAAGACCGTAGGCTTGTGCTTTCATGCCCATGCCCAAGATTCAATTTGACATGCCTGGGATCAATTTTGAGATGCCCAAGAATGTAGGCTTGTGCTTTCATTCCCATGCCCAAGATTAAATTTGACATGCCTAGGTTTAATTTTGATATTCCCAAGACCGTAAGCTTGTGCTATTATGCCCATGCCCAAAATTCAATTTGACATGCCCAAGTTTAAATTTGACATGTCTAGGATCAATTTTGGGATGCCCAAGACCGTAGGCTTGTGCTTTCATACCCATGCCCAAGATTCAATTTGACATGCTCAAGTTTAAATTTGAAATGTCTAGGATCAATTTTGAGATGCCCCAAGACCGTAGGCTTGTGCTTTCATGCCCATGCCCAAGATTCAATTTGACATGCCTAGGATCAATTTTGAGATTCCCAAGACCGTAGGCTTGTTCTTTCATGCCCATGACCAAGATTCAATTTGCAATGCTTAGGATCAATTTTTGGATGCCCAAGACCGTAGGATTAAGCTTTCATGCCCATGCCCAAGTTTCAATTTGACAAGCCCAGGTTTTAATTTGACATGTATAGGATCATTTTTGAGATGCCCAAGACCGTAGGCTTGTGGTTTCATGCCCATGCCCAAGATTCAGTTTGAAATGCCTAGGATCAATTTTGAAATTCCCAAGACCGTGGACTTGTGCTTTCATGCCCATGCCCAAGATTCAATTTGACATGCCTAGGATCAATTTTGAGATTCCCAAGACCGTAATCTTGTACTATTATGCCCATGCCCAAAATTCCATTTGACATGCCCAAGTTTAAATTTGACATGTCTAGGATCAATTTTGAGATGCCCAAGACCGTAGGCTTGTGCTTTCATACCCATGCCCAAAATTCAATTTGACATGCCCAAGTTTAAATTTGAAATATCTAGGATCAATTTTGAGATGCCCAAGACCCTAGGCTTGTGCTTTCATGCCCATGCCCATGCCCAAGTTTAAATTGACATGCCTAGGATCAATTTTGAGATGCCCAAGACCGTAGGCTTGTTCTTTCATGCCCATGCCTAAAATTCAATTTGACGTGGCCAAGTTTAAATTTGACATGTCTAGTATCAATTTTGAGATACCCAGGACCGTAGGCTTGTGCTTTCATGCCCTTTCCTAAGATTTAATTTGACATGCCTTGGATCAATTTTGAGATGCCCAAGACCGTAGGCTTGTGCTTTCATGCCCATGCCCATGCCCAAGTTTAAATTGACATGCCTAGGATCAATTTTGAGATGCCCAAGACCGTAGGCTTGTTCTTTCATGCCCATGCCTAAAATTCAATTTGACATGGCCAAGTTTAAATTTGACATGTCTAGTATCAATTTTGAGATACCCAGGACCGTAGGCTAGTGCTTTCATGCCCTTTCCTAAGATTTAATTTGACATGCCTTGGATCAATTTTGAGATGCCCAAGACCGTAGGCTTGTGCTTTCATGCCCATGCCCAAGATTCAATTTGACATGCCTAGTATGAATTTTGAGATGTCCAAGACCGTTGGCTTGTGCTTTCATGCCCATGCCCAAGACTAAATTTGACATGCCCAAGTTTAAATTTGACATGCGTAGGATCAATTTTGAGATTTCCAAGACCGTAGGCTTGTGCTTTCATGCCCATGCCCAAGATTCAAGTTGACATGCCCAAGTTTAAATTTGACATGCCTATGATCAATTTTGAGATTCCCAAGACCGTAGGATTGTGCTTTCATGCCCATGCCCAAGATTCAATTTGACATGCCTAGGATCAATTTTGAGATGTCCAAGACCGTTGGCTTGTGCTTTCATGCCCATGCCCAAGACTAAATTTGACATGCCCAAGTTTAAATTTGACATTCCTAGGATCAATTTTGAGATGTCCAAGACCGTTGGCTTGTTCTTTCATGCCCAAGACTAAATTTGACATGCCCAAGTTTAAATTTGACATGCGTAGGATAAATTTTGAGATTTCCAAGACCGTAGGCTTGTGCTTTCATGCCCATGCCCAAGATTCAATTTGACATGCCCAAGTTTAAATTTGACATGTCTAGGATCAATTTTGAGATTCCCAAGACCGTAGGCTTGTGCTTTCATGCCCATGCCCAAGACTAAATTTGACATGCCCAAGTTTAAATTTGACATGCCTAGGTTCAATTTTGAGATGCCCAAGACCGTAGGCTTGTGCTTTTATGACCATGCCCAAGATTCAATTTGACACGCCCAAATTCAAATTTGACATGTCTAGGATCAATTTTGAGATGCCCAAGACCGTAGGCTTGTGCTTTCATGCCCATGCCCAAGTTTAAATTTGACATGTCTAGGATCAATTTTGAGATGCCCAAGACCGTAGGCTTGTGCTTTCATGACCATGCCCAAGATTCAATTTGACATGCCTGTGATCAATTTTGAGATGCCCAATAATGTAGGCTTGTGCTTTCATTCCCATGCCCAAGATTAAATTTGACATGCCTAGGTTTAATTTTGAGATGCCAAAGACCGTAGGCTTGTGCTTTCATGCCCATTCCCAAGATTTAATTTGACATGCCCAAGTTTAAATTTGACATGTCTAGGATCATTTTTGAGATGCCCAAGACCGTAGGTTTGTGGTTTCATGCCCATGCCCAAGATTCAGTTTGAAATGCCTAGGTTCAATTTTGAAATTCCCAACACCGTAGGCTTGTGCTTTCATGCCCATGCCCAAGATTCAATTTGACATGCCTAGATCAATTTTGAGATTCCCAAGACCGTAAGCTTGTGCTTTCATGCCCATGCCCAAGATTCAATTTGACATGCCCAAGTTTAAGTTTGACATGTCTAGGATCAATTTTGAGATGCCCAAGACCGTAGGCTTGTGCTTTCATACCCATGCCCAAGATTCAATTTGACATGCTTAAGTTTAAATTTGAAATGTCTAGGATCAATTTTGAGATTCTCAAAACCGTAGGCTTGTGCTTTCATGCCCATGCCCAAGATTCAATTTGACATGCCTAGGATCAATTTTGAGATTCCCAAGACCGTAGGCTTGTGCTTTCATGCCCATGCACAAGATTCAATTTGCAACGCCTAGGATTAATTTTTAGATACCCAAGACCGTAGGATTAAGCTTTCATGCCCATGCCCAAGATTCAATTTGACATGCCCAAGTTTAAATTTGACATGTATAGGATCATTTTTGAGATGCCCAAGACCGTAGGCTTGTGGTTTCATGCCCATGCCCAAGATTCATTTTGAAATGCCTAGGATCAATTTTGATATTCCCAAGACCGTGGGCTTGTTCTTTCATGCCCATGCCCAAGATTCAATTTGACATGCCTAGGATCAATTTTAAGATTCCCAAGACCGTATGCATGTGCTATTATTCCCATGCCCAAAATTCAATTTGACATGCCCAAGTTTAAATTTGACATGTCTAGCATCAATTTTGAGATGCCCAAGACCGTAGGCTTGTGCTTTCATACCCATGCCCAAAATTCAATTTGACATGCCCAAGTTTAAATTTGAAATGTCTAGGATCAATTTTGAGATGCCCAAGACCGTAGGCTTGTGCTTTCATGACCATGCCCAAGATTAAATTTGACATGCCCAAGTTTAAATTTGCATGTCTAGGATCAATTGTGCTTTCATGCCTGGAACCGTAGGCTTGTGCTTTCATGCCCATGCCCTAGATTCAATTTGACATGCCTGTGATCAATTTTGAGATGCCCAAGAATGTAGGCTTGTGCTTTCATTCCCATGCCCAAGATTAAATTTGACATGCCTAGGTTTAATTTTGAGATGCCAAGGACCGTAGGCTTGTGCTTTCATGCCCATTCCCAAGATTTAATTTGACATGCCCAAGTTTTAATTTGACATGTCTAGGATCATTTTTGAGATGCCAAAGACCGTAGGTTTGTGGTTTCATGCCCATGCCCAAGATTCAGTTTAAAATGCCTAGGTTCAATTTTGAAATTCCCAACACCGTAGGCTTGTGCTTTCATGCCCATGCCCAAGATTCAATTTGACATGCCTAGATCAATTTTGAGATTCCCAAGACCGTAAGCTTGTGCTTTCATGCCCATGCCCAAGATTCAATTTGACATGCCCAAGTTTAAGTTTGACATGTCTAGGATCAATTTTGAGATGCCCAAGACCGTAGGCTTGTGCTTTCATACCCATGCCCAAGATTCAATTTGACATGCTTAAGTTTAAATTTGAAATGTCTAGGATCAATTTTGAGATTCTCAAAACCGTAGGCTTGTGCTTTCATGCCCATGCCCAAGATTCAATTTGACATGCCTAGGATCAATTTTGAGATTCCCAAGACCGTAGGCTTGTGCTTTCATGCCCATGCCCAAGATTCAATTTGCAATGCCTAGGATTAATTTTTAGATACCCAAGACCGTAGGATTAAGCTTTCATGCCCATGCCCAAGATTCAATTTGACATGCCCAAGTTTAAATTTGACATGTATATGATCATTTTTGAGATGCCCAAGACCGTAGGCTTGTGGTTTCATGCCCATGCCCAAGATTCAATTTGAAATGCCTAGGATCAATTTTGATATTCCCAAGACCGTGGGCTTGTTCTTTCATGCCCATGCCCAAGATTCAATTTGACATGCCTAGGATCAATTTTAAGATTCCCAAGACCGTAAGCATGTGCTATTATTCCCATGCCCAAAATTCAATTTGACATGCCCAAGTTTAAATTTGACATGTCTAGGATCAATTTTGAGATGCCCAAGACCGTAGGCTTGTGCTTTCATACCCATGCCCAAAATTCAATTTGACATGCCCAAGTTTAAATTTGAAATGTCTAGGATCAATTTTGAGATGCCCAAGACCGTAGGCTTGTGCTATCATGCCCATGCCCAAGTTTGACATGCCCAAGTTTAAATTTGACATGCCTAGGATCAATTTTGAGATGCCCAAGACCGTAGGCTTGTTCTTTCATGACCATGCCTAAAATTCAATTTGACATGCCCAAGTTTAAATTTGACATGTCTAGGATCAATTTTTAGATGCCCAAGACCGTAGGCTTGTGCTTTCCTACCCTTTCCTAAGATTGAATTTGACATGCCTAGGATCATTTTTGAGATGCCAAAGACCGTAGGTTTGTGGTTTCATGCCCATGCCCAAGATTCAGTTTGAAATGCCTAGGTTCAATTTTGAAATTCCCAACACCGTAGGCTTGTGCTTTCATGCCCATGCCCAAGATTCAATTTGACATGCCTAGATCAATTTTGAGATGCCCAAGACCGTAGGCTTGTGCTTTCATGCCCATTCCCAAGATTCAATTTGAAATGTCTAGGATCAATTTTGAGATGCCCAAGACCGTAGGCTTGTGCTTTCATGCCCATTCCCAAGATTCAATTTGAAATGCCTAGGATCAATTTTGAGATGCCCAAGACCGTAGGCTTGTGCTTTCATGCCCATGCCCAAGATTCAATTTGACATGCCTAGGATCAATTTTGAGATTCCCAAGACCGTAGGCTTGTGCTTTCATGCCCATGCCCAAGATTCAATTTGCAACGCCTAGGATTAATTTTTAGATACCCAAGACCGTAGGATTAAGCTTTCATGCCCATGCCCAAGATTCAATTTGACATGCCCAAGTTTAAATTTGACATGTATAGGATCATTTTTGAGATGCCCAAGACCGTAGGCTTGTGGTTTCATGCCCATGCCCAAGATTCATTTTGAAATGCCTAGGATCAATTTTGATATTCCCAAGACCGTGGGCTTGTTCTTTCATGCCCATGCCCAAGATTCAATTTGACATGCCTAGGATCAATTTTAAGATTCCCAAGACCGTAAGCATGTGCTATTATTCCCATGCCCAAAATTCAATTTGACATGCCCAAGTTTAAATTTGACATGTCTAGGATCAATTTTGAGATGCCCAAGACCGTAGGCTTGTGCTTTCACACCCATGCCCAAAATTCAATTTGACATGCCCAAGTTTAAATTTGAAATGTCTAGGATCAATTTTGAGATGCCCAAGACCGTAGGCTTGTGCTATCATGCCCATGCCCAAGTTTGACATGCCCAAGTTTAAATTTGACATGCCTAGGATCAATTTTGAGATGCCCAAGACCGTAGCCTTGTTCTTTCATGACCATGCCTAAAATTCAATTTGACATGCCCAAGTTTAAATTTGACATGTCTAGGATCAATTTTTAGATGCCCAAGACCGTAGGCTTGTGCTTTCCTACCCTTTCCTAAGATTGAATTTGACATGCCTAGGATCAATTTGAGATGCCCAAGACCGTAGGCTTATGCTTTCATGCCCATCCCCAAGATACAATTTGACATGCCTAGGATCAATTTTGAGATGCCCAAGACCGTAGGCTTGTGCTTTCATGCCCATGCCCAAGATTCAATTTGACATGCCTAGGATGAATTTTGAGATGCCCAAGACCGTAGGCTTCTGCTTTCATGCCTATGCACAAGTTTAAATTTGACATGCCTAGGATCAATTTTGAGATGCCCAAGACCGTAGGCTTGTGCTTTCATGCCCATTCCCAAGATTCAATTTGAAATGTCTAGGATCAATTTTGAGATGCCCAAGACCGTAGGCTTGTGCTTTCATGCCCATTCCCAAGATTCAATTTGAAATGCCTAGGATCAATTTTGAGATGCCCAAGACCGTAGGCTTGTGCTTTCATGCCCATGCCCAAGATTCAATTTGACATGCCTAGGATCAATTTTGAGATTCCCAAGACCGTAGGCTTGTGCTTTCATGCCCATGCCCAAGATTCAATTTGCAACGCCTAGGATTAATTTTTAGATACCCAAGACCGTAGGATTAAGCTTTCATGCCCATGCCCAAGATTCAATTTGACATGCCCAAGTTTAAATTTGACATGTATAGGATCATTTTTGAGATGCCCAAGACCGTAGGCTTGTGGTTTCATGCCCATGCCCAAGATTCATTTTGAAATGCCTAGGATCAATTTTGATATTCCCAAGACCGTGGGCTTGTTCTTTCATGCCCATGCCCAAGATTCAATTTGACATGCCTAGGATCAATTTTAAGATTCCCAAGACCGTAAGCATGTGCTATTATTCCCATGCCCAAAATTCAATTTGACATGCCCAAGTTTAAATTTGACATGTCTAGGATCAATTTTGAGATGCCCAAGACCGTAGGCTTGTGCTTTCATACCCATGCCCAAGATTCAATTTGACATGCTTAAGTTTAAATTTGAAATGTCTAGGATCAATTTTGAGATTCTCAAAACCGTAGGCTTGTGCTTTTATGCCCATGCCCAAGATTCAATTTGACATGCCTAGGATCAATTTTGAGATTCCCAAGACCGTAGGCTTGTGCTTTCATGCCCATGCCCAAGATTCAATTTGCAACGCCTAGGATTAATTTTTAGATACCCAAGACCGTAGGATTAAGCTTTCATGCCCATGCCCAAGATTCAATTTGACATGCCCAAGTTTAAATTTGACATGTATAGGATCATTTTTGAGATGCCCAAGACCGTAGGATTGTGGTTTCATGCCCATGCCCAAGATTCATTTTGAAATGCCTAGGATCAATTTTGATATTCCCAAGACCGTGGGCTTGTTCTTTCATGCCCATGCCCAAGATTCAATTTGACATGCCTAGGATCAATTTTAAGATTCCCAAGACCGTAAGCATGTGCTATTATTCCCATGCCCAAAATTCAATTTGACATGCCCAAGTTTAAATTTGACATGTCTAGGATCAATTTTGAGATGCCTAAGACCGTAGGCTTGTGCTTTCATACCCATGCCCAAAATTCAATTTGACATGCCCAAGTTTAAATTTGAAATGTCTAGGATCAATTTTGAGATGCCCAAGACCGTAGGCTTGTGCTATCATGCCCATGCCCAAGTTTGACATGCCCAAGTTTAAATTTGACATGCCTAGGATCAATTTTGAGATGCCCAAGACCGTTAGCTTGTTCTTTCATGCCCATGCCTAAAATTCAATTTGACATGCCCAAGTTTAAATTTGACATGTCTAGGATCAATTTTTAGATGCCCAAGACCGTAGGCTTGTGCTTTCCTACCCTTTCCTAAGATTGAATTTGACATGCCTAGGATCATTTTTGAGATGCCCAAGACCGTAGGCTTGGCTTTCATGCCCATCCCCAAGCAATTTCATGCCCATGCCCAAGATTCAATTTGACATGCCTAGGATGAATTTTGAGATGCCCAAGACCGTAGGCTTGTGCTTTCATGCCTATGCACAAGTTTAAATTTGACATGCCTAGGATCAATTTTGAGATGTCCAAGACCGTAGGCTTGTGCTTTCATGCCCATTCCCAAGATTCAATTTGAAATGTATAGGATCAATTTTGAGATGCCCAAGACCGTAGGCTTGTGCTTTCATGCCCATTCCCAAGATTCAATTTGAAATGCCTAGGATCAATTTTGAGATGCCCAAGACCGTAGGCTTGTGCTTTCATGCCCATGCCCAAGATTCAATTTGACATGCCTAGGATCAATTTTGAGATGCCCAAGACCGTAGGCTTGTGGTTTCATGCCCATGCCCAAGATTCAATTTGACATGCCTAGGATTAATTTAGAGATGCCCAAGACCGTAGGCTTGTGCTTTCATGCCCATCCCCCATATACAATTTGGCATGCCTAGGATCAATTTTGAGATGTCCAAGACCGTGTGCTTGTGCTTTCGTGCCCATGCCCAAGATAAAATTTGATTTGAGATTTCCAAGACCGTTGGCTTGTGCTTTCATGCGCATGGCCAAGAGTCAATTTGACATGCCCAAGTTTAAATTTGACATGTCTAGGATCAATTTTGAGATGTCCAAGACCGTAGGCTTGTGCTTTCATGCCCATGTCCAAGATTCAATTTCCAATTCCTAGGATCAATTTTTATATGCCCAAGACCGTAGGCTTGTGCTTTCATGCCCATGCCCAAGATTCAATTTGACATGCCCAAGTTTAAATTTGACATGTATAGGATCAATTTTGAGATGCCCAAGACCGTAGGCTTGTGCTTTCATGCCCATGCCCAATATTCAATTTGACATGCCTAGGATCAATTTTGAGATTCCCAAGACCGTAAGCTTGTGCTTTCATGCCCATGGCCAAGATTCAATTTGACATGCCCAAGTTTAAATTTGGCATGTCTAGGATCAATTTTGAGATGCCCAAGACCGTAGGCTTGTGCTTTCATGCCCATTCCCAAGATTCAATTTGAAATGTCTAGGATCAATTTTGAGATGCCCAAGACCGTAGGCTTGTGCTTTCATGCCCATTCCCAAGATTCAATTTGAAATGCCTAGGATCAATTTTGAGATGCCCAAGACCGTAGGCTTGTGCTTTCATGCCCATGCCCAAGACTAAATTTGACATGCCCAAGTTTAAATTTGATATGCCTAGGATCAATTTTGAGATGCCCAAGACCGTAGGCTTGTGCTTTCATGCCCATGCCCAAGATTCAATTTGACATGCCCAAGTTTAAATTTGACATTCTAGGATCAATTTTGAGAATCCCAAGACCGTAGCTTGTGCTTTCATGCCCCTGCCTAATATTGAATTTGACATTCCTAGGATCATTTTGAGATGCCCAAAACTGTAGGCTTGTGCTTTCATGCCCATCCCCAAGATACAATTGGACATGCCTAGGATCAATTTTGAGATGCCCAAGATCGTAGGCTTGTGCTTTCATGCCTATGCCCAAGATTCAATTTGACATGCCCAAGTTTAAATTTGACATGTCTAGTATCAATTTTGAGATGCCCAAGACCGTAGGCTTGTGCTTTCATGCCCATGCCCAAGATTCAATTGGACATGCGTAGGATCAATTTTGATATGCCCAAGACCGTAGGCTTGTGCTTTCATGCCCATGCCCAAGATTCAATTTGACATGCCCAAGTTTAAATTTGACATGCCTAGGATCAATTTTGAGATGCCCAAGACCGTGAGCTTGTGCTATCATGCCCATGTCCAAGATTCAATTTGACATGCCTAAGATGAATTTCGAGATGCCGAAGACCGTAGGCTTTTGCTTTCATGCCCATGCACAAGATTCAATTTGACATGCCTACGATCAATTTTGAGATTCCCAAAACCGTAGGCTTGTGTTTTCATGGCCATGCCCAAGATTCAATTTGACATGCCTAGGATCAATTTTGAGATGCCCAAGATCGTAGGCTTGTGGTTTCATGCCCATGCCCAAGATTCAATTTGACATTCCTCGGATCAATTTTGAGATGCCCAAGACCGTAGGCTTGTGCTTTCATGCCTATGCCCAAGTTTAAATTTGACATGCCTAGGATCAATTTTGAGATTCCCAAGACCGTGGTCTTGTGCTTTCATGCCCATGCCCAAGATTCAATTTGACATGCCTAGGATGAATTTTGAGATGCCCAAGACCGTAGGCTTGTGCTTTCATGCCCATGCACAAGATTCAATTTGACATGCCTACGATCAATTTTGAGATGCCCAAAACCGTAGGCTTGTGCTTTCATGCCCATGCCCAAGATTCAATTTGACATGCCTAGGATGAATTTTGAGATGCCCAAGACCGTAGGCTTCTGCTTTCATGCCTATGCACAAGTTTAAATTTGACATGCCTAAGATCAATTTTGAGATGCCCAAGACCGTAGGATTGTGCTTTCTTGCCCATTCCCAAGTTTCAATTTGACATTCTTGCCATAGACCGTAGGCTTGTGCTTTCATGCCCTCCGGGTAATTATGCTTCTACTTCCGACGAGGAGGAAGAAGAAGCCTCCAAATTTTTAGGTTTTTGCATTTTTTTCAAATTTTTTCAAGCACGCTTCATCTTGAATCATCTCTTTTGGTGATTCCAGATGGGGGATATTGATCCACCTCAACCTACTAAGATATTAACTTATGCGGTTAGACTCAAAGGCAAGAAGGAGCTACCAAAAACTGTTGTGGATCTGTCTTCTTTGCCAAACCCTACTTTGAAAGAAGGTAAACCTTCTATTGCGATTCCGGATGAACTGTTTTTTGAAGGGTGCGCGATATGGAAATTTAGCCTCATTGGTAGGTTAGATTTTAAAGAACTCAATTTTGCTGACGTGAAGAAAAACCTAGTTATCCAATGGCAGCTTGGAGAAGGACGTGTACACTTTGTTCCGTTGAATAGGGGTTTCTTCATCATCAAGTTATTGTCGCAAGAGGATAAATTGAAGATTTTACAAGCTGAACAATGGATCGTTTCTCAACAGAAACTAAACCTAATGGAATGGTTTCCTAGTTTTGATGCTGACAAACAGAGATCATCTCGTGCTACTGCTTGGGTCAAATTTTCGGGACTCCCAATGGAGTTTTGGATTGAAAAAACGTTACTAGCCATGGGAAAAACCTTGGGTTCTCCCATTGTCGTTGATAAGAGAACTTTGGCACATGAATATGGTCACTTTGCCTCAGTTCTCATTGACATTGATTTCACTGAACTCAAGTCTGACGACATTCACGTGGATGTGGGTGGTTTAGAGTCTCTTCAACCTTTTGAAATCCTTAAGAAGCCTAAATTCTGTTCTAAATGATGTATTATTGGTCATACTGATGTTGAATGTCGGAAGAAATCAAAAGGTAATACTGGCGCAGCTCATCAAGAGCTTTCTATTGTAGCTACAGATTCGCAGCAAGCAATTGTTCCTCCAGTTAATAATCAGCATCACTCAGATCACAATGCGGGTACTGAGTGGAAAGAGGCAAGACGGAAGAAGAAGGGAAAGAAAGCACAGATTATTCCGTTTGTTCATGAAATAACAAATCATGCTGGAGAAGGTACTTCAAATTCTATGGCTGATAATGAGGTTACGTGCATCAATGACACTGTTGAGTTGGAACAACAGTTGCAGGATGGTTTAGCACAATCTGAAGCTGTTTTGTGTATGGCAACTGCTGAGGTTGAAAGACACAAGCAGGCCATTCTTACGCATTCAATATTAGTTAGTAAAGCAAGGTCGTTGAGTACCTCAGGCTTGAACGCTAAGTTAGGTGGGAATGTTGAATTGGCAAGAACTAAACTTCCTCCACCTACTAGGATTAGTGTTTCATCCTCGTCTACACCTTTGTGTAATGCGCTGGAAGAAACTTCGGAGTATGTCTCTCACAATAAGTTTAACATTCTAGGTGACAATTTTGGCAATGATGTTTTGGTGTTTGTCAAACTTGGTGAGGCTGCTAAGCAAGCTAAGCGGCAACAGATTATAGATATGCAGAACAAGATAGATGCTTTAAAAGACCAGGATTCAACGTCAGATTCGGATGATAATTCTGCATTGGGTATTCGTGCTCGCAAAGGCTCTTCACCTGTTCTTAAACCCTCCTCAAATGCTGCTAAACAATTTAAGCTAAATAATAAACTCAATCCCAGAGTTTAATTATGCGGGTTCTCTTTTGGAATATAAATGGTGTTGCGCGTGAGGCAGCACAATCTAAGCTAAAAGAGTTGATAAGGGAATTCAATCCAGATGTTTTTTGTCTTGCTGAACCGAAAGTTGCTTGCTCAGTGAATTTTGGTAGAAGACTAATTACGGAAGGTTATTCCTCAGTTGTTATTAATAATTCTTCCAATTCTAGTATTGCGAATCTTTGGATTTGAATGGGTTGGATATTTCTGTTGTTAATTCAAGTAAACAAGCTATTACAATTGCGGTGGATGGTGTGCATATCTCTTTTGTCCGTGCTAGTTATGTTCAAACTACTAGACGAAGGCTTTGGCAGCAACTGGTTATGCAAGATTCAATAACTCCTTGGTTGGTCATAGGAGATTTTAATTGTATTTTGCGTTTGGACGAAAAGAAAGGTGGGCTGGAAACTAGATCTTCATTCATTGATGAATATAGTGATTGGATGGATGACAATAATCTTTTTGAAGCTGATTCATTGGGTAGCAAATTCACATGGTCCAATAGACAATCTGGTAATAGTCGTATCATCAGCAAGTTGGATCGTGCAATTATCAATGCGGCTTGGCTTGCTAAGTTTGAGAATTGGTGGTGTAAAGTTTTTAATAGGGAAGTTTCCGATCATTCTACTCTTCTTGGTTATCCTTTTTCAGTTCCTAGACCTCGTCGAGCTCCTTTCAGGGTTCAAAAGATGTGGTTCTTACATGGTGATTTTCTTCGTATGGTTAGTGAGAGTTGGAATGCTCCAGCTCATGGTTCTCCAGATTTTATATTCCCTTACAAATTAAAACGGCTGAAGACTGCGATGAAGGATTGGAATCTCAAGATATTTGGTAATGTGCATTCTCGTTTGAAGCAAGACCAACTTCATTTCGAGACTGCAGCTCTTATTTCGGATGAAGATCCAAGTAATATTGCCAACCTGAATGCGATGAAGGACGCTATGGCTACCTTAAGTGAGACTCGCTTATAACAGATGACAATGCTCAAACAAAAATCTCAGAATAATTGGTTGGTGGAAGGTTCAAGTAACTCCAGTTTTTTTCATAATAGTATTAGAATTAGAAAAAGCTCTAATACAATTTCGGAACTAGTTGATTCGAATGGGACTTGTATTTCAGATTATGAGCAGCTGCGTGATCATGTTGTTCAGTACTTTGAAGACAAGTTCAACGGGCAAGAGTTGGATATTGAAGGTGATTTATTCGATTTTGAGCATGATTCAACATCTGTTTAGGAGAGCAACGCCATGGACAAGATTCCTTCTCCGGGAGAAATTAAGCAAGCTTTTTTTGATTTGGGAGCGGATAGTGCACCAGGGCCGGATGGATTCTCTGGTTGTTTCTATCGTCATTGCTGGGACATTATTCAAGAAGATTTACTCAAGGCCATTATTCACTGTTGGAATTCTGGTCATATTCCAAATGGTGTTAATTCTTCTTTAATCATCTTGCTTGCTAAGGTAAGGGGTGCTAATACTCTTCGCAATTTCAGACCAATAGGTCTTAGTAATTTTTTCTTCAAAATATTTACTAAGATACTAGCTACTAGACTTGGTAGTTTTTTAGATAAACTTGTGTCTGAAGAGCAGGTTGCCTTTATAAAAAGGAGAAATATTCATGAAAATATTAGTTTGGCGTCGGAGATGGTTAACGAGCTTCATTTTAAGCGCAAGGATGGCAACATTGGTCTTAAGATAGATATATCTCAAGCTTTTGACACGGTAAGTTGGTCTTTTGTGCTCGAAGTTTTTCGTAAGTACGGTTTTTCTGAGAAGTGGTGTGCCTGGATTCTTAATATCTTGCAATATGCTAGAATCTCTATTCTTTTGAATGGTAGTCCGGAGGGTTATTTCAAAATTAATAGAGGTTTCCGCCAAGGAGATCCCCTTTCTCCCTTACTTTTCGTCTTGATTGAAGACGTTCTTAGCAGAAATATTACGAAACTTTTTCGTGATAAAAAGATGACTCCTATGGTTACAAGAGGTGGTGTTTCTCCTACTCATCTTTTCTTTGCTGACGACATTATGATTTTTTGTAAAGGTAACTCAAAAAGTCTTCATAATCTTGTGGATTTAGTGGGTAAATACCAAATAAGCGCTTTAGGTCGATTGTTTTCGTCAAAAGAGTAAGATTTATTATGGTGGTGGTTCTTCGAGTTGGTGTACATATCTTGCAAATTATTTGGGGATGAGCGTAGCCACTTTTCCAGATCGCTACTTGGGTGTTCAAATTATGCCAGGTACTTTCGTTATCGTCATATTTGCAATGTTGTTGAAAAGATTAAAAATCGACTTCTTTGGTTGGAGAGGAGATTATTATCTTTTCATGATCGCATTGTTAAGTTAAAAGCTGTTATTGCAGTTATTCTATTCATAATATGGCAATTTATAAGTGGCCTCGCAAATTCATTCTTCAATGTGAGAGGGCAATTCGGAATTTCATTTGGTCTGGTGATTCGAATGTTAGTAGAGCAGTGGTGGTGGCTTATGATAAAATCTGTTGCCCTTATGAGGAGGGGGGTCTCGGAATAACTCGTATGGCTACTATGAACAAGGCTCTTCTTATGAAGCTTTGGTGGAAGATTCGTATTTCTAAGAAGAAATGGGCTCTCTATCTTAAAGCTAAGTTTTTTGATCGTAATGGGCGCATTAAGAATTCGGGTGTTAAATCTTTCATTTTGCCTGGCGTGAGGAGTGTGTATAATCTGGTGGAGAAAAATACTAAAGTTTTGATTGGAGATGGTAGGGATACTTCTCTTTATTATGACATTTGGTATGCTAATATTAGTATTGCAGAGGCTTTAAATGACTACACGCTAGATAACACAGTGCGTGTTAGTGATGCATTGAACGATGGCCAGTGGGATATACCTGATATTCATTTGCAACGCATGTTGGCTGCTGGTCTGGAGATGCATATGATGCCAATGCCTATTGGAGGAGCAGATACTAGGGTCTGTATGCCGGAGTTGACAGGCGAGTTCAGTATAAAATATGCTACTTCCCTTGTTAGGCAGAAATATCCCAATACTGGAGGGTGCGTGACTACTTTGGAGAAAAGAAGTTCATCCGATCTGGCGGCTCAGAACTGGAAATTCTTACGTGGTGCTTGTGCTACATATGATCTTATCAAGAGCGGGTTCAAAATTCCTCTTGCTAATAAGTCTTGCATGTGCGGTATTGAAGAGGAGACGCTTGTTCATGTCTTTGTATGATTGCGGCTTTCTTTGCAAGAGCACTGGAATTGGCTTGCTGATATTTTTAACTTACAGCCTAATGATAACCTTGTTGTTTCTTTTAAGGCAGCCAAAGGCAGGAGCCCAATGGTGCATGATCTTTGTCTTTTCGCAAATCTGGTGCTAAGGTCTGAGCTATGGCAGTTGAGGAACAAGGAGGTTTTTGAGCATAAACAACCCAACTGGAGTGTTTTTCATAAACGCGTTTTGAAGTTGATTCAAGACTATTATATTCGGCTCAAGGGTCATATGAATAATTGTGTTGAAGATATTGTAATTTTTAATTACTTCCGTGTTCATCACAGGAGTGTTAAGTGGCAGCAACCTGTGGAGTTTTTTTGGCATCCGCTTGGTGCAAATGAACTTTATGTTGCGACGGTGCTGCGAGAGGAAATCCAGGCATTGCTGGTGCTTGATTAGTGGCTAGAGACGCGCAATGTTCAGTTCTTGGTGCTATGAGTATTGGTCTTGGTGTTACGACGAATTACTTAGCAGAGCTGTATGGCATTATTGTTGGTTTGGAGTGGTCTATGCAATGGGATATTGCTCGTATTTATGTGCGATCAGATTCTATGGGAGTGGTGGAAGCTACCAAAAATAATTCAATTCCTTGGTTTTCAAAGAATAGATGGACGGTGATTTGTAGACACTATACGTCTATAAGGTTCATTCACACTTTTAGAGAGGCGAATTTTTCAGCAGATAAAATGGCTAAGCGCGGTTGTTTATTGGCTAATGAAATGGGAGTGCATTTTAATGGGAGACCACCTTTTCTAAATTCAGTTGAATATCCAAATGTTGCTTATTTTTGTTTCAAATAGTTTACAAGTTTTTGGGGTTGCTGTGACCTCTTTTCTTGTAAATTATTTCTTGTAAATTTTGTTATCTATAATACAAATTTTTGACTTATCAAAAAAAAAAATTGTGCTTTCATGCCCATGCCCAAGATTAAATTTGACATGCCTAGGATGAATTTTGAGATGCCCAAGACCGTAGGCTTCTGCTTTCATGCCTATGCACAAGTTTAAATTTGACATGCCTAGGATCAATTTTGAGATGCCCAAGACCGTAGGCTTGTGCTTTCATGCCCATTCCCAACATTCAATTTGAAATGTCTAGGATCAATTTTGAGATGCCCAAGACCGTAGGCTTGTGCTTTCATGCCCATGCCCATGCCCAAGTTTGACATGCCCAAGTTTAAATTTGACATGCCTAAGATCAATTTTGAGATGCCCAAGATCGTAGGCTTGTTCTTTCATGCCCATGCCTAAAATTCAATTTGACATGCCCAAGTTTAAATTTGACATGTCTAGGATCAATTTTGAGATGCCCAAGACCGTAGGCTTGTGCTTTCATGCCCTTTCCTAAGATTGAATTTGACATGCCTAGGATCATTTTGAGATGCCCAAGACCGTAGGCTTGTGCTTTCATGCCCATCCCCAAGATACAATTTGACATGCCTAGGATCAATTTTGAGATGCCCAAGACCGTAGGCTTGTGCTTTCATGCCCTTGCCCAAGATTCAATTTGACATATCCAAGTTTAAATTTGACATGTCTAGTACCAATTTTGAGATGCCCAAGACCGTAGGCTTGTGCTTTCATGCCCATGCCCAAGATTCAATTTGACATGCCTATAATCAATTTTGAGATGCCCAAGACCGTAGGCTTGTGGTTTCATGCCCATGCCCAAGATTCAATTTGACATGCCAAGGATTAATTTAGAGATGCCCAAAACCGTAGGCTTGTGCTTTCATGCCCATCCCCCAGATACAATTTGACATTCCTAGGATCAATTTTGAGATGCCCAAGACCATAGGCTTGTGCTTTCATGCCCATGCCCAAGACTAAATTTGACATGCTCAAGTTTAAATTTGACATGCGTAGGATCAATTTTGAGATTTCCAAGACCGTAGGCTTGTGCTTTCATTCCCATGCCCAAGAGTCAATTTTACATGCCCAAGTTTAAATTTAACATGTCTAGGATCAATTTTGAGATGTCCAAGACCGTAGGCTTGTGCTTTCATGCCCATGCCCAAGATTCAATTTGCAATGCCTAGGATCAATTTTGAGATGCCCAAGACCGTAGGCTTGTGCTTTCATGCCCATGCCCAAGATTCAATTTGACATGCCCAAGTTTAAATTTGACATGTATAGGATCAATTTTGAGATGCCCAAGACCGTAGGCTTGTGCTTTCATGCACATGCCCAATATTCAATTTGACATGCCTAGTATCAATTTTGAGATTCCCAAGACCGTAAGCTTGTGCTTTCATGCCCATGCCCAAGATTCAATTTGACATGCCCAAGTTTAAATTTGACATGTCTAGGATCAATTTTGAGATGCCCAAGACCGTAGGCATTTGCTTTCATGCCCATGCCCAAGACTAAATTTGACATGCCTGGGATCAATTTTGAGATGCCGAAGACCGTAGGCTTGTGCTTTCATGCCCATTCCCAAGATTCAATTTCACATGCCCAAGTTTAAATTTGACATGCCTAGGATCAATTTTGAGATGCCCAATACCGTGGGCTTGTGCTATCATGCCCATGCCCAAGATTCAATTTGACATGCCTATGATGAATTTTGAGATGCCTAAGAACGTAGGCTTGTGCTTTCATGCCCATGCACAAGATTCAATTTGACATGCCTACGATCAATTTTGAGATTCCCAAAACCGTAGGCTTGTCCTTTCAGGCCCATGCCCAAGATTCAATTTTGACATGCCTAGGATCAATTTTGATATGCCCAAGACCGTAGGCTTGTGGTTTCATGCCCATGCCCAAGATTCATTTTGACATGCCTAGGATCAATTTTGAGATGCCCAAGACCGTAGGCTTGTGCTTTCATGCCTATACCCATGTTTAAATTTGACATGCCTAGGATCAATTTTGAGATTCCCAAGACCGTGGTCTTGTGCTTTCATGCCCATGCACAAGATTCAATTTGACATGCCTAGGATGAATTTTTAGATGCCCAAGACCGTAGGCTTTTGCTTTCATGCCCATGCACAAGATTCAATTTGACATGCCTACGATCAATTTTGAGATGCCCAAAACCGTTGGCTTGTGCTTTCATGCCCATGCCCAAGATTCAATTTGACATGCCTAGGATGAATTTTGAGATGCCCAAGACCATAGGCTTATGCTTTCATGCCTATGCACAAGTTTAAATTTGACATGCTTAGGATGAATTTTAAGATGCCCAAGACCGTAGGCTTGTGCTTTCATGCCCATTCCCAAGATTCAATTTGATATGCCTTGGATCAATTTTGAGATGCCCAAGACCGTAGGCTTGTGCTTTCATGCCCATGCCCAAGATTCAATTTGACATGCCTAGGATCAATTTTGAGATGCCCAAGACCGTAGGCTTGTGCTTTCATACCCATGCCCAAGATTCAATTTGACATGCCCAAGTTTAAATTTGACATGTCTATGACCAATTTTGAGATTCCCAAGGCAGTAGGCTTATGCTTTCATGCCCATGCCCAAGATTGAATTTCACATGTCCAAGTTTAAATTTGACATGTCTAGGACCAATTTTGAGATGCCCAAAACAGTAGGCTTGTGCTTTCATGCCCGTGCTCAAGATTCAATTTGACATGCCTAGGATCAATTTTGAGATGCCCAAGTCCGTAGGCTTGTGCTTTCATGTCCATGCCCAAGATTCAATATGACATGTGTGTATGCATGAAAATAACCAATCCTAAAATAGATGGCCCCTTAGCCTATAAAGGGTTCCTTTTAGGAAGGAGGAACTAGGGGACTAGGCCTAACCCACCAAAATGGGATAGCTTTAGTCCATCCAAGACTACATTAAGGTTGGTTGGGCCTTGGTCCAAGAAGGAAGCCTTTTAGGGTTTTAATATTAACTTAAGGAAAGGGAAATGGTAGTTTAGTAATATGTTAATCTTATGGGCATTTATCTATAAGATGGTCACTCTAAAAGGGAAAGAGGGCACACTTTTTGAGACATGATTAATTCTCTATTACTTCCTCTAAACCCCTCTTCTCTTTGGGAGTACTTTCTGTGATTAGGGCTAGTTCCTCCTTCCCACGTTTTACCCATCAACATTGCGACCACAATGGGAGCTTCTTAGCTTCTTTTCCAGCATGATACTCCCAGGTGCTAGCCAGGAGGTACCAGCGGGCGGAGCACTTCCTAACCCGGACCATGTCTCTGTGGAAGATGTGCAAGGAGAAAGTGATGAGGAGATACGTTTCCGAGCGGTAGTCACTACACCTATTTTACAAGGTGTATGAGCGTCCCAAAAGAAAGAAGAAATGCTTAAAGAAAAAGCTACAGCTGGGTTAAGCGAGCAAGAGAACAGAACGCGACAACTACTAAAGCAGTCACCACTAGAAGCACTATTCCGGGTATGACAGAATATACGATTGCAAAATACTTGGAAGCTAACTACCGAGTGACAAACCACGATGCTTATGACTCGCTGGAACCACCATATTCTGTAGAAGTTGTCGATTACCTATACCCTGAGGATTACACATCACCAAAGTTTAAAACATATGGAGGAAAAAGAAATGCGCGAGAGCATGTTAGTCGCTTTATATCAGCAATGAATGCATATGCTCAGGACGAAAGCCTTTGTATGATGGAATTCCCAAAATCAGTCACGGATAATGCTTTTACTTGGTATGATAACTTGAAACCCGGTAGCATTAGTTCATGGTCCGCAATGGTGCAACTCTTTTTGAAGAAGTTCTATTACGCGCAAAGAAAGGTCACAACAATAGATTTGGGGAGATGCACCCAGAGGGTAAGAGAAGAGATCGGAAAGTATATCACTCGCTTCCGAGATTTCATGCTAGAATGTCATGAAGACATCCCAGAAGAGAGATTAGTGGAAATCTGCATCCGAGGAATGAATGCCATCTTTCGGTTAAACTTAACAAACTTCAAATTCTAAACCTTTGTAGAGGTCGAGGAGGCTTCAGCCCGGATATCAGATTGTGCGGATGTTATGAACACTGGGGCAAGTGGACATACTTGGAAATTGCACTCTGTTAATACTGCGTCAGCACCAGTTTTTAACGATCAAGGAAGCGATAGAGGGAAAGGAGGGGCTGCTTTTGGCTCTTATCGCGGAGGACAGTCTGGCAAAAGAGAAGGAAGAACATATGGAGGAAAATCCAATCCGCCACCACCGCTACCTTGCAGCAGAGAACAAATAATAGGACTTCTGGAACAATTGGTGGCAAATAAAGAGGAAACTCTACCACCCGTATCCGCAGAGCCTACCGCGGCAGACAAGACGCACGAGCGATATTGCCATTATCACAGGAGAGTTAATCATTAGACTGTGGAGTGTTTCTCCTTATGTTTCTCCTTATAGCTTCTCTCTCCTAAAAGTTTCCCTCTCTGGCGATTTTTTTAGGGTTTTTTCAAAAAAAAAAAAAAATTTCTTTGGCTGTGCTCGATAATTTTTCGTGATTCAAGATGGGGGATCAACCTGATCCATCCCAACCGAAAACTCTCACTTATGCTGAACGTCTTATGGGTAAAAAAATGCTTCCTGCTACTGATGTTGATTTAACTTCGTTGCCAAACCCTACTAAAAAGGATGGTAAACCTGCTGTTGTATTACCTGAGGAGTTTTATTATGAAGGGTGTGAGATTTGGAGGTTCAGTTTCATCGGCAGGTTGGATTTTAGGGAACTAAACTTTTCAGATGTGAAGAAAAACCTAGAACTACAATGGAAACTAGGTGAGGGTCGTCTTCAGTTTGCTCCTATGAACAAGGGATTCTTCATAATTAAGTTACAAACGCAGGATGACAAGAATAGGATTTTTGATGCTGAAGAATAGCTTATTGATCATCAAAAGCTAAGCCTCATGGAGTGGTATCCAAGTTTTGATCCAGAAAAACAGAAAACTTCCCATGCTACCGTGTGGGTGAAGTTTCCTGGCCTGCTTGTCGAGTTTTGGATAGAAAAAACACTGTTATCAATGGCTAAATCATTGGGAACTCCCATTGTGGTGGATAAACGTACATTAGCTCACGAGTATGGACATTACGCCTCAGTTCTGGTTGATATTAATTTTGCGTAGCATGACACTGATTCAATCCATGTTACAGTAGGTGGATTAGATTTTGGCAACCTATTGATATTCATAAGAAGCCGAAATTCTGTTCCAAGTGCAAAATCATTGGTCATTGTGATTCGGACTGTAGGAAGAAACACAAGACCCAAGCAGCTAATGTTCAGCAACAAGGTTCAGTTCAGCAACAAGGAGCAGTGGTGCAAACCAACTCTAACCCTAATGCTGAGAAGGAATGGCAAGTATCTAGAAACAAGAAGAAGGGTAAAACTGCTCCTATCATCCCTGTTGTTCCTAAAGTTTCTAATACTGCGATACCTGTTGATGTTACACAAAATAAGGTTATAACTCCCTCGGCGATGAGTGGAGTTGTTGAAGACAGTGCGGTGATGCAACTGCGTGAAGAGTTAAAAAAATCCGAAGCTGCATTTCGTGCAGCTTCTGAGGGACTGAATAAGCCCAGACAGAATGTTGATGCGTATGAGGCATTAGTGGCACGGGAACAATTAGCGAGGTCTAACCCTGTGCTTACTGAGTCATTATCAAGTGTCGAATTGGCAAGAACTAGACATTTGATCAATGATAGGATTGATAACTCTTCCTCTTCTACTCCTTTATATGATGATCTCTTGTTAACTGAGAAACTATTAGCTAAAAACAAATTTGACGTTTTGAATGCTGAGATTGGGCTTCGGGATGATAATTCTCGGCATGGTGATCAACAACAGAAACGTCAGGCCTTGAGGGTCCGTATTATGCAAAATGCACAGGCTAATGAAGTTTCTCATTCGGAAAAGGTTTTTTCTGAACACCCAAATACTGCTAATCGTAATTCTAAAGGCTCCTCTCCTCGTCAGGGCGTCAACAAGCAGAATAATAACTCTATTCCTAATAGAGATCAGTTATTAAATCCTACTCCAACAAGTTTTTAATGCGTGTTCTTTTTTGGAATGTATGTGGGATAGCTAGGGAGGAGGCTAGGAATAAGTTATATGAAATTGTTAAAGAGTTTAAACCTGTCATGATTTGTTTAGCTGAACCAAGGGTGGCTTGCACTAATTTTTTCATGCAGAGGTTACGTTTAAATGGTTACAATACTGATGTTATTCACAACTCAGCAGGTAACACTGTTGGGAATTTATGGGTGTTATGGTCGTTGGATTTGTCACGGCCTACTGTTTTGAATTCTTCACGTCAAGCGATTACAGTTGGGGTGGATGGTGTGCATATTTCTTTTGTTCATGCGAGTTCTTTGCAGATTTCTAGAAGGAACTTATGGCAGCAGCTCAATTTGGGTAATTCTCAAACTCCGTGGTTGGTGATCGGCGATTTCAACTGTGTGCTTCGAAATGAAGAGAAGAAGGGTGGTTTGGTTCCTCGTACTACTGTGGTCAATGTTTGCTTCAATAAACCATTTTGACCTAGCAAAAAAAAATATTGTGGTCAATGAATTTAGTGACTGTATTGATGATAATAGTTTGTTTGAGGTTGAATCCCTGGGAAGTCAATTCACTTGGACTAATCGTCAATCTGGGAACAAAAGAATAATTAGCTAGCTAGACAGGGCTGTGATTAATGAAGCTTGGCTTAATAAATATGAGAATTGGCGGTGTAAAGATCTTCCTCGTGAAGTTTTGGAACCATTCTCCTTTATGTGGGTATCCTTTTGTTAATGCTCGGCCTCATAGAGCTCCCTTTAGAGTTCAAAAAATGTGGTTTTCCCACCCATATTTTTTGACTATGGTGCAAAATAATTGGCAACTGCCAGTTCAAGGATCGCCTACTTTTATCTTTCCTTTCAAGTTGAAAAGATTGAAAGCTGAGGTGAAAGCTTGGAATTTTATGGTGTTTAGAAATGTTCATATTCGATTAAAACAGGCTCAATTGAGATAATCCAGTTTATTGAAACCGGTGGGTTTTTGTTCATGGCTTATTATGGAAATTTGGGTTGTTGTGGGTTTATTTTCTAGGCTTATTATTGAAGCCCAAGAGAGTCTTGAATAATTATTTATTTATAATTATTAATGATATTTGAGATTGCGGGGATTAAATGATAATTATCTTAAATACTTATAATTATTATTTAAGATAAATGAGGATTATTGAAAGTGATATTAGAAGCTCTTGGAATTTTATGGTGTTTAGAAATGTTCATTTGATTAAAAGTGCTCAATTGAGATTTGAAAGATATTAGAAGCTCCATATGAAGACCCTACGGACATTGCTAAGCTGAATACAATGAAGGCTGCTAATATGGAGGTTATATTAGGCAGCAACTCAACACTATGCTCAAACAAAAATCTAGAAACCAATGGTTACTGTAGGGAGCCAGCAATACAAGCTTTTTTCACAACAACATACGTATTCGCAAAAGTAGTAACACCATCTCAGAACTGATTGATGAGAATGGGGTAAATATTTCTGATCCCGAGGATATTAAAAATCTTATGGTGGGGTATTATGAATCAAAATTTAATGGGGATATTTCAGTTCCTGATGAGAACCTTTTTGATATTGATATTGAGCCAATCACTCCAGATGAAAGTTTAAAGATGGATGCTTTGCCGTCGGGTAAAGAAATTAAAAAAGTTGTTTTCGACTTGGCGCGGATAGTGCTCCGGGGCCGAGATGGGTTTGCCGGTTTTTTCAACAGACATTGTTGGGATATTATTGGTGAGGACTTAATTAGGGAGGCTTTTGCTGGCAAAACAAATATATTCCTCATGGTGTTAATACTAGCTTTCTTTTGCTTCTGCCTAAGGTAAGAGGAGCTAACTCTCTTCGTGATTTTCGTCCTATTGGTCTTAGTAGTTTCTTTTTCAAGATTTTTACTAAGCTTTTAGCTTCTCGTTTGAGTAATGTGTTGGTTAGCTTGTCTCTGAGGAACAAGTCGCTTTTATGAAGGGGAGGAATATTCATGAGAATATCATCTTGGCTTCGGAAATGGTTAATGAATTGCAAATCAGGAGGAAGGATGGTAATGTCGGCTTGAAGCTTGATATAACTCAGGCTTTCGATACAGTTAGTTGGAGCTTTGTTCTTGATGTTTTTAGACATTATGGTTTCTCTGAAGATTGGTGTAAATGGATTCTTCATATCCTTAACTCGGCTAGAATTTCAGTTCTAGTGAATGGTAGTCCTGAAGGTTTTTTCTAAATTGATAGGGGATTTTTGTTCTTATTGAAGATGTTTTGAGTAGAAATATTTCTAATCTTTTCAGGGAGCGGAAAATGTCTACTATGGTCTCGTAAGGGAGTTGCTCCTACACATCTTTTTTTCGCTGATGATATCATGATTTTTTGCAAAGGTAATATGAAAATTTTGAGAAACTTGGTTGATCTTCTTGGCTCCTATCAACGTGCTTCAGGGCAAACTGTTAGTCGTCAAAAGAGCAAGGTTTATTATGGTGGAGGTTCTCTTAATAGAAGAAGAACAATTATAGATTTTCTTCAAATTCCAATTACTTCTTTTCCGGATAAATATTTGGGTGTTAAACTGATGCCAGGGACGGTAAGATATCATCACATTAGCAATGTTGTTGAAAAAATTAAGAATCAGCTTGCGGGTTGGAAGGGTAAGTTACTTTCTTTTCAAGATAGGGTGGTTCTTGTGAAGGCAGTGATTGCTAGCTTCTCTATACATAATATGGCAGTTTACAAATGGCCTTGCAAGTTTATTCATGAATGTGAGGCGTCTATTCGTAACTTTTTATGGTTAGGTGATTCCGGTGTTTCTAGATCTTTTGTTGTGGCTTATGACAAGATTTGCGCTCCTTATGATGAGGGTTGTTTGGGTTTAACTCAATTGAGAGTTATGAATAAGGCTCTTCTTATGAGTTTATGGTGGAAAATCCGTAACTCTAATAAAGTTTGGGCTCGATTCTTTCGTGCTAAATTTTTATGAGGAATGGTAGCTTGGTTCATTATAGAAAATCTGGTGGAGGAAAACTCAAAGGTTCTAATAGGAGATGGGCGCAATACTTCTCTTTATTATTGTTAGAGCATGGCTCGGTTGAACCCACCAAGCGTTGGTATGTCAAGTTTGATTGTCATATTTTAGTGAATCAAAACTCATGTTAAGAGTCGCTTGATTATGTACTAGAGTTAAACTTCATATAGGTTAGCTTGAAAGTATTAGGATATGAGACATTACAAGTATTGCGAAGACTTGAATATGTGAAGAAGCAAGGAGCTACAACGACAACAATCATCCTTCCACTTGAAGTTAGTGATATTTGACTTGAACTGTTTCATTCCCTAACGTATCTTTCAAGTCGTGCATATTGAAAACATAACTGCGAAGCATATTTGAACTCTAGATAGACATAGTATTAAGGAATACAATACAAGGTTTATTTCTTAACCATTAAACTTTGTAGATAATACATCGCCATAATTATTTGAATGCTATTGTGATTATGTATGGGTATGAGGTGAGGATTTCATCCTAGGGAACAATGTTTACATGTGTTCTAAGGAAGTAAGTTCATAAACTTGTTTGTGAACTGAAAAGGAAATTGCCAGGTGTTATTGGTTTTGTTATTCATTGAATATCTTATGAACAACCAATATGTGTGATAGAGTATAACCGCTCACAACTTGTTGTGTTCTTGGTAGAACTGTTCACAAAGGCCTGACTTATGTATTGGTATAACTTTTATTAGTAAAACCGATCTTGAAAGTCAGATGAACCAATTCTAAACTTGTTTGGAAGTGTGGAAAATCGGTTTCAAGGTTGTAAGTGAGAAAGAGAACTTACAAAGTTAAGAGGTCGACAAACTTTGAACACGTGTTGTGAATGTTTATTTCTATAATTGTTCAAAGATATTCCTTAACGGCTAAGGGAAGAGAATCCCAGGATCGAAACATAAGTAAGTTAAGAATCTTTTAATTAAGGTTATTAATTTCATTTTGTAGGGAAATTACAGAATTAGTAATGTTCATTTACTAATTTGATTTTCCGAGAGATTTCGATCGTTAATTTTGGACAGAGCATTTCCAGGAATTATGAAAACCGAATCTGTGCTTTTATGAATATCTTGAGAATATTTTCGGTTTTGGAAATTCCTTGGTGTCCAAACTTCCTTGTCTATAAATACACGAAGTTTGCCTTTCTAGTAAACTAATTCTTCGTAACAACAGATTTACTCTTTTGTTGTTGTTACTGGTGTAGCCGCCTATTCGGAGAGGAGAGTAACCTAATTAGGCGAAATCTCTTACCGCCGCTCAGTTTAAAGTCTTCTTTGGGATTGAGAAGCTCTAGCGCGACCCGTTGGTGGGAAACTAGATAATTGCGGTTTATCTTTGTTTTCGATTGATTTGAAACGTTGATCTTTGATCTAGTTTGAGTGAGCCTTATATCAGAAGAGAAGATTCTCAAGAATAAACAAACTAGGTGCAATCAGATTTCAACCACCTAAGATAGATTCATTGATTTGACATTGTTAACGGACTCCGTTCTGTGTGACAAATCAATAAGGAATCAAGTTTGTTTTTGCAGATTGTTACTTTGAAGATTAAATCGAAGATTGAAGAATTTGAAGAATTGAAGAAGAAGTTTTTTTGAATCATTAAGAAGATATACTAGATCTACTCCTAAAGAGAACGTCTGTTCTGCTAGGATATTGGGTATCAAATATCTATTGAGAACTTCGGTTCTGCTAGATATTATCAAATCAAGAATATTGCTGAAGCTGATTAACTAGGATCTTAGTTTACTTAGTAGTGTCTACACGAAGTTGCAGGTTTACTTTTTGTAGAGTCTTAATTCATTGAGTATTCAAATCTGGACTAGGTCCCGGGGTTTTTCTACAAGATTGTAGTTTTCCTCGTTAACAAAATTATGATGTGTGCTTTACTTTATTTCCGCATTATAATTGTTTTTATACTATAATTAAAGTAATTACACTTGTACGTTAACTAGGCACTTGATATTTATCTTATAAGGTTTCGGTTATCAAGTGAACACTTTGTCGTAGTATTGTCTCGATTCATATCCATAGACGATCACACAAAGTGTATTGGATTTCTCCACTTGTCTGATATAATTATTCACGTGTTAGACCAGTTCGGACTAACCCTATGTCAACTGGACACTGTGTTGAAATATTCCTTGAGTGATCGTTGCTCCAAGAGGTTTATACACGGTAGAGATTGAATAGGTTGTGATCAAATAAAAAGATTATGGTGTATTTGGGTACCCTCGTCTTTTCAATTGGTATCAGAGAAGGCAAACACGAAAAGCTCTAACAATCTGTGCTTGGTGTGATCCGACCTATAAAGTTTTGAATCAAATGATAATTGATTCGGTTAACGTACCTGGTTTGATGGCTCAAACTATCTATGGTGGAAAATGGCTATGCAGTCTTTTCTTCAAGCTCATGACTTTAACACTTGGGTTTTAGTTATTGATGGTTATGTACACCCAAAAGTACTGGTCGACAACTCAACCACTAAGTTTAGACTAAAGGAATTGAAAGAATTCAGTAATGAAGAAAAATTGCTTTCGAAGCAAAATTCTTATGGATTAAACGCCATTATACATGTTGTAACTCGAGACCATCATCATCATGTAACCAAGTGTAAAACATCAAAGGAGGCTTGGGATATTCTTAATATCGTACTTGAAGGGAATGCCTCTGAAAAAGAAGCTAGGCTTTTAACCCTATCTTCTAGATGGGAAAATCTTCGTATGGATGAAGACGATACCTTTGATGAGTTTGATGAAAATTTTTATGAAATAGTGAATGCCTCTTATGCTTTAGGAAAAACTATTTCAGATAAAGATATTGTGTGTAAAATTCTATGGTCTTTACCACCAAGATACGAATCTAAAAAGCATGCCATCATGGAAGCTAATGATCTTTCCACACTATCTAGAAGTGCTCTAGTTGGTAAATTAAAGATCTTTGACCTTGAATATCAATTCAAGAATGAAGTGGGTATTACCCTCAAAGCTGTAACCAAGACTTGTTCTTCGGAAACAAAAACTGAGAATTGTAGTGTTGATACGACTTCACGACAATTTAGAAAGTTATTAAGACAAAAGAAAAGGAATTCTTCTCCTTCTCAAAAATCACAGAAGTGTGTAGAGAATAAAGAACAAAATAATTATGATAGCTCTAATTGTTCCTAGGATCAAGAGAACAAAGCTTTCCATGCAACTGTTGAATGCACATCTGGAAAGGATATTGAAATAACTTTAGAATCAAAAACACTTAAATGTGATAAACTCTGCAAAGAGAATGAAAATCTTAAAAGGGAACTTGATATTCTATATAAGGATATAGAACATGTAAGCAATGGTGGGACTTATCTTGAAGTCTCGAAAAAATACAGAAAACAAAAAGGTGATGATCGAGAATCCCCAGAGCCAAAGGCACTCGACTGTGATCTTCGTGAAGAGAATGAAAGATTGAAAAAGGAACTTGATGATTTGTATAAAGATATAGAGATTATTGGTGGTGGTCATTATCGTGAATGTGTGAAATTTTACAGAGAGCAAATCGAAGAAAGTCATGATCGAGAAGTGAAGCTATACACATAGTTGGAAAACCTGAAGAACACTAAGGTAAGTAATTCTACCGAATCTGAAATAGATTATAAAGTTCAAATTGATATATTTAAGGTTGATCTAGATAATGCTCTTGAAAAATAAAAACATTGGAAAAAGAGAATATGAGTCTAAAAACGGACTTGAAAAAGTTCGATAGTAGCAAAAAACAACTCGACTCAATGTTGAAGTCAACTAGAGTTCCGCGTGACACGCGAGGATTGGGCTACAAAGGTAAACACACTTTGAATGCTAAACAGGAGACAAAGTTTGTAAAGCCTAAAGACTCTGTTGAACAAATTGCTTCAAAAGTTGCCACAAAAGATTGCTCTTCCATAAAAGAAAAATCTGTAGCACCTTCATCCTCAGCAAAAGATGGAAAACGTAAATTCCGTCAAACTCCAATAAAAGATAATCCACAACAAGGTAACACTAAGCCTCATGTTTCGTGTGTTACTAAGCATTGCTCTTATTGTGGAAATAAAGGACACTTGGAAAGGAGCTGCAGATTCCGTAAAAGGAATGAGAAAGCCAAAGATGCACGCGTTACCGCAAAATTGGCTGAACTCAATAATGCTTCTCGTGCTTAATTAGGACATCATTGTCCTAAAAATGAACAAAAGAATTATTGTAATGATAGTTCACAGTTTGCTTATCAGGCTTCTACAAAGTTTTCTCAGAATCACTCAAACTACAAAAGGAGGGATAACTTTGTAAAGACCAGATCTGATCTTCCAAATTGGAGAAAGGCTAACTCTTAGAGTTTTCAACATTTCAGTTACCTTAATGTTTCTTCAAGAGATTCATCTTGGATTTCAGGAAGAAGTAATGGGAAGAACAAAGATGCTTCAGCAAAACCCATTTCTAAATGGAGTCCAAAGTCTTCTCTAAAGACAACCAGGATGGTATCAAAAGATAGTCACAATGATGACACTCGAATGATAAGTTTCAATACTCGTGACATTCAGAATATTGTGTTAAACGTTCTTGAACAAATGAATGTATCTCCATGTTGTCGTCGTTATATGAGATAGGTCTCATAATCAGTTACCTTTTTATGATTTTGTGACTTTTGATTTAGCGGATTTAATATCTAACTTGTTGGGTTGCTTAATCAAATAATCATAAAAGGATGATGACAATTAATCCCATATGTGAGTCACGATTATACTATTATCAATTTATTTCTCATAAGTTGTGTATATAGTATACATATGAGTCTTTGGTATTAGCTTATTACTATTGGCACGTAATAGTTAAAACCACTTCAACCTTTCTCTGGTAAAAGGTTGCTTTTGCTGTTCTTATGTTTTTGCGAAAGGATGAGAAGAAAAATGAGGAAAACAAGATGCGAAAATTTGAGGTAACAAATTTGTTAGTTAATCATTTTTATGTTTAAGAAAAGCATGATTTTATTGCATATTTTTTGCTTTTGCTAAACAAATTTTCTGTACAATTGATGTTTATTCCATGATGTGTGTGATTCAATTGGTTCTGGTTAAGAAAAACTATTGTTATCTTGCTTTATTGTGTGGTATCAATTGTTTAGGCTTACAAAATTTCGGTGCAATTGCGGTGCTTATATTGTCTATGTTGTTTCAATTGCTTCCGGTTGAGGTGAATAATTATGCAAGTTGATTTATTTTGGTTTGTATGAATTATTTATGGCTTAACGAAATAATATGTGTACAGGATGAGTTGTTTAGTCCGATTCGATTCCGGATAAGAAACTAAGTTAATTCTGATCTTAGTTAGACTTATCGAAGTGAGGTTTCAGTTATTCAAGTCTAATCGAATGCCTAAACAAGAAATGCTAGTTAACTAACCTAGTACTTGTCTTGTTTAAAATTGAAAGGTCTAAGTTTATGGATAATTAGAACCTGATGAGAAAAATGGAGTTTATCTTTATTTTGGTCTTATCGAATTAAGCGGTTGTTTTTGAACAATCGGTTTAGCAAAGGGACTAATATGCTTAGTTGTTTTTGGTTTTCTAAACTAAATTGGAAAAATTGTTTCGGGCAATTGTTTACTTGGTAACATATCAAAATAAGACTACTTGTAGCTTCGGTTTTGATATTGGTTATCAGAACATGATGTGTGGAACCCTCGTACCTAACTCTACAGGTTTGCAAGTCTATTCGAGATTTGTAAGATTCTTTTCGTGTTGTCCTTTATTTTTCGTTTCTTTGTCATTTTTGTGACAAAAAAGGGGAGAAATATATGGAGTAAACAGTGATCCTGGCATTGATATTTATATTGATTGGCATCGCTAGGGAGAAGAACATTGGTACTTGAATTTTTTTATCAAACGAAAGAGTGAAAGCACAGACTAAGGGGGAGTAACATGTCATATGATTGGTTTAACAAAGATGTGCGGATTGAATATCTACCTATCTTCCTTAGGGAGAGTAATAGCTTTGTTATTATAATGTCAACAACGACATTTTCAAGGATTGCATGTAAGCAGTTTCACTGTGCTGTTGAATCGGGAATCAAGCGGATTGTAATGAATTATTGTAATTTGTTTATCCATATGATGTAAGAGTTTTGTCACTAAAATTGACAAAAGGGGAGATTGTTAGAGCATGGATCGGTTGAACCCACCAAGCATTGGTATGTCAAGTTTGGTTGTCATATTTTAGTGAATCAAAACTCATGTTAAGAGTCGCTTGATTATGTACTAGAGTTAAACTTCGTATAGGTTAGCTTGAAAGTATTAGGATATGAGACATTACAAGTATTGCGAAGACTTGAAGATGTGAAGAAGTAAGGAGCTACAACGACAACAATCATCCTTCCACTTGAGGTTAGTGATATTTGACTTGAACTGTTTCATTCCCTAACGTATCTTTCAAGTCGTGCATATTGAAAACATAACTGCGAAGCATAGTTGAACTCTAGATAGATATAGTATTAAGGAATACAATACGAGGTTTATTGCTTAACCATTAAACTTTGTAGATAAGACATCGCCATAATCATTTGAATGCTATTGTGATTATGTATGGGCATGAGGTGAGGATTTAATCCTAGGGAACAATGTTTACATGTGTTCTAAGGAAGTAAGTTCATAAACTTGTTTGTGAACCGAAAAGGAAATTGCCAGGTGTTGTTGATTTTGTTATTCATTGCATATCTTATGAACAACCAATATGTGTGATAGAGTATAACCGCTCACAATTTGTTGTGTTCTTGGTAGAACTGTTCACAAAGGCCTGACTTATGTATTGGTATAACTTTTATTAGTAAAACCGATCTTAAGTAATTACCTGTGGTATGATCGGATTTTGTATGTCTGACCTTTTAAGGGTAAGGGAACCGATCCTTGTAAGGGAAAGGGAACCGATCCTAGTATGGGGTGCAACAAGGTTTATAGGAGAAAGGGGAACTGATCCTATGGACATGTGCAACACATATATATTTTTTTGGTAAATCCAAAATGTATTAATAAATAACAAGAGTTTTACAACTAAATTTGTAAGAAAAGAGGCACAACACACCCCCACACTTATATTTTGCTAGTCCTCGAGCAAAACAGAACAAGACCCGCTCCACAGCTGGTCATATTTTTTTTAGACCCGCTCAACAGCTGGTCATAAAATGATAAGAAAATACATAAAAATAGACCTGCTCAACAGCTGGTCATAATAACCCTACAATAGACCCGCTCAACAGCTGGTCATCTTTTTTTTTTAGACCCGCTCAACAGCTGGTCATAAATTGCAAAAACAAATTCCTGAAAAAGAAAAGAAAAGTAAAACGTTAACCACTCCCCCACACTTAAACATTACATTGTCCTCAATGTAATTGAGTCATCCAACGTAAAAATCAAGATGGGAAATTCATAATATGCGAAAATAAACAAATAAAAATAAAACAATAAAATAGAATTACCTACTGAAATATCTAAATAAGACTCTCCATATATCAACAACCTAAATATTTGGGGATCAACCCAGAGCACAATATATACAATTAGTGACAATCTCACACTCTCGTTGTAGCAACGTAACGATATAGAGACTATCAAAAGGAAAGAACCACCCTCAAACCTAGTTTTTGCAAAGGATATATCGTCAGTAAAAAGAATTACCGACTCAAGTGGTTCACTGGGGATGGGAACTGAAACAATCTGGGAGTCATGCACAGGCAAAGAGAAATCACGAGATGCAAAATAATCTAGTAATACTGGAGAAGCACGCAGTTCTAATCCAAAATTAGGAAACTTCCGAAAAGTTGTGCTAATAATTCTAGGTGTATTAACTTCTCCACTAGGTTTGCAAACCTGTACTAAATCATCATCATAAACATCATCAACCTGGGAATCAATAGGAATATCACAATAAAGATGATTAAAAGAAACCTTATAGATAGAGTGTAATGTCTCTAAGTCGTTAGACTTTACGGTCTCTTCGGAATTAACACATTCTTCATAAGCATTATTGTTATAGCACTGATATGTCACACCGTCTAAAAGAATGGTGTCCTCAATCCTAAACTCATCCTTTTGAATAGGCGAGTGATCATTAACACGATCAGGAGTTGGACTAAATACACCACTTTCACTTGGTATGACAATGTCCTTATTCCTATGATCACAACTATCAAGTTCATCATCGTTATCCATACACATTGATTCATTAGTTAAAGCGATTTCATCATAAATATCAACAGTATTAGAAAAATTAGAACTTGTCTCCTCGGTAAGACCACAATCTTTTACCGACTGCGTTAGTTGAGCAATCGATAAAGCATTTTGTTCGGCAAGTTCAGCTATATGAGCATGGGATTTACTAAGCTCGGCAAAAAATAACTCATTAGCTTTGGTCTATTCATCAATGTCAATATTGAGGCGTTCTAGCAAAGATAGTTATGATGCAGATGGGTCACAGTAAGATTGATCATCTCTCTCATATTGTGACTCATATGTGTGTGAATAATAACTGGAATCGATATAATTTGTCTCATAACCTGGGTAAGGTTGGTAATGATCATAACCTTCACAAGGTCCGGAATGATCATACCTATGAGAATAATTCCAATCATTATTTACACACTCGGCAGGTTCTTGATAATGAGAAGGTGCATATGCATACTCCTCATGTGAAATATCAGATGACTCCTCTGTCTCAGCTCTTTTGGTAAGATTCCAAAAAGCTATAAAAGAAGTCAACTCGTTGGAAACCATTATACAAAGTAATTCTCAATAACTCACCTTGCAAAAGCTTTGCGAGAATATCAAGTACTTACTTTAGGCCAGTTGTTGATTCCAATCGTCGCTCTTCAGACAAAAGTACCTAAGAAAAAAAATCAAATAAGCTATATAAAAAGAACTAAAAGAAAATATAAAAATAAAAGAAAAATAGGTTATGTACAGAAAATTAAAAAAAAAAAAATATGTACAAAATACCAATTACAATATTCCACTACCGCTCCCCGGCAGCGGCGCCAAAAATTGATAGGATCCGGAGATGCCTATATTATAATAACCGCAATCGCACGGTGTCTAACTAGTAGACAGAGGCAAGTAAGAGTCGTTCCCACAAGGAGCGGTGGAAATACAAATAATCAATACTCTCAATCAATTAACCAGCAATGAAGTTTTTGGATTTTTGAATTATAAAGATAAAGAAAATAAATCAAACAAATAAAATAAAATCAATGGGAAAAACAATAACCAGGGTTTTATTGTATCCACCACTATTTCTGTTCAATTACTGAAATGAAACATAACTCATGAATAATTATTTATCGTTCGTTCTATTGACATCGCCTATTATATGTATTAGAGTCGCAAATATCACTGGGACACCCTAAGCATGGCACACCAAAAGTCTAAACCCAAGCATGCACCATCAAATTGCGTTAGCGAGAAAATCATACGAAACTAAATTTAGGTTCACTAATAATACCTGGCTATTCTAAGCATAACCCATCAAAGGATTTAACCCAAGCATGGGATATCAAATATGTAGACAAATAAATTTGCAATCCTATAAATGAAGCACATAGGTTACTGTATTGTACAGAAACGGTGAAGCAACAACTCATATCATCGCTAAAATCAATATATAAAATCATGAAATTAATTTATTCAAATCATAATAGCCTTAAAACCATATGTATTCAAATCGAAAGTGGTCTAATGCTGTAAGTGGTTTCAACATAAAGCCCTAGCTAAAAAGTTTAGCAATTCATAAATATGGATTTCTCAAAACCCACAAAAACAATTACAAGAAAAATAGAGGAAAGAGTAAACCCTTGTCACCGAATCGTCGCCTTTCCCTTCGATCTCTTGTTCTTCCGTTCTTGCCTTCACGGCTGTTCGTCGCCTCCAGAACAAAACTCTATCCTCTGGCCGGCCTCCCCCTTTTGAGTTTCTGTTTGTCATCCTTAAGTAGGTTGGTCTTGTTCAGGAAATAAGGCTTAGCAGACATTGCCAAAGCCCAGTCCAGTAACAACTCTCACATTCCAAATCCACAAGACCGCGGCTACATCACCAATTTGTCTTCTCCCTGAATTGTTATTCTCGTCACAACTCATTGTACAAGCTTCGGCAAACCCTCACTCCAGTCGAACCAACTTAGCCACAGCAAGTCAGCAAACTATCTCAGTCACGTCCAAGCTCCATGCAACCACCATTTATAAGTCTTTATTTGCCGCGAAGTCGTTCTCTAACCATCTGAGCATCACCGATTTCATAACTCCAAGAGTACATCCATTTCCTTCTTGATTTCATAGCGACATAAATCCCGCCTACATGCCATTCATTTACTTGAATTGATTGCAGAGAGCTGCCGCCATTCCGAACACCACAACCATTCCGACTGCAATAACACCTCAGTTCTTATTTAGAACCAATCTTGGGCTGCATATAAACCCTCAAGACTCAGACCACAACATCAATTCCCTATCTCTCGTTTTGTTTTCTCGACTGAGAACTCCTCCACATCACCAGCAAGATACCAACAACGTACCTCTTCACAACTAACCGTACACAGTTCAATCGAACTTGAACTGCCAAGAGACAACGAAGGAGATGCCATTTGTTTCTCTCACCAAATAACAGCCCCATACAAAATCCAGCCAACCAGAACAACCAACTCATTACCTTTCTTCTCGATGTATACAGCCAACACAACCACCACCTGCAATCATCTCGTTCTCAAACTCGAGCATAGCACCAACTCCGGCCACTGATCATGCATTACCATCTGTTGCTCTTCTAAATCTCGGCCACTTCAGTCCGTCCACTGAGCTTGCATGTAAGGCCAACACTAACATCTCAATTCTTCATCTCAGCTTCCCAACTCGACCGATAAACCAACTCAACGGTTCTCTGAACTTCAGTCCACATCCAACCACAGCGAACACCCGTTGCAACTAACTTCAGCCATCTTCCATCGCTCTATCCCATTGTAGTCGCTCCAATGCCTTAATCTGTCCTCGAATCGTCACCAGCAAACTTGCTGCTCAACCGTCCATCAATCACCAGTGCCTTAAGAATTTGTTGGCTGCCAATTCGTTCTCCATCCAGGCAACAACGCAGTTGCTAGTCTTTGCTTCATCTTCAGTTCGAGTAAAGGCTATCACTTCACCATGTTACAACGGAATTCTTGTTAACTGTCGAGAATCCGTGGATGTCGATCACCGTACAGTCAACCCATCTCTGCCATCGTTCTCGGAGGACTCGAGTTTAACTGCCAAACTCGTTCTCAAGTCTAGCCAAGCACCAACACTGCCTTCAATGGAAATTATCCACAGCCAGCGAATCCCATCTTCTGTGCTTCTAAGTATCCACTTTCTCGAGCATTTGTTTGCTGCCTTTCTGCTCCCCCATCACCGAGATAGTTAACAGCCACCATTACTTTCCACTTGAGCCTCCACCAGTGAGCAACACCACTTCCATAATTAACAATCCATTCTAGTCCGTGAACTAGACATTCATTTTCTTGACAAGGACGAACACCAATAGCTTGAGGTCGATGTACCACAAAGAAATGTGGTGGAGACTAGAGACTTAATTAATTCACGACTATTGTTCTCTTTAGCCACACTATTGGGCCTGGCTTGTTTGAAACATGCCAAGACAATTTCCTGAATATGTGTGAGATGTCTTGAGTGGTAAAGCTTGAGTGATGCTGATATACAAAGATACCATGCCATCACATTCAAGGCTCTTGACGTGGATGACAACATGAGTAACTCCGAGCAAAAGCCATTCTACACTCCAATTAGCCATATATCTTTCTGTGATCGGATTCACGAGTACTTTCTACAAAAAGCACTAAAATAGTGTCATTAGTCAAAATATCGAGTCCTAGCTAATATAAATATGGGTATAAAATGTAGCACTTACGTGCTTATCAAGCACCCCAAAAGCTTACAAACTTACAAAAATTAATCAAATCTGAAGTAAATTACATTTGGCAATTCAACTGAACGAATAAAATATGGCTTGTTATCATAACTAATTCCTTCACCGTCTTCAAGTAAACAACCTCTCTTGGCCATCACATCCACTGAAAAATTAGCCTCTCTATAAGTGTGAACAAAACGAATTCTGTTGAATCTAGCTCTTACCACAATTCACCGTTGTCTAAGAAACCACGGATTGCCAAAGTATCACTAGTATAGGCCTGCACTGCTCCCATTGCATCTGTACGAATAAAAATATCTCCAATCCCAAATTTAGTCACCCATTCTAAGGCCACAATAATACAAAAGAGCTCCGCTAAATAATTAGTACGAACCCAAAATCCAACACTCATAGCTCCTAATACATTAGCATCAGAATCACGAACCACCACACCTGCACCAGCTCTACCCGGGTTTCCTCTAGAAGCACCATCACAACATAATTGCAATTCATTAACCTCCGGAGGAACCCAATAGCACTCCTTAGGATCTGAAATCTTCACTCTTCTACGTTCACTCTAAAGTAGGTAAGAACACGCAAGTCATCTTGGATGTTAAACATGAACCCCTTCAACCGTCTTGAGTAATCATATATTTGATTGAAAACCTTCTTATGAAAGAAATTCCAATTAAACTTTTGATTACCATAGATAAAACCATTCCTTGTCATCCACAATTCTGATCTAACAACCAAAATAGTCAACAACCATAAGTCCTTGAACATATGGCTTTTACCCTTTGCTTCTTTGTAAGCTGTAACGAGATTTTGGTGAGGGAAAATACCAAAAACATCTGCAATCCACAACCACGTCTTGGCAGCAAAATCACAAGACCAAAGAATATGATCTAAAGTCTCCTCTTCTCTATTACATAAGCAACATTTATTAACTACTTGATATTTAAATCTACTTCGTACCTTGTCAAGCGTTGCACAAGCACCACGAAGTAATTTCCAATTTCTAGCAGCAAGAGAAGGATGAATAGCAGGCCTCCATAACAAATTTGCACCCTCCAAGATAGGTTGTCTCTTGCGAATTAGTTCTTTGGCCGAAGCAACAGAGAACTGCCCTTTGTTATCCAGCGTCCATACCTTGTAATCTTCCCCACCCATTGGAACTGGCAGGTCTTCTAAAACAATATCAGCAGCTAAGAACGTATGTAAAGCAACTTCCGTGAAAGCCCATTCCCCATTTGCAATCATATCAGCAACACGAGCCTGCCTGTCCAAGTCTTCAGGTCCTAAAATATCCGCAATAGAGATATCACCCCACCAAGAATCAAAATATAGTGATGTGGATCTACCATCACATATCAGCACCGTTGAATTGAATTCAACTTCAGGGTAAACCCATCAAAAACCTGGAAAAATAGAAGACTTTGTATATCCAACTGAGTACCCATTCTTAGTAAAGAATTTAACACTTAAAAATCTCGCCCAGACTTTTTTAGAATTACAAATCTTCCAACACATCTTCATAAGCATGGCCTTGTTCATTACCCGCATTTGAGTGATACCAAGACCCCCCTCAGAATACGGAGCACAAACTTTATCATAAGCTACTACAAAAGATTTACTCACCTTGGAATCACCCGACCATAAGAAGTTGCGGCTTGCTACCTCACACTGATGAATAAATTTTCGAGGCCATTTGTAAAAAGCCATATTATGAATATAATAGCTTGTAATAACGGATTTAACGAGTACCACCCTATCTTGAAAAAAAAGCATCCTACCCTTCCAACCCGCTAATTGTTCTTTAATATTCTCAACATCATTGTCATCAGCAAAAAATAAATGAGTTAGTGCAATACCTTTACGAGAGACCAGGGTAGTCATACTACCCTCACGAAATAACTTCGTAATATTCCTGCTTAAGACATCCTCAATCAAAACGAAGATTACAGGAGACAACGGATCACCCTGACGAAGACCCCTATCAATGCTGAAGAAACCCTCCGGACTACCATTCACAAGGACAGAGATTTTAGTCGATTTCAAAATCTGTAAAATCCAGTTGCACCAAGCCTCTGATAAACCATATCTACGAAAATCCTCCATAACAAAAGTCCAACTCACCGTATCAAAGGCTTGTGTAATATCAAGCTTCAAACCCACATTACCATCCTTGCGCTTAATCTGAATTTCATTAACCATTTCAGAAGCAAGACTAATATTTTCATGAATATTCCTACCTTTCATAAAAGCAACTTGCTCTTCCGAAATTAGCTTGTCTAAAACACTCCCCAACCTCGTAGCCAAAATCTTTGTAAAAATCTTAAAAAAGAAATTACTAAGACCAATAGGCCTAAAGTTATTAAGAGAGTTAGTACCTCTTTCCTTGGGTAAAAGAAGCAACAAGCTAGAATTAACCCCATGAGGAATAAAAATTTTAGTCCAACAAAAAAGAATATCACGTACCAAATCATCTTTAATTATCTCCCAGAAATGTCTATAGAAGAAACCAGCAAAACCATCTGGCCCAGGCGCACTATTCGCATCCAAACCAAAAACCGCTGCATGAATTTCTTCAAAAGAAGGTAATTGATCCATTCTATTCCTCTCTTTATCAGAAAGGATATCATGCTCAAAATTAAAAAGAGTGTCCACCTGAATAGTATCATCCCCATTAAACATGGCCTTATAATGATTTACCATAAGCTCCCTTATTTGTTCACACTTTTAGGGAGGCGAATTTTTAGGGAGGCGAATTTTTCAGCAGATAAAATGGCTTAAGCGTGGATGTTTTCTAGCTAATGAAGTGGGGATGCATTATAATGGAAGACCACCTTTTCTAAATTCAGTTGAATACCCAAATGTTGCTTATTTTCGTTTTAAATAGTCTACAAGTTTTTGGGGTTGCTGTGACCTCTTTTGTTGTAAACTATCTCTTGTAAATTTGTTATCTATTAATACAAATTTTTGACTTATCAAAAAAAAATCCCTTATTTGTTCACAATCAGTAATCGTAACCCCATTCGCATCAACCAACTCTGAAATAGTGTTGTTGCTACACCTCATACGAATACTATTATGGAAGAAACTAGTATTGCTAGCACCCTCTACTAACCATTTATTCCTGATTTTTTGCTTCAGCATTGTAGCATATTGCATACGAATTTCATTAACCTCAACTTGAGCATCTTTCATCAAATTCAATTTATGCACATCTGTAGGATCCTCATCAGAAACTCGTAAAGCCCCTTCAAGGTGAAGTTGAGCTTGTTTTAAACGAGCATTAACATTGCCAAACACATTTTGATTCCAAAGTTTCATAGCCACCTTGAGACGCTTCAATTTTTGGGGATAAATAAAGGCCGGAGATCCTACCAACGGTTCATTCCAACTGTCATGAACCATCCTCAAAAAATCAGCGTGTAAAAACCACATCTTTTGAACACGAAAAGGAGCTCTCCGCGGTCTTGTGTAAATAAAAGGATAGCCAAAAAGAGGAGAATGGTCAGAAACTTCCCTAGGAAGATCTTTACACCGCCAATTCTCAAAACGATTCAATTCAATCAAAAATCATTCATCACTGCCCGGTCCAATTTACTAATAATTTTTCTAGCACCCGTTTGTCTATTAGACCAAGTAAATTTACAACCCAACCAATCATCTTCAAAGAGATTATTATCATCCACCAGTCACTAAACTCATCCACCACAGCTTTTCTAGGAACCGCACCACCCTTCTTTTCATCATTACAAAGAACGCAATTAAAATCACCTATGACCAGCCAAGGAACCTGCTGATCACCCATATTAAGTTGCCTCCAATGATTTCTTCTAGTAGCCTGCACGGAACTAGCATATATATGTGAGGAACCGATCCTAGTACCTAGTCAACCGAACTTTTGGGAAGCTAGTGTGACTATGCACAATACTCACATGGAGGTAGAACCGAAACTTGTTTTGGTAGAACCGTAAACCCATGATTGTGATTGAATGTTGGTTTGATCAATCACATAGTTCTTGAAAGTCAGATGAACCAATTCCAAACTTGTTTGGAAGTGTGGCAAATCGGTTTCAAGGTTGTAAGTGTGAAAGAGAACTTACAAAGTTAAGATGTCGACAAACTTTGAACACGTGCTGTGAATGTTTAGTTCTATAATTGTTCAAAGATATTCCTTAACGGCTAAGGGAAGAGAATCCCAGGATCGAAACATAAGTAAGTTAAGAATCTTTTAATTAAGTTTATTAATTTCATTTTGTAGGGAAATTACAGAATTAGTAATGTGCATTTACTAATTAGATTTTCCGAGAGATTTCGATCGTTATTTTTGGACAGAGCATTTCCAGGAATTATGAAAACCGAATATGTGCTTTTATGAATATCTTGAGAATATTTTCGGTTTTGGAAATTCCTTGGTGTCCAAACTTCCTTTTCTATAAATACACGAAGTGTGCCTTTCTAGCAAACTAACCCTTCATAACAACAGATTTACTCTTTTGTTGTTGTTACTTGTGTAGCCGCCTATTCGAAGAGGAGAGTAACCTAATTAGGCGAAATCTCTTACGGCCGCTCAGTTTAAAGTCTTCTTGGGATTGAGAAGCTCTAGCGCGACCCGTTGGTGGGAAACTAGATAATTGCGGTTTATCTTTGTTTTCGATTGATTTGATTGACTAACGGTGGTTGAAATCTGATTGCAACTAGTTTGTTTATTTTTGAGAATCTTCTCTTCTGATATAAATTCACTCAAACTAGTTCAGAGTTTCGACAGGGATCTTTAGACTGTTGTTAGTTCTAAAGACGATCTTGTGATAATCCATTGTTCACAGACTCCGTTCTGTGCGTGATTGATCACAAGAGATTCAAGTGATTGTGTGCAGGTTTTTATTGAAAATTTAAGAAGATTTGAAGACAAAGAAGATATTGAAGATCTGACTTGGGTTTTATAATCTTTGGTGTGCACAATACTTGTTTGAGAAAAAGAGGATCCAATTAATAATTGGTTATCCTTGTGGTAGATTGGATTGATTAATTGAGTAGATCGGCATCAATACGTTTCCTTGTGATTAAAGGTATTGATTGGCTTAATCTTAAACGATTACCGTTGGGTGATTGAACATAAGATAGATCTAAGGACCCGACGAAGGAGTTTATGTTAAGATAAACAGAAGAGCCTTTGTCCGACTCATATCACTTAGTTGAATAGAGTTGATACCAAACAGATTTGTTGTTCATTTACTGTTTGGAATACGAACCAAAGGAATTGTTCCAAGTACGTGACTTGTTCACAAGTCGGAGGCGTGGGAATACATACGGAACTAAGTGAACTATAGGGTTAGTTACTTGGTCTCAACTATACAAAGTTGGGTGTAATTTTGTGTAGCGGCTTAATCCTGAGAGTATTCAATTCTGGACAAGGTCCCGGGGTTTTTCTGCATTTGCGGTTTCCTCTTTAACAAAATCTTGCTGTGTCATTTACTTTTATTTTCCGCATTATAATTGTTTTATTATAATTAAAGTAAATCACACAAACGTTAATTCCTATTTACTTGATAAGAAATCCTATTGTGTTTGGTTAAGTCCGAACCTTTGTATCAAGTAAACATACTTCGTTGTTGTATTGTCTCGATCTCGTATCCATAGACGATCACGCGAAGTGTGAACCGATTAGTTGCATTGTCTCGACTCGGTCCATAGACAATCACTTTCGGAGAAAGGACTTATAGGTAGGAAAATTTTTAGCTTGAGGTATATTTGGGTACCCTCGCCTTTTCAATTATGATGTGTGGGTTGGGGATAGAGCCGTGGTTGATGTTCTTGAAGACTATTCTCTTGACCGTGCTGTTTTGGTTGGAGATATGTTGAATAATGGTGTTTGGAACTTGACTGAGGATTGTAGGAATTCTTTGCTTGCTGCAGGTATTGAAGAAGTTGATTTACCTAACCCTCTTAATGGTTCAGATCAGCGTGTTTGGCAGCCTGATTATAAGGGGACCTTTACAGTCAAGTCTGCCAAAGATTTGGTTCGCAAAAAGTATGTGCATATGGAGGGAGCTAATCTGTTGTGGAGGAAGTCTGTGCACCCTGCCTTGGCTGCTAGGAATTGGAAAATTGTGAGAAGAGCTTCCGCCACTCTTGACAAAGTGAAAAGCCGCTTTAAAATCCAAGTGGTAAACAAATGTTGTCTTTGTAATAACGATGAGGAGACCCTGGATCACCTTCTTTGGTACTGTCTGTTTGCTGTGATGGCTTGGAGATGGGTTGCTGTTATTTTTGGAATGCAGGCTCATTTGAATTTGACAACAGCTTATAAAGCTTCCCTTGGTAGGACTGGAATGATAAAAGAACTTTGGTTACTCACCATTCTGGTCGTTAGATCAGAACTTTGGCAGACTAGGAATAACTTTGTGTATGAGAATAAAAAAGCTTGCTGGAGCTTTTTTCAAAAGCGTGTTTTTACACAGGTCCAGGATTACTCGCGTAGGCTGAATAGATACATGTTTAACTCAGTTGATGATCTGCAGGTGTTGGATTTCCTTAAAGTTAAACACATGCAAGTAAAGGTGCAAGTACCGGTTGAGTGCTGGTGGAACCCTCCTTTTTTTTTTGGTAAATTCAAATTGTATTAAAAATAGCAAGATTACACAACAAAATAAGCTACAAGAAAAGAGGCCAAAGAGACCCCAAAAACTTGAAGCTTATTTGAAACGAAAATAATTTACATTTGGGTATTCAACAGAATTTAGAAAAACCGGTCTCCCAGTATAGTGTCTCCCTTCCTCATTTGGAAGGTCACAACCTCTTTTTGCCATGTTGTCCGCTGCAAAATTAGCTTCCCTAAAAGAATGTTCAAAACGAATAGCTTCAAAGTTTGAAGAGACTTCACTCCAACGCTGCCGAGCAAACCACAGAAGAGAAGAAGAAGAGAAGGCCATTACTGCACTTTTTGAGTCTGAACGAATGCAAACGTGGGAATCCTGGCGTGGCAGGTGCAGGTGTTGTTGCTAGGGATTATGATGCAAACGTAATTGGGGCTATGAGCATTGGTTTGGGTATAGCGTCAAATTATTTGGCTGAAATTTATGAAATCATTATTGGTCTTGAATGGGAAGTTCAATAGGGGTATGTCAAAGTTTGTGTTCACTCAGATTTTTCAAGTGCTATTGCGGCTTTCAATTCTTCAAACCTGCCTTGGTTTGTTAGGCAGCATTGGAATGTAGTGGATTCTAATTATGAGGCACTTCGTTTTGAGCATGCTAGAGAGACAAATTTTGCAGCTGACAAGATGGCTAAAAGAGGGTGTGATCTTCCAAATGAAGAGGGGAGACACTATGTTGGAAGACCGGATTTTTTAATTTCTATTGAATATCCAAATGTTTCTTATTTTCGTTTTAAATGAATTGTAAGTTTTTGGGGTTTTTATGACCTCTTTTCTTACATATTCATGACTCTTTGTATATAAGCTATTTATTAATACAATTTGGATTTACCAAAAAAAAAAAAGGCTAGAGGCGAGTTAGAGATAGGGGAGCAAAGCATCAAGACCGACCCGCTCCTTCAGCATCAAGTTATGATGATCTCAAACGAGCCTAGGGAGAAGCTTGGAGACCTTGGGAGGATGTGGAAGAAGAAGAAGCGTGCGAAGCTTCTGAAATAGCCATATTTTCATATACTAATGGAATTACTAGCAAATTCGCTCAAACTGTCTTAGCTCAGCAGTTCTTTAATTCCCTTGGTTTCAGTGAGAACCAAATCCGCGAAGCATCCAAGGCTATCACGGCAATCGCATCCGGAAAAGCGTACAACCCAATACCCAGAGAAGCTATCACCTTTACATATGAATATATATGCTATCCGGGAGAGCACCTTCGTCCTCTATATCTGACAGCTTTTATTAACAAACCTCTCAAGCGTTTTTTTTTTTTTGCTAAGTCCAATAGTTTATTAAGCAAAAAAAACGTAATTACAAGAATTACAAGCAGGAGGCACAAGGCCCCCTACCCCTATAAACCAAAGGGGTAAAAATAAATAACTATTCTAAAATCCAAAAATTCTCTAAAAAAACTCATAACTGAAGAAACAAAAACAGAGAAAAAGAAAAAGAAGACTAAACGCCTAATTTTTCTTCACTTTCAATAGCGCAAATGGTTTCTAGCAAACACTCCTCTCAGAGAATGAGATTAAGTGTTTCCTCCTCCCTTAGCTTTCTTCTTTGGAGTCTTCATTATTTTTGATTAATCTTGTGTTTCCTTGACATACTCCATTCGAAAAAATAAATCCTTCAAAAACTTTTGTTGTGTATCAAATTTTGTAATAGTACAAAAAATCTCATGCTCTTCTTTGGTTAACTTAGAAAAATTTGTACTCCCTTTGGGTTGTGCTTCCCTATCCATATTTGCACCATTTTCCACTTGCAAGCCCAAGTTTGAGTGTACAGAATCCAAGTCCGTGTTTTTCACTTGCAAGCCCAAGTCTGAGTAAACTTCAGAGTCCGTGCAATTTTCAAATTCCCTTGCCCGTACAGAATCCAAGTTATGGATTATGATGTCCGTGTTTTTATTGAACTCCTGTAAAATCTCCTCCTCTTGTAACACACTATATTTGTTTGGAGATAAAAAAAAACTCCAGAACTAGTTAGGTTACTTGAAGTAAAATCTATATATGCTTTCTTATATCTTTCCATATTTTCACGCGCCTTCTGCAATTTTGCTAACTCATCTTCCAACTTTTTTGCCAAAACAGCACTCTCTTAAGCATCAACTTGTTCAAACTGTGCCTTACACGAACTGGCAACAACTGGATTAAACTCATCAGCAGTGCGCTGAACGTCATCTTCTAGGGACATATTGTCAACAGCAAACTGAGAAACCCCATTTGCACTAGTCTTTTTATGTCGCACTTCCTGCCAATTTTTATCTGCAGTAGTCTCAACTTCTTTGCTAGAAGAATCAGAACTACGTACCTTACCAGCCTGATTATTAGCCAAATTTACAGTTGTTTTTTTTTTTTTTGATAAGTCAAAATTGTATTGATCAAAAAAATTATTTACAAGATAGTTTATGAGAAAAGAGGTTAAAGCAACCCCAAAAACTCAAAAAAACTATTTAAAACGATAATAAATTACATTTGGAAACTCAATAGAACGCAAAAAAACTGGGCGACCAACTATATGTAGACCCACTCCCTCCTCTAACAAACATCCTCGCTTAGCCATGCCATATGCTGCAATGTTTGCTTCACGATAAGTGTGCACAAACCTAATTGAGTCATACAAACGCTTAATATCTTTCCACCTTTGATTGGCAAACCAGGGAACATTATCCTTCTCCAAAGCTTTTATCACACTACTTGAGTTCGAACGAATCAAAACTTGCATGTAACCCCATTGTGTAGCCCACTCCAGACCAACAAGAATACTATATAACTCCGCCAAATAATTCGAAGCAAAGCTTAAACCAATGCACATAGCGCCTACAACCTTTGAATTAGCATTTCTCGCCACCACACCAGCTCCCGCCACCCATAGATTTCCCCTTGAGGCACCATCAGTGCACATCAAAAGCTCATTTTGATATGGCGGCACCCAATAACATTCCTTAGGAATTGCGTGTTTCACCTTTCTATGACTAACACGGAAGAATTCAAGAAGCTTCAGATCTTCCAGCGTATTATGCATGAAACTTTTCATTCTCACCGAATACTCATGAACCAAATTGAACACACGTTTTTGGAAGAATGACCAGCAGGGAGTTTTCTTCTCATAAACTTTTTTATTCCTAGTGAACCAAAGCTCAGATCGCACCACCAAATTGGCCACCAGCCAAAGATCTTTAACAATACCACTTCGCTGAGTAGCATTTTTGTAAGAAACCAGCAAATTATAATGGGGTTTAATGCCGAAAATACCTTCCATCCAGTTTCAATCCCTTGTCACGAAACTACAAATCCACAGCACATGCTCAAGAGACTCCTCAGCATTTTGACACACGCTGCAATTTGACGCCAAAGCAATCTTAAATCTACTACTTCGGACTTTGTCTAAAGTTGCACAAGCACCACGAATAAACTTCCAGTTTTGAGCAGCCAGCGAGGGGTGCACAACCTTCTTCCATAACAGCTTTGCTTCCTCCATAATAAGATACTTTGTCCTAATGAGTTCCCTAGCTGACCTGACTGAAAAGTCTCCCTTCAAGTCCGACATCCAAATTTTCTTGTCACAGCCAGCGCGCAAACTTGGTAACCGATCAAGAATAACACCTGCACTAGAAAGAGTATTCAAATGCACTCCTTGCAGCTGCCAAGCATCATGCACAATAATATCACTAACCCTGGCATTCCTATCCAGGTCAGTTCTGTTTAAAAGTAAAAGCTACAGTTCCATACCAAACATCATAATACAGCGAGGTTGCTCTCCCATCACCATTTAAAGACTTGGAATTTTGATCAACAACCTGGTGAACCCAACGAATACCAGGCAAAATAGTCGACTTAACACCTGCCATTTTAATTCGCCCATCCCTGTACGTGTACTTAGTTCTCAAGTACCGCGCCCACTTCTTGTTAGAAGTTTTTACATTCCACCACAGTTTCATGAGAAAAGCCTTGTTCATAGTCCTCAAACTAGTGAGACCAAGACCCCCTTCTTTTACCGGGCTGCAAATTTTATCATAACCAACAATGAAAGCTCTTGAAAGGTTCGAATCTCTCGACCAAAGGAAATTATGAATCACCCGATCACATTGTTGAATGAACTTAACTGGCCACTTATACACAGCCATGTTGTGAATAGAGTAACTTGAAAGAACAGTTTTAATAAGAACCACTCTATCCTGGAAGGAAAGCATTTTACTTTTTAAGATCGAAAGTTGGTCCTTAAGATTGTCCACCACATTGCTGAAAAGAGCAAGCCAAATTTACAACATCCTCCCTACCAGTCTGTTCTTGCAAATTACGTGCCTTCCATTGTTGTTTTGGAGGAACTCTTGTCTATTTTTTAAGCTGTTTCTTTTTCCTACAGTCCCCATCCAAATGACCGATTATACCACAATTTGAAAAAAAACTTTGGTTGTTTTGGAATTTCAATGGCTTGCTAGAAATCCTTATTTCCAACCGTAACATGAACTGCATCAGTGTTATGCTTTGCAAAATCAATCTATATAAGAACAGATGCGAAGTGTCCATATTCATGCTTTAGAGTTCTTTCATCCACCACCACTGGAGTTCCCAGTGATTTACTTATAGCCAGCAAGGTCTTCTCAACCCATAGTTCCATCGGCAAGCCTGGAAACCTAACACAAACTATTGCACGAGAATTTGATTGCTAATCTGCATCAAAACCAGGGTACCATTCAATGATTCGAAGCTGATGTTGATCCACCATCCAACCATCTTCAATGAAAACCCTATTTTTATCCTCTTGGGAGAATAGCTTGATAATGAAAAATCCATGATTTAGTGGAACAAACTGAACCCATCCAAGTCCTAAATCCCATTGTTGTTCAAGGGAAGTTTTAACAGTGTTAAAATAAGTACCTTTGAAATCGATTCGACCAATAAGACTGAAACGCCAAATATCGCATCCTTCCTTGAAATACTCTTGAGGTATTTCAACAGCAGGTTTTCCTTCCTTGGTGCTTGGATTTGGAAGCGAACACAAATCCACTTTGGTATTAACATGTTGTTTTCTCCCCAAAATACGTTAAAAAAAAGTTAGGGTTTGTTTACCCTTGACCATTTCTGCATATGAAACTGTTGTAATATCAGTATTGGTTGGAACCGAATCGTGGTTTTCCCCCATTATTGATCATCCAAGAACAAAGGAAAACCAAATGATTGAAGAAAAAAGAGAAAAACCTTTTTTCCCAAACCCAAAAAATCGCCCAACCAACCTCTCAAGCGGGCTTTTGTAGATGGCGGAGCTTCCCTCAACTTAATTTCACTACACACGTTGGAGTCCTTAGGAGTGTCAAAGACAACAATTAAGATGCGTGCGACGGCTGTAAGGGGACGGCGATTAGGATAGTGCATTTGATGATGAAAATCGGGCCCATTAGAGCACTCACTCCCTTCTATGTACTTGAGGATGACACTACCTTCCATGTACTACTAGGGCGAGGATGGCTCTTGAATCACAAGGTAGTAGCGTCGCCGTCTCACCAATGTTTCAAAACCAATATCGGAGGAAAGCAATTTTGGATCCCAGCCACATGCAACCCATTCGGACCGTAAGAAGCTTACATGGCGGATGCAACTTTCTACACACAGCCAGTCATGGACCAGGGAGAACATCCGGAGCATCTAACACCCCTCCCGAAATGGGAAGAATTCCAACATGAAGAACAAGCAAAAGGAAAAACTAAGTCAGTCTTTAGTCCATCACGGATAGGACCTGTCACGGGAAATAAAAGAGTCGTGGCCGAGACAAAAAATATTCAGTTCAAGCGCTTCTCGCGGCCAGAGGGCGGACATGTTTATCGCTTATAGTAATTAGCCGGGGAAACCTCCAACTGTCAACATGACTGCGCTATGTCATCGGCGGATGAAGATATGATGGAGGCAACCCCAGCGATTGAGGATTCACGGGAAGAGGTAGAACCACTTATCTCGGAAGAGGAATTAGTAGAAAACTTGCCTGAAGAAAAAGAAAAAATCGATCTGACCCACGGGTTAGAAGAAGTGAACCTTGGCTCGGAGGACAAACCTCATTGTGTACGGATCAGTAAACATCTGGAAGAGGAAGAGAAGTCGCGGATGATTAAGCTACTTCGTGAATACCGAGATGTGTTTGCATTTGCGTATGATGAAATGCCGGGTCTCGATAGCAGTTTGATCGTGCATAACCTCAACGTCTCACCCGAGTACAAGCCAGTCAAGCAGCGAAGTCGTAAATTTCCGGAGAAAATAGAATTGGCAATCAAGGAAGAGGTGGAGAAGTTGTTTAAATCCAAATTCATTAAGCCGATCCAACACCCCGTATGGCTGGCTAATATCATACCAGTAGCAAAGAAGAACGGAAAGGTCCGATGCTGCGTCGACTATCGAGATCTGAATCGAGCATGCCCTAAAGACGACTTCCCAGTGCCAAACATAGACATAATGGTGAATAACACGTGCGGATATGGTATGTTTTCTTTCATGGATGGATTTAGCAGATACAACCAAGTCAAGATGTCTGTAGAAGATGCGCATAAGACAGCCTTCCAAACCCCGTATGGTAATTTCTATTATGTTGTGATGCTGTTTGGGTTAAAGAATGCTGGCGCGACCTATCAACGGGCAATGGTTGCTATTCCACGACATGATGCATCAAATTATGGAAGTCTACATAGATGATGTTGCGGTAAAATCCAAAAGCACGAGAGGATCATCTAAACCACTTAAGGCGTGTTTTCAATAGATGTAGAAAGTATCACTTAAAGATGAATCCTCTCAAATGTGCTTTTGGAGTCACTTCTGGAAAATTCTTAGGGTTCGTTGTTACGGACAAAGGAATACAGATCGACCCGGATAAGGTTGAGGCGATAACTACTATGAGGTTACCCGCAAATGTAAAAGAACTTCAAAATTTTATAGGTAGAGTGTCTTACCTCCGGAGATTTGTCCCTTGGCTAGCACAATTACTATCTGCATTCACACCGCTATTGAAGAAGAACATGCAATTTGAATGGGGAGATGATCAAAAGCGAGCCTTTCAGAAGCTCAAAGAATGTCTAATCAGCGCACGAGTCCTACGACCTCCTGTCAAAGGCGAACCCCTCTATCTATACACAACATTTACCAACATGGCGATTGGAGCACTTATAGTGAGAACGTTGGATAATTTTTTTTTGATGGATCATCATGGCTCTTACGGAGGAGCGGGGATGTATTTGATACACCCAAAAGAGGATCAAGCTAGACTTTGAGTGTATTTCACAACCGAGATTAATCTCCCACGTGGTCGCCAATTGTTGATGGATGAAAATTACTCTCGCCGAATTTGGTAATTTTGGGTGTGATGAGGAATGAATTTAAACCTACAACAAATGCATTTGCGCGGTGAGTGCTTGTAGATTCGAGAGACCTCGGCAATGATCTTAGGGAGGGAAGCGAAGAAGGTGCTGAAGATGTCCAATCCATTATATCGAAATAGGGCTGAGAACCTATTTATACAAGGGGTTTAGAGACGTTCGGAGTTTAGATATTCAAAAGGCTAGTATCCCAGCTTTGGCAAGCATGTTTAGCGCTCATATATGCCACGCAAAAATTACGATCTTATCTCGCGTTGATGAAATTAGGGTTTTTCGCTCATGAAACCATAGTGGTAGCAACAATTTGACCAGAAGAGGAGTTAATCCGATCGCGTGATTTCCCTAGTTTATCAATCATTGGTTGGTTTTGGTCGCAACAAAACCACCTATGTCTTACCGTGTTATCCGGGAAGCTGAGTGGTCGAGATCGATTTAGATTTGGGAGATGGCTGGAATGAGCCCGTTGGTTACTATAATTATCGTGAGATGGCTTGAAATTCGATCTAAAGAACCAACCACGGTTGGTTTTCGGTCATGGTCTAAAGGAGTCTATATCTACACCTCCATCTACGAAGGTGGCGGCAAGCATTTACCCTAGTTTAGTCCATAATTTATTGGCGACCATTCGGCCGTAGGTGTATTCCCGTGGGGTATGGATATGACGGAAATAAGCGATGAAATACAATCATGCTTGTGGAGGGAAGTTGCAGGCTAAGTCAGGGTGATGGAATTGAGGAAGAAGAACGTTGGATCAATCGGAGCTAGTATTTTTTTTTTGATGGATCATCATGGCTCTTACGGAGGAGCGGGGATGTATTTGATACACCCAAAAGAGAATTGTTATCATTCGCTTTCAAGCTAGACTTTGAGTGTAGCAATAATGTGTCAGAGTACGAAGCATTGATCCTCGGATTACGAATGGCTGAAGATATCAATTTAGGGGCAATCGACATCAAAGGAGACTCGAAGCTAGTCACAAACCAAGTATCGGGTGACTTCCAAGTAAAAGAGGCGCACTTGGCTCCTTACCGAGCAGAAACCCAAGAACTGATAGCAAGAAGAGGAAGCACCGTTATTGAGCATACTAGAAGATCCACTAACAAACACGCTGATGCGTTAGCTACCTTAGCAGCAAAGATGCAATTGAATGAAGCCGACGAGGGAACTGTAGTGGTGAAAAGAAGTGCATTACCGAGCACATGGAAAAAGGACACATCGTTCGAATTGAAGGATGATTGGAGAACAACATACATCAAAGATTTAACCAGGGAAGCGGATGATCATGTATTACCCGTTAAAATACTAAAACAATTTGTCATAGTCCGAGGAGCGCTGTACTTTCGAACATCCGGAGGTGCTTTATCACGGTGTGTGGGAAAGGTAGAAGCGCAAGATATATTGAATTATACCGCATGAAGAATCATGCGGACAGACAAGAGGAATCCCATTATACCGCCGATTGCAGAGGATGGATGTATACTGGCCAAACATGGCAGTCCAAGCGGAAGTAATCCAGGATAAAGGTGAAGATTGTCATGCGCCCCCATAACAAACAGAGGTATGTAGCATGGAAGTAGAGGACTGGAGGCAACCTTACATAGATTTCCTCCAGCATGAACGCCTGCCGCTGAATATACAAGATGCGTTAAAAATTCAAAGGAAATCCGGGCGATTCTTTTTGAGTGAAGGCATCCTCTATAGAAAGAGTTTTGGGGATAAGATATTGCGATGCTTATCACAAGAAGAAGCGGAGATAGTTATGGCTACAACTCATAACGCTGAACACCAAGGTATGAGAAAGCTTTTCCTACAATTGTATGAAGGAGGGTTTTACTGGCCTACGATGGAATTTGATACAGTCGAACATGTAAAGAAGTGCCAGCAATGTCAAATCCACGGGTCGCTAATCCGGGCCCTGGCCTTTCCATAGCTGGGGGCTTGATATTATTGGACAAATAAGCCCGACTTCATCCGGACGACATAAGTATATCATCACTGCGACTGAATATTCCTCAAAATGGGTTGAAGCCATTTCGCTCCGAGATTATTCAGGTGCCACGATCGCGGCATTCATCAAAGAACATATCATATGTCGATTCGGCGCACCTATGATTATCCGCTCGGATAACGGTACCTCTTTTGTTAATCAAACGGTCAAAGAATTGTTGGATCAATATGAAATTAAGTTCCATACTTCGACTGTCTATTACCCTCAGGGAAATGGACAGGCAGAAGCGACCAATAAAACATTGCTAAGGATATTAAGCTGCACCGTACATGATCATCATAGGAGCTGGCATGAACAGCTACCCCTCGCACTTTGGGCATACCGCATTTCCAAGAGAAGTTCAACTGGCACCTCTCCTTATTCCTTGGTGTATGGGGAAGACGCAATATTTCCAGCGGAGATTGTATTTCCTTCCGCGCGAGTAGCCGTGGCCAGTGTCACTACCCCGGATGAGGTCAGCCGATTTGCTCACCTTGATATCCTAGAAGAACGACGGGTCAAAGTTGAACGTTTCACGGACAAGTATAGGCAAAGGATGGCAAGACACTATAACCAGAAAGTAAAAGAACGAACTTTCAGTGTAAATGATGTAGTTATGAATATCGCGCCACATGTCCAGCGCAATGAAAAGGCAGGAAAGTTTGCTGCAAATTGGAAAGGTCCCTACATGATTAGCGAAGCTGCAGAAAGCGGATATTACTATCTCAAGCGGATGAATGGCTCACGTATCAACACCCCTATCAATGGTAAATGGCTTAAAACTTATTATGCCTAAGTAACTAAATGTACGCCGGATGGCTGAGGAATAATAAAACAACTATCTTTATGCTACACTTTGAGTCGTTTTAATCATCCGAAAAATAGCTAAGTCCCGTACACGATCTAATAAAATGTACCAATAGTCCCAGAAAGGACTAGGTTCTGTGCATGGCTTAATGAAGTGCACCAATAGTCCCAGAAAGGACTAGGTTCCGTGCATGGCTTAATGAAGTGCACCAATAGTCCCAGAAAGGACTAAGTCTCGTGCACGACCCAATGAAGTGCACCAATAGTCCCAAAAAGGACTAGGCTTTGTGCATGGCTTAATGAAGTGCACCAATAGTCCTAGAAAGGACTAGGTTTTGTGCATGACTTAATGAAGTGCACCAATGGTCCTAGAAAGGACTAAGGCTCGTGTACGATTCAATGAAGTACACCAATAGTCCCAGAAAGGACTAGGTTCTGTGCATGACTTAATGAAGTGCACCAATGGTCCCAGAAAGGACGAAGTCTCGTGTACGACCCAATGAAGTGCACCAATAGTCCCAGAAAGGACTAGGTTTTGTGCATGACTTAATGAAGTGCACCAATAGTCCCAGAAAAGACTAGGTTCCACGCACGACCCAGTGAAGCGCACCAGTAGTCCCAGAAAGGACTAGGTTTTGTGCACGGCCTAACGAAGTGCACCAATAGCTCCAGAAAGAGCTTAGTCTAATGCATGACCCATGAACTGCACCAAATAGCCACCGAAATGGCTAAGTTTTATACACGATCAATGCATCATGTCAATAATCGTGAAACCGGCTAAGGATTGCACTCGAGACATATTAGGACTTTGAAAGATAACCATAGAAGACAACACTAGATAAACATGAGCTTTTAAAAGCAGAGCAGAGAAAACGTAAGTATCATAAAGAAATATCGGTGCCTTAGGAAAACACAAAGTTGATATATTCATACAATATTTGGGATAATACATAAAGCGGATGAGACAAATATTATGTCAAATCAAAGAGCGGAAGATAACATTGAGTTTGCATGTCTCAATCTTCCGCGCACGATAGCCAAATTATTTTCTCTATGTTCCATATGGGAGCGAGCATCACAAAATGCTTCAAACGCCTCGTCTGAAGCCACCACATTCTCCACTAAAGGGTCAAGCCGATAAGTACTCAACCGATCTACATACAAATCCATTGCTTCAAAGTATTGCGTTTGACTAACCTCGAACAATTCTTCACACTCATGGGCAAATCGAGCATTTCCGATAACAATAGCTAGTAGTAGTTCAATCTTTTGTTCTCTGAGAGCTAAATATAAAGCATTAACTGCTTCCTCCATAATTACTAACCATTTCTTATCCAAAACCTTTAGGCTATATATAAAACTTCTCAAGATGATTCAGTTAAGGAGAGGAGAACATTAAAAAAAAAAAAGAGAAATTTTAAGATGATTCAGTTATAATCATCCGACAACGTATGATCTCCTGTTCCACATCTTGCATCATCATGAGTGCCTCCTCACACTGAACATTAACCATAGATAATATAACTCGCATATCGCCGAGAACCTGTTCTACTTCACGCATAATCCTGTTAGACTCATTGTTCTTCCGATCCATCTCAAAGGTTTCATTCTCCTCCTCGAAAGCTTTAAGAGCACCATCCTGAACGGCCAGCCTATGAGCCTGCAAAGCCTCCACTTCACTTCTTAAGACTACCAACCGAGCCAATTACACGCGCTTATATGAAGGATGCACTAAAGTGGATACTGCACTTAAAGTTAATGCATACCCACGCGATCGATGACTTGATTGCTGAGAAATGTGTGCGCGATAGTCTTCAACAGCCTGATCTATATCAATCACCATAAGAGTTGATCCTTGATATAGCTGATCGGCTTCATAACACGCGGTGACAGCATCATCTAGTGCACGTTGAATTTCGAGGGACACTAACCCGGATGCTAGAGCCGCATGCGCCGTTACATATATTTTGTGTCGCCTATCAACTCTAGCGCGCATCTTAGTACGATTGGCCGCCCTCATACTCTTAAGCAATTCTATCTCAGCTTTTACAAGCAATAAGCGCTCTAACTCCGATTCTCTCCTATAGGGAGATACTAACCTCGACACAGAGGTTACAGCTAATACGTAGCCATGCAAAAGGTGAGCCATCTAGAAAATTTAAACGTAAAGAATGAACAGAACATAAGAAATGCAAAAGACTTGCTTTATTTATAGGAAGCATACATCTCAGAGAGCATTCATTGCTCCATAACTAACACCTAAAAAAAAAAATTAGGGAAGTGCATGAAACGCCCTATGAACCTCAACAAGAGACACTTCAATAAACCTCACACTACGGTCCGCACCAACACATTGAAAATGAGTAACCAGACGTTGCTCACGACAATGCCTACGATGCTCAAGGAGAGCCATATTAGGCAACCCACTCTCACTCTGAATCTTCATCACAAGGTGGTCTGCAGCAATAGGAAATGTGAGTTCTTAATTGCAAACGTATCACGAGCAAGGCACATCACCCTTAAAAGATGATTCAGATGCCTTACCCACCAGAGCCAACCTTACACGACAATATTTCTGAATCCCAAAAAAAAAAAAAAAAAAAAAAAAAAAACGGTAATAATATGCTTAAGAATGCTCAGATATAAGAGAGCGGCAATAGAAAATGTCTTCATCTAAGTCCTGCATCATCAATTGCGCCTCGCCATATTGAGTAGTGGAATCGGTGTAAGCACTATGCACCTCCTCTAGCACTTGATAAATTTTGTGCATAACTTCCTTAGAAGCACGGGCTTCTTGAGCCATGTCTAGTGTCTCCTTATGCTCTTCATAAACTTTGCGGGCCTTATCTAGAGCAATCAATCAATTATTCAGTAGCATCCAGATCTCATCCTTTAATATTAACAAATGCGCCAGCTCTGCTTTCATATCGGTAAGACGAATAAGAGCAGATACAGCACACAAAGTCAAAACACACCCACGGAGATTCGGACCCGCTTGCTGAGTAATAAAAGCACGGCAATCAGCTATCGCTTGGTCAATATCAGTCGTCATAATTAGCGATTCTTGAAACAGACGCTCGGCTTTGTTTCGAGTAGCTATGGTATAATCCAGCGCGTGATGTACAGCCAGAGTTAGGCGCCCGGATGTCCGTGACCTTTGATCCATCGAGTATGTCTCATATTCCAGATTTACATCTTAATAACAATGAATGGGTCATTCCATATTTACATCTTAATAACTTACAGCGTGTTAGGGTGAATTTGGCTGAATTACCGTAATTTTTGGGAGGTGATAACCATCGAGTTTGGATGCCAGACTTGAAAGGGCGTTTCTCAGTGCGTTCAGGAAAGGGCATAATCCAAAAGAAGTATGTTCAGGAGGATACTTATGCTGTTTTATGGCGTAAAACTGTGCATCCAAGTCTGGCGGCACAAAACTGGAAGATTGAAAGGGGGGCTTGTGCGACACTTGACAAGGTTCAAAGTAGATTCAAAATCAGTCTTGTGAATAGATTCTACTTGTGTAAGACAGAGGAGGAGACGCTGGCGCATATTTTGTGGCATTGTGACTTCGCAGTTCAGGTTTGGGACTGGATCACTTCCATTTTTAATTTAACTCCTCATTTGAATCTTATTACTTGTTATAAAGCTGCCAAGAGGAAGAGTCGCATGATCAAGGACATTTGGTTAACAACAATTTTGGTTGTAAGAGCTGAACTGTGGCTTACTCGCAACAGAATTGTTTATGAGAAGAAAACAACAAATCTAGAGTTTTTCAAGAAGCGTGTATTTCATTTGATGATGAACATTCAGTTCGCTTAAAAAGCTAAATGCACAACTGTGTGTATGATTTGAACATTCTAAATTTCTTTAGAGTGCAGCATAGGTTGGTTAAGAATATTCAGCCTTTGGAATGTTCTTGGAGTCCTCCACCAAGAGACGCTTTACTCCTCTGCTGTGATGGTGCTGCTAAGGGTAATCCTGGCCGTGCGGGAGCTGGTGTGGTTGCTATAGATGCAGATTGTAATGTGGTTGGTGCTATGAGTATCGGTCTTGGAATTGCTAACAATTATATGGCTGAATTATTTGGTATTATTGTGGGGATTGAATGGGCTGTGCAATGGGGTATGAGACGCATTATTGTTCGTTCAGATTCGATAAGTGCAATCACTGATTTTTCTAATTCGAATGTTCCTTGGACGATCATGCTTCGTTGGGAGATTATTCAAGGCATCTACGACTCAATTTCTTTCGAACATACTTATAGAGAGGCGAATTTTGCAGCGGATGTCATGGCAAAAAGAGGCTGTTTATTAAGAAATGGTCAAGGTCTGAATCATGTTGGAAGACCTGTTTTTCTTTCTTCTATTGAATCTCCTTATGTTTCGTATTTTAGATTCAAGTAGCTTATGATTTTTTTGGGGTCTCTTGACCTCTTTTTCTTGTATTCTCTTCTGTACATATTGTTATTTATTAATACAATTTGGACTTACCAAAAAAAAAAAAGAGTATGTCTCATATTGCTCATCAAACCGCGCACGTGTAGCCACACTATTCACCATTCTAACTTCTCTAAGCATCTCCACCTCAGCTTTTACCAACAGCAGGCGAGTTAGCTCATGATCCCTTTCGTAAGGGACAACCAGTATTGGCACAAGGGCCAAAGCCAAAGTATAACCATGAAGACGATGAGTCATCCGCTGCAAAATATAACTAATACTTAAAAGGAAAATGAAATACTTGAAAGATACTAAGGCATCTCCATTTACCCCTACTTATAGAAACATATGGAAACACCACATTAATTACTATCCAACCATAATAATAAATGAAGGTAATCAAACAGTAAATATGTCTCACAAAGGGAAAGCAAATCATCAAGATCCTCAGTCTAACCAAAAACAAAATAAAGAAAGTGTTGTTCAAAAACAAAGAAAGTATTGTTCACAATCATCAGAAAATATCCAACGCGACCAGTTCCACCCTCTTCCTAGTCAAGCGCCTATTGACCTCCTCCGCAGCATCCCGAGCGATCTTCAAATCCTTGGGGGCTCGACCCACGTCAGCCATCAGTTGGTCATATGCCTCCTTCTTAGCATTGGCAACATCGAGCAAACACTTGTGTTCCCGTTCCAACTCCTAAATCTCGCGAGGCAATGTGGTTCGCGCACTATGGATCGCCTTTGCCAGGTCTAACAGGTTCTTAAGCCATTGGATAGGGAATCGAAGAACTAGATAAGTCTGAATGATAGCGTCCCACTTCCTCAACACAACTGGATCAACAGGGGTTTCCTCCGCCAGGGAAACGCCCTCCGCTATGTCGATCAAATCCTCGTTGGCCACGATTAGAGAGTTGACCGGCATTTCTTCATGAACACACATGTGGCCAAACTTTTCCACTATGCGCCGATAGGTGGCCGCTTTTTTGGAGTTACCAAAAAAAAAGTGGCCGCTTTAGACGAAGGGACCCAAAACCCATGTACCAATGCGTAGCGGTTATCCACACCAGCCTCCGCCGCGGAAATAATATTAGGATAACGGAAATGAGGATCCTCCAGAATAGTCATCAGCTCAGCATTGGTACCCACACTATGAGAGACCTTAGGTGTCGGCTTGGAAGGCTTTTGTCGCTTATCATTGGTGCTCCCTGACTCGCTACCCTTGACTTGTTGGTTCGAGCCGCTCCCCTTACCATGAGCGCCATCTCGTTTTCCCCTGTTCCGAAGAAAAGAAAGAAGGACATAAGCAAAATACTCCAACACAGCAAGGAAATGAAACTCAAAATACATAACCAGATTGGAAGGAGGGAGAGGATTAGTAGGAGAATGAATCGATTGGCGAGAAGAAGAAGAAGAGCTTGACACAGCCGGCTCCGAGTGATCTAATGAGAGATGAAAGTAAAAGAAAAGAAGAAAATAAAATAATCTTGTCAAAAGAATATAAGAAGTGAAGACGTATATATAGATCACCAAACGCATTTAATATTCACAACAGAAACATTTTAACTGGCACGTGTCGGTATTTAAACTTAACAAATAAAATATGGTACACTCACGGGATTTAGAAGGGGAAGAACTCTGAATTTTGGAGCTACTTTTAAGACCACTACCCTCATGGGAGTAGTCATGCACAGAATGATCTGACTCGGACTCGTCCCCTGCACCCAGCATATCGGAAGGAGTATGAAGAGGATGATTGGGATCCTTAATTGTTGTTACAATTAGAGGATGAGTAGACTTTAGAATCATACGGGGAGAGAGTATTTCAGAACCACTCTGACTAACCGATCGGCCAAGTTGGTGTTCCACGCGCTCGATGAAGGTACTTGTGGATGATGACCCCATTTTGTAGCCTGCGGGGAAAACGGAGGAGAAACATTAGCAGTACGAATGGAAAGTAATCGCGGAATAGGAAGCACACCAGCATCTCGTTTCATCTTCTTAGCCAGCCGATCAGCCCTCCACTCGCTGATAGGCAGGTTAATATACTCTTCAACGAGGAGGCCCCTAGGTTTGCATCCGATAGGAGGAGAGTTCTAGAAGAATATGGCAAACCAACATAAAGAAACTAAATGCAGGATTTGATTGAAAATAACAAGAGAAAAGAAAAGAAAGGTACCTTAGCCGGAGGAGATGCAACCAGAGGAATATTCAAAGGATTCATTGGTTGAGTACACCTTCTTTTCTTAGAGCCAGATGGAGGTAAAGCACTACCCTTCCCATCCTCTTGAGAAGATTCGTCACCCGAAAGAGGATCCTAGCTGGTCACGAGCGGGTGAAGAAGACGACCCTTGTTACTGGAGGATAACTTGTACTTCTTGGCAGTCTCAGCATTCAACTTCACACGGCCTGATGCGTGCATCTCTTTGAAATCCTCCCTGGTTAAAGCCGGAGGAGCATATGGTTCTTTGATAAGAAGAGTCAACACATTCCGGATGACGCTGTTGCGGTACCCAAGCCACTCATTGGTAACACTAACGTGTCGACGAGACTGGGGTTGGAAGAAATCAAAATAGCATTGGAGACCACTCATCCGAAGACCACTCTTCAAGACAAAGCGATCAAAACTCTTTCGAACTTCTCTATCTTCTTTCATCGAGGAAGGAAGGGGAAGGTCATAAGGGACCCCCTGATCAAATCCTATATGCCGAGCCACACGAATAGTGTTGTATGTCTCAGATGAGAACTTCCCGCCATAGAAACCAGGAAGACGTCCGGGTAAAGTAGAAACAATGATGTCGAAGTCATCAGCGGAAGGCGTATCCGCAGAAGTCATCCTCCTCTGAGATTGAATAACAAAATCTTATCTTATACTAATATAAAGAAAAGAGGTATTTTGGTTGGTCACAAAAGGACAAAATAGCTTGGTGTAACCTTGATATTACTAATATGACCTTAAATATCAACCACTACTATACATATGTATTCAAGGTTAAAAAGGTATATTAAATCAATATTTACATAACTATAACCTTATATACTTAAAATTGATCTTGGGCATGTCAAATTTAAACTTGGGCATGTCAAATTTAATCTTGGGCATGGGCATGAAAGGACAAGCCTATGGTCTTGGGCATCTCAAAATTGATCCTAGGCATGTCAAATTGAATCTTGGGCATGGGCATGAAAGCACAAGCCTACGGTCTTGGGCATCTCAAAATTGATCCTAGACATGTCAAATTTAAACTTGGGCATGTCAAATTCAATCTTGGGCATGGGCATGAAAGCACAAGCCTACGGTATTGGGCATCTCCAAATTGATCCTAGACATGTCAAATTTAAACTTGGGCATGTCAAATTGAATCTTGTTTTTTTTTTCTTTTTCTGCAACACATTTATTATCATCAGATTCACCATCATGATTCGTGCATAATCTAGATTAATCTTCTATCTTATCCAATACAATATAGATATGGCATGGATGTAACTGGGAAAGTTGAACAAGAAAAAAAAAAAAGGAGACCAAAACGACTCGTATCTCCTCCATTAAAGATGCTCTTTGAATTCTCAGGCTTTCATGGGAGACAAGCTAATGCTGCACCATAACAGAGTTTCGGTTTGTCTTCTATATTTCAGAAGTAAGGTCTAAACCGCCCCGGCCTTCTAAACCTGGGAACTTTCCCAAATCCATAAGGAGAGTAGAAGTACGGGGGCACATATGGTCTTATGTATCTGGAACCCATGTAAGGGTTGAAGCGCCCTCGGAACATTGGTTCTCTTAGCAGAAACTTTAAGTTGACGACCATGGGCATGGGCATGAAAGCACAAGCCTACGGTCTTGGGTATCTCAAAATTGATCCTAGGCATGTCAAATTGAATCTTAGGCATGGGCATGAAAGCACAAGCCTACGGTCTTGGGCATCTCAAAATTGATACTAGGCATGTCAAATTGAATCTTGGGCATGGGCATGAAAGCACAAGCCTACGGTCTTGGGCATCTCAAAATTGATCCTAGACATGTCAAATTTAAACTTGGGCATGTCAAATTGAATCTTGGGCATGGGAATGAAAGCACAAGCCTACGGTCTTGGGTATCTCAAAATTGATCCTAGGCATGTCAAATTTAAACTTGGGCATGTCAAATTTAATCTTGGGCAGTTTTTTTGGTAAATCCAAATTGTATTAATAAATAGCCAAAATTACAACCAGTAAGTAAGAAAAGAGGCAGAGAACCCCAAAAAACTTACAAACTAAACAAATCTAAAATAACATACATAAGGTAATTCAATTGAAGCAATAAAATCAGGTCTTCTATCGTAACTCAAACCTTCACCTTCATTCAACCAACAACCTCTCTTGGCCATCGTTTCTGCAGCAAAATTTACTTCTCTATAAGTATGCACCAAACGAATTGTGTTATATCTATTATTCACCTCAACCCATCCATGTCTTAAAAACCAAGGCACAACATCAATATCACCCAAGAACACCAAAACAACACCCATATAGTACGAATACAAATGTCTCTAACTTCAAACTTAACAGTCCATTCCAACCCCACAATAACACAAAAAAGCTCCGCAATGTAATTTGTTTGGATACCAAAACCAACACTCATAGCTCCCAAAATATTATCACCCTCATCCCTAACAACCACTCCAGCACTAGCTCTTCCCGGATTTCCCCTAGCCGCACCATCACAACAAAGCATCAATTCATTATTATTAGGAGGAATCCAAAAACACTCATTTGGCTGCATCACCTTAACCCTCCTATGCTGAAATCTAAAGAAAGAGAGAACCCTTAGCTCATCTTGATTGTTGAACATATCACCCTTCAACCTTCTCGTATACTCATGAATCTGATTAAACACCTTCTTGTGGAAAAAGTGCCAGCTAACTCTTTGATTTCCATAAACGAAGCTATTACGAGTCAACCATAACTCCGAACGAATTACAAGAATAGACAACAACCAAACATCTTTAAACATACGACTCTTCCCCTTAGCTTGTTTATATGCTGTTGTGAGGTTTTGGTGAGGAGTGAGACCAAAAATCTCAGAAATCCATAGCCACGCCTTCGAAGCAAAATCACACGACCATAAAATACGATCCAAAGTTTCATCCTCTTTGTTACACAGGTAACACTTGTTAACCATCTGATACTTGAATCTACTTCTTACCTTGTCTAAAGTCGCACAAGCCTCCCTAAGAAGCTTCCAATTCCTTGCAGCAAGAAAAGGATGTATTGACGGTCTCCAAAGAAGATTTGCGCCCTCCAACTTAGGTTACTTCATGCGAATCAACTCCTTGGCAGAGCTAACCGTGAACTTACTGATGAAAGCACAAGCCTTTGTTCTGTCTCCTAATTTTGCTCTGGCGATTTGGGATTTTTGTTTTTTTTTCAAAAAACTTTTTTCCGGGCTTCATCTTGGATCATCACTTTGGTGATCAAAGATGGGTGAACAGTCCGTTGGTGATTTAGGTCATCAAAAATTAACTTTTGCTGAACTTGTTATGGCAAAAAACAAATAAACCCATGTTTGTATGGCTATTGATATCAATTCTCTTCCAAACCCTACTACCAAAGATGGAAAACCAGCACTAGTAATCTCTCATGATTATTATGAGGAAGGTTGTCATATATGGCGATTCAGTCTCATTGGGAGGTTGGATCTCAAAGGTGTTAAACTTAACGATATTACAAATAATTTGGAACAACAATGGAATCTGGGAGAAGCTAGGGTTCATTTCATCCCCATGAATCGTGGTTTCTTCATAATTAAGCTATCTACTCAGGAAGACAAGGCAAAGGTTTATAGAGATGGAAACAAAGAGCCATGGATTGTGAATCAACAGCCCTTACGTTTGATAGAATGGTACCCAGGGTTTGATGCTGACAAACAATGCATATCCCATTCTACCGTATGGGTCAAGTTTCCAGGTCTACCAGTCGAGATTTGGGTTGAGAAGAATCTTTTATCGTTAGGTAAATTTCTTGGAACCCCTATTGTGGTAGACAAAAGAACCCTAAACCATGAATACGGTCATTATGCTTCTGTTTTGATTGATGTTGATTTTTCAAAGCTCAATTCTGATTCTGTTCATGTCGAAGTGGGAGGTCGCAACTTTTGGCAGCCCTTTGAAATCTTAAAGAAACCGAAGTATTGTTCTAAGTGTAAGATTTTTGGACATTCAGACTCCGAATGTAAAAAAAAAAACATGTTACGCCAGTTCAGCAAGCTGGTGCTACAGCTGGTACGTCTGAGCAAGCTGGTTCTTCAGTTGGCGCGTCTCAGCAATCTTCTGCTCTTGTTATTCATCAAGGTGACCAAAATTCGGCATGGCAAGTTACAACTCATAAGAAGAATGGCAGGAGAAATTGAAAAGGTCCATCTCAACCTAATGTTCAACATAAAGTTGTGAGCGTTAAAGGCACTGTTGAGAAGGAACGACAATTACAAGATGATTTAGCTATTTCCGAAGCTGTTTTGCATAGTGATTTAGCTGAGTTTGAAAGAGCCAAATAAGCTAAACTTATGCATTCAGTTTTAGTTACCAAGGCAAACTCGGTGAGTACTTCTGCTTTGAGTACTAAGACAGGTGGGAATATTGAATTGGCTAGAACTAAACTTCCTAATCCTGGTAGGATTCCTTTATCATCTTTGCAAACACCGGTGTGTGACGCTCTTGAAACTAGTTCTGAATATGTATCTCACAATAAGTTTAACATCCTGGGTGCGAACTATGTGGGAGAATCTTCTAATAATCAGCTACATGATATTAATATGGTTGACGAAGTTGCTAAACATGCTAAGCAGCAGCAGTTGATAGCTCTTCAATATAGAATTAATGCTTTGAAAAATAATGATGTTATGTCTGATTCGGAGGATGAAACTGAACTGGGAATCCGTGCTAGGAATGGTTCTTCACCAAGACTCAAGTCCTCCTCAAATACTTCTAATCAAGTAAAGCTAACTAAACCTCAAAATCCCAAGGTTTAATATGCATGTTCTCTTTTGGAATATTAATGGAGTTGCTCGTGAGGAAGCTCAATGTAAACTTAGGGAGTTACTAAGGGAATTCAAACCTGGTATTTTTTGTCTTGCGGAACCAAAGGTGCACTGCTCGGTTGCTTTTGGCAACAGACTTCAACTTGAAGGTTTTTCTTCTCATGTTATTCATAATGCTACGGCTAATAGTATTGCTAATATTTGGGTTTGTTATCTGAATTCAATAAGTCCTTCTATAATCAATAGGAGTAAACAAGCCATTACTATTGAGGTTGAAGGAGTTCATATTTATTTTGTTCATGCTAGCTATGTTCAAGTTACTAGAAGAAGACTTTGGCAGCAACTTAATCTCCAAGATGAGGATAAGCCATGGCTTGTTATGGGTGATTTTAATTGTATTATTCGTATTGATGAGAAGAAGGGAGGTCTTGAGCCAAGAACTTCAGCTATCAATGAATTTTCAGATTGGTTAGATGGCAATAATTTTTTTGAAGCGGATTCATTGGGTACAAAATTCACTTGGACAAATAGCCAGTCGGGCACTGATAAAATTATTAGTAAACTTGATCGTGCTGTTATTAATGCTGCTTGGCTTGCAAAGTTTGAGAATTGGTGGTCTAAAGCTCTTCCTAGAGAATTTTCCGACCATTCAACTCTCTTGGGTTATCCTTTTGCTGTTCCAAGACCTAAGAGTGCTCCTTTTCGTATTCAGAAAATATGGTTTTTGTACGCTGATTTTCTTCGTATGGTTAGTGAAAGTTGGAATATGCCTGCTCACGGTTCTCTCGACTTTATTTTTACTTATAAATTGAAGAGACTAAAAGGTGTGATCAAAGAATGGAATCTTATGGTTTTTGGTAATATTCATTCTCGGTTGAAGCAAGATCAATTGAGGTTTGAAGCTGCTGCTCTTCGTTCGGATGAGAATCCTATTGATATTACTAATCTCAATCTTATGAAAGAGGCTATGTCTAAGCTAACTGAAACGCGTCTTCAGCACAACACTATGCTTAGACAAAAAGCTAGAAATCAATGGCTTGTGGAGGGTTCAAGCAATTCTACTTTATTTCATAATAGCATTCGTATTCGACGAAGTGCTAATACTATTTCTGAATTAGTCGATGATGCCGGCATTACTATTTCAGATTATGACCAGTTTTTTTTTTTTTGCTAAGTCCAAAAGTTTATTAAAGCAAAAAAAAACGTAATTACTAGAATTACAATTTTGGAGCATAAAGCTCCCTACCCCCATAAACCAAGGGGGTAATATAACATAAGAAATAACTTAAAAATAACCTCAAACAAGAAAATTAAAAGAAGCTACCTAAATCTATAGCCAACTCCTCTCAATTTACTCCTGTTGTGCCCAACTTTGTACGATTTGCTTTTGGAAACAATTTCAGCCATAATGTCCGTATCAAAAGCATAATTACCAGGAAAAACCTCATCTTCATCCACATAAAATTCCCCATCTTCATCATCCTCAGAAGCATAATTACCAGGAACAAGTTTAATAGAAGATTGCTTTTTACCAGATTCAAGCTTACTAGAAGCCTGTTGTTTTGTCATTCTCTCCATTATGTCCTTTTTTTCCTTGAAAAAATCTTTTCGAAAGGATGGACTTCTAATGAAATTAGCACGAACTTCATCATTCTGAATTTCGCTAGCCACTTCTAGCTCCTCCCTTGTTAAAATATTGTTCAAATCAAACATGGATTCCTGGCTAGAATTTACCACAGAAGTTGAAGTTACCCCTTTAATTATATTGTCGTTTGAAAGCGTACCCCATTCTCTAGCATTTTTAACTTCAACCGCCATAGCAACCACATCCAATTCAGCATCATTCTCTTCCAAATCTTCATTGTTACTTGGCTGAACTTCCTCATCCACATCTCTTAAGCCAATTTCTGAACTCAGCGAGCCATATTTATTTTTACAAACGACTTTAGAAGAACATAACAAAGCATATGTGAAGGGTGTAAAAGTGAATTTAGAAGGAAAGCTCTTACCCTTAACAGGCGTCCAACCATCTTTGGAAGCACCAGCATCTCCCGAAATAGACTTGCCATCCAAAACAGAAGTTACGGACTTGTTTCCCAAACTAACGTTTTCTAAAACACAAGTTGATTTTGAAACAAAAACCAAATCCGTGACGGTCACTGACTTAGACTTAACCAAATCAGCGTTTGTGTTGGACTTAACTTCCATAACCTTCTCGGAAATTTCAGAGTTTGTATTGGACTTAACTTCCATACTTTCCCGGAATTAGACTTATTCACGGACTGAGAATTTTCCTTGTCCACTGATTGGTTTTCCGAACTATGCTTGGACAAGGATTTAGCAGCACTTCGAACAGCAATATCTTTTTTTCCAGCAATAGCATTCTTACATCTAATTAACTTCATCTGAGCTTCCCTAAACTCCATCTCAGAGCTAGCTAGCTCTTTCTCCAATTGTTTCGTGCTTGAAATACTATCATTCTTAGCTGCACCATTATCCTTTTCACCACTCAACGCATCTTTTTGAGCCTCATCAGCCTATTTAGAGCTGGACGCACCACCATAACTCAACATATTACCATGAACAGGAACGTTAATATCTTTACTTTGTTTTCCAGGCTCCTGCCTATTGTTTTCACGTTCAACCACTTCCACGGTACCCATACTATTTTTAGCAACCTGCCAGACTTGTTTTGAAACTTTATTGCATGTGGTTTCCTTGCCAGCAGAATTTTTGTTAGATTTCTTCTTGCATTCATCATCCACATGCCCAATAATGTTACAAGCAAAACAAAATTTGGGATGGTTTAGAATATCTCTGTATTGCCAAAACTTCTTACCACCTACAGTTAAAGCTATGCGCTCTGGAATATGTTTTGAGAAATCAATATCCACCAAAACAGATGCAAAGTGACCGTATTCCGGATTTAAAGTTCTTTGATCAACCACAATTGGTGATCCCAGACTTTTGCACATTGAAAGCAAAGATTTCTCAGTCCACAACTCAATGGGGAGACCTGGAAAACGAACCCAAACAGCTGCATCGGAAGTTCTTTGTTTCTCCGAATTGAAACCTGGATACCAATCAATCAGTTTTAAAAGTTGTTGTTTAACGTACCACTTTGTTGAACGTACCTTCTCCTTATCAGCTTCATTAGATAACATGATGATGAAGAAACCCTTGGTCATCGGCATAAACTTACAGCTCGTAAGTTTCCATTGTTCTTCAAGGGTTTTTTTAAGTTCAAAAAATTTTAATCCCATAGGATCCAATCTAGCAATAAAACTGTGTTGGAAAGGTTTACACCCTTCTTGAAAGAAATCCGTAGGTATCTCTAAAGCAGGCTCACCATCAACAAGACTAGGGTTTGGTAACTTTAAAACATCAATTGTTGTTGGGTTTAGGGTTTGACGCCTCTTAACTGTTTCAGCAAACGATTTTTTGTTAACTTGATTAAGATTAGAGGTGTTTGGATCAGAAACCATAGATTCAATCATCTTGAAACAACCTAAGCTTTTCAAGATCAAAAAATCACGTGAAAAAAAGATGAAAACTCAAAAACGCCAAGAGAAAAAAACGGACTTTCTCTTTCCTCTCATCTTGAGATTAAGTTTCAGAATGATTATGACCAGGTCCGTGATCATGTTGTGCAATATTATGAGAGCAAATTCAATGGCCAAGAGTTGGACTATGATTTTAGTTTATTTGATTATGAGCATCCTAGAATCTCGGAGGTGGAGAGTCTTGCCATGGATAGATTACCTTCTCCGGAGGAAATCAAACAAGCTGTTTTTGATTTAGGAGCTGACAGTGCTCCAGGTCCAGATGGTTTTTCTGGTTGTTTCTATCGTCATTGCTGGGATATTATTCAGGATGATTTGATTAAGGCTAGTACTTTTTGTTGGGATACTGGTCAAATTCCAAATGGGATCAATTCTAGCCTCATCATTTTGCTTTCGAAGGTAAGAGGTGCAAACACTCTTCGTAATTTTCGACCTATTGGTCTTAGTTCAAATTTTTTACTAAGATTCTTGTTACTAGGCTAGGCAGTGTTTTGGATAATCTGGTTTCTGAGGAACAGGTTTCGTTTATGAAAGGGCGTAATATCCATGAAAACATTAGTTTGGCTTCTGAAATGGTTAATGAACTTCACATTAAGCGCAAAGATGGTAGTATTGGCCTCGAGATTGATATTTCTCAGGATTTTGATACGCTGAGTTGGGCTTTTGTATTGGAGGTTTTTCGTAGATATGGTTTCTCGGAACAATGGTGCACATTGATTCATAATATCTTGAATTTAGCTAGAATCTCTATTCTTTTGAATGGCAGTCCTGAGGGTTATTTCAAAATTAATAAAGGTTTGCGTCAAGGGGATCCCCTTTCTCCTCTGATTTTTGTCTTGATTCAAGATGTTCTTAGCAGAAATATTACGAAGCTTTTTCGTGATAAAATGTCTCACATGGTTACAAGAGGTGGTATCTCTCCTACTCATCTTTTCTTTGCTGATGACATTATAATTTTTTGTAAAGGCAATTTAAAAAGTCTTCATAACCTTGTGGACTTGTTAGGCAAGTATCAAAGAGCTTCTGGTCAACCTGTTTGTCGACAAAAGAGCAAGATTTATTATGGTGGTGGTTTTTTTTTTTTTTTTTTTTTTTTTTTTGATAAGTCAAAATTGTATTAATCAAGAAAAATATATACAAGGTAGAGTACTTACCTTGCTGATTATTTGTGGATGAGTGTTGCCAGTTTTCCGGACAAATATTTGGGAGTTCAAATAATGCCAGGTACGATTAGATACCGTCATATTTCTAATGTGGTTGATAAGATAAAATCTCAACTAGCTGGTTGGAAGGGGTTTTCTTTATCTTTTCATGATCGTATGGTGGGGATTATTCAAGAATTTGGATGCCAGATTATACTGGCTCTTTCACCGTTAGTTCAGCAAAAGACTTGATTCGTCAAAGATATAGCACTTTTGCTGGTGCGTCTCTTATTTGGAAGAAAGAAGTTCACCCAAACCTGGATTCTCAGAATTGGAAATTTCTTAGAGGCGTGTGTGCTACTTATGACGTTATTAAGACCATATTCAAAATTCAGCTTGCAAACAAGTGTAGTCTTTGTGGTTTGGAGGAAGAAACGCTTAACCATGTTCTTTTCCATTGCAGTTTCGCTGGCCGTGCATGGAATTGGATTAATGATATCTTTGGTTTAGTTGCTAATGAAAATCTTGTGGTTTCTGTCAAAGCAGCAAAAGGGAGGAGTGCTATGGTGCGTGATCTTTGGCTGATTGCTAACCTTGTCATCTGGTCGGAGCTGTGGGCAGTTCGTAACAAAGCTGTTTTCGAATACCAAAAGGCTAACTGGAGCTTGTTTTTCAAGAGGGTGCTGAAGTTAATTCACGAGTATACTGTTCGACTTAAAGGTTGCATGAAGAACTGTGCTGAGGACGTCATCATCCTTGACTACTTCCGTGTTCAGCATAGAAAGGTTAAGTTTTGCGAGCCAATTGAATGCTTTTGGCAACCTTCGGAAGATGATGAAGTTCAAATTTGCTGACCATCTTAGGATGCGTCATGATGATTGAAGCACTTGTTAATGAACCTAGCACCTCTAATCAGAGTCATGCTAAGAAACTTTCATTTGTTGATACAATTAAGAAGAGGGTAACCCTAAATCCAATATCTGTTGATATTTCAAAGTTACCTAACCCTACTTTGGTTGATGGAGAGCCTGCTCTTGAGATTCCTAATGATTTCTTCCAAGATGGTTGTAAACCTTTTCAAAACAGTTTTATTGCTAGGTTAGTTGCTACGGGTTTAAATTTCAATGATGTTACACAAAACCTAGAAGATCAATGGAAGCTTGGCGTGAATAGGTGCAAGTTTGTGCCAATGAGTAAAGGTTTTTTTGTTATTATGTTATCAAGTTCAGATGATAAGGAGAAGATTCGTGCTTCAAACTGGTTTGTCAATCATCATGAGCTGAAGTTAATAGATTGGTACCAAGGGTTTAATTCAGAAAAGCAAAAGACTTCTCATGCTGCTGTGTGGGTGCGTTTTCCAGGGCTTCCAATGGAGTTATGGACAGAAAACTCGCTCATTTCAATGGGAAATTTTTTTGGAACACCAATTGTGGTGGATCAAAGAACCCTAAATCTAGAATATGGCCACTTTGCTTCTATTTTGGTGGATATTGATTTTGCAAAACATATCCCTGAGCGTATTGCTTTAACTGCAGGTGGAAGCAAATTTTGGCAATATCAAGATATTCCTAATGCTCCTAAGTTCTGTTTTGCTTGTAATCTCATAGGACATACTGATGATGAGTGTAAAAAGAAGACAAATGCACCTTCAAGTAAAGAGAAAACCAAACAGGTTGAAGGTGTTGCTTTGGCTAATAAGAAGAAAGGGAATAACTAACAATGGCAGGTTAAACAAAAGAAAGATGATGATGCAATTGCAGCTAAAGATAATATTGTTGCACGTAATAATTCTGTCAATGCAGGCCATGCACAGTCCGTGGGTGTTTTGGCAAAAAATAAAAACGCTCCTCCTGAAGTAGGTACAAGTAATGGGCAGCATCAAACTAGTGTTGGTGAAGCAAACCAGTTGGAAACGGAGCTTGCTAAAGCTGCTGATGAGTATCGTGAAGCTCAGATGAAGTTTATTAAGTGCAAAAATGCTATTGCAGCTCAGGAGGCTATAACTGTACGTAAGAAAAAAGATGGCATGGTTGCCCAGAACGTTACCACACCAAAGGCCGTGTCAAGCTTGAATAAAAACCCTAAGTCCGTGTCTAAACAAAATACGGAAACTGATATTTCCGTGGCTTTGGAAGGAAAATAGGACGCTATTTTGAAACCTTCAGATTCCAATATTAACAAGGACTCTATGATTTCTAAAGAACATTGGACTGAAGTGAAAGGGAAGAAATCCCCTAGTAAAGGTAATCCTTTCTCTTTTACTCATTTTGAGAATGATTTTACTCCTTATGTGGATGCGTTATTGCAAACTGAAGTTGTGGTTAAAAACAAATATGATGTCCTATCATCTGAGTTAGGCCTTGATAATGTTAATATTGAGGAGGAGGAGGAACAAGTATTGGAATCTAGTGACTTAGATGTTAGTATGGGATCTAAAGATTGGGGCGAAGTTGATGTTGACATTTTAGCAAGGAAAAAAGCTAGGAAAGTTGCCAAACAGGCTGCTAAAAGCATAGCAAAGCGTTCTTTGCAATCTGATTCAAGTTTGGAATTTTCTCCCAGCAAGTCTAATGAGGAATCTCCAAGCCATGACACTAACATGGAAATTCAAGCCGGGTTGGTTGACACTGTTTTTTATATGAATAACATTTTGTCTAAGGAAGAATTAGAGGTGGCACGCAATATTCAGATTGAAGATGTGCGTGCTAAGTTCATTAGAAGTCCAGCTTTTAGACAAGATTATTTCAAAGAAAAGAAGGAGCAAATGGAAAGAATGAATCCAAAGAAAAAATCCCCTAGTAAGTTTTATCCTATTAAGCTTGTTACTGGTAACTTTGCCACTGAGGATGAAGATGGAGAGTTTTATGTGGATGAAGATGAAGATATCTTGGGTAATTATGCTTTTGATACGGAGATAATGGCGGAAATTTTTTCCAAGAGAAAATCGTATAGAGTTGGTAGCAGCAGAAGTAAATTGAAAGGGGTTGGCTATAGATATAGGTAGCTTCTTTTAATTTTCTTGTTTAAGGTTATTACTTTAGTTATTTCTTAGAAGTTATTTAGACCCCTTTGGTTTATGGGGGTAGGGAGTTTTGAGCTCCAAATTTGTTATTCTTGTAATTACGTTTTTTTGTTATAATAAACTTTGGACTTAACAAAAAAAAAAAAAAATACGGCGCGTGGAAACCCTGGTGTTGCGGGTGCTGGTGTTGTTGCAAGAGATGCAATTTGTTCGGTCCTTGGAGCTATTTCTATTGTATTTGGAATTACAACAAACTACTTGGTTGAATTGAATGGTATTATTGTTGGTATGGAGTGGGCTGTTAGGTGGGGTTTTAGACGTATTTGCATAAGATCTGATTCATCTAGTGTTGTTGAAGCTTTGAAGAATTCTAATCTGCCTTGGTTTGCTAGACAAAGGTGGAGGACAGTTTGTAGTCATTATGATACTATAAGGTTTATTCATACCTATAGGGAGGCGAATTTCTCGGCTGATGCTATGGCAAAAAGAGGTAGTTTTCTTGGTAAGGAGGAGGGTCTACATCATGATGGAAGACCTGATTTTTTGCTTTCAGTTGAATATCCAAATGCTACTTATTTTCGTTTCAAGTAGTTTGCAAGTTTTTGGGGCTGCTGTGACCTCTTTTCTTGTAAACTATTTGTTATCTATTTTACTCCACGCCCCCGCGAATCTTTGAGCAATGATATAATTACCATAATTTTTCCCACCTTTCTTTTCATCTAAGCGCAAAATGAGAGGAAAGAGAAAGTCTGGTTTTTTCTCTAGGTTTTTTTTTTCACGTTTTTGAGTTTTTTGAGTTTTCCTTCACTTTTTGATTATCTTAAGCAACTTTGTTTGTTTAATGATGATTGAATCTGTGTTGTTTGATCCTAGTACTTCTAATCAAAATCATGCTAAAAAGCCAACGTTTGCTGATACAGTTAAGAGGCGTCAAACCCTAACCCCAACAACAATTGATGTTTCAACGTTACCAAACCCTAGTCTTGTTGATGGTGAGCCTGCTCTAGAGATACCTAATGATTTCTTTCAGGAAGGGTGTAAGCCTTTCCAACACAGTTTTATTGCTAGGTTGGATCCAACAGGATTAAAGTTTTCTGAAGTTAAAAAAGCTCTTGAAGATCAATGGAAGATTGGTTGTAAGTTTGTGCCTCTGACCAAGGGTTTTTTCATTATTATGTTAACTAATGAAGCTGATAAGTAAAAGCTACGTGCAAACAAGTGGTATGTTAAACAGCAAGCTCTTAAAATGATGGATTAGTATCCAGGATTCAATTCAGAGAAGCAAAGAACCTCCCATGCTGCTGTTTGGGTGCGTTTTCCAAATCTCCCTATTGAATTATGGACTGAGAAATCATTGCTTTCAATGGGTAAATCTCTTGGATCACCAATTGTGGTTGACCAGAAAACCCTAAACCTTGAATATGGTCACTTTGCAGCGGTTTTGGTGGATATTGATTTCTCTAAACATACCCATGAGCGTATCTCCCTAACTGCAGGTGGTAGAAAGTTTTGGCAATATGTTGATATTCAGAATCCTCCTAAATTTTGTTTTTCATGTAATATTATTGGGCATGAGGATGCTGATTGTAAGAAGAAGGTTAAAAACAAAACGTTTGGTAAGGATGTCAAATCTGCTAGCAAGGAACCTACCACACATACAACTTCAAAACAAGTCTGGCAGGTTAAACGTAATAATACTGGGAATGTGGTAGAAGTTACACCAACAATGGAGGAAAATTTAGATAATAATCTGGTTAAACAAAGTGTTGCAGGTTCAAGGAATGATAATAAAGTTGTTGATTCAGTTCAGCTGCGTGTTGATTATGAACAGGAAGCTAAGAAGGATAGCATAATTGATGCTTCACTTGAACAATTGGAGGCAGAACTAGCTAGCTGTGTGGAAGAATTTCGTGAAGCTCAGTTAAAGTTGATTAAGTGTAAAAGCGCTATTGCTAATCAGCAAACCCTTGCTGCACGTTCAAAACAAAATACGGCTGTCCATGCAAATCATGCAACGTCAGTGAAGCAAGCTCAGTCCGGGAACAACAATTTGGTTGGTATGATAAAAGAAACTCCAGAGTCCGTGTCCAACCTAAATTCTTTGTCTCAGCCAGAGTTTGTGTCGCAACAAAATTCTGATCCTAAGAAAAACACGAATTTGGCTTTGGAAAACAATCCCGTTAGTTTGGAAAACAAGTCGGGAGATGCTGGGACTTCTAAAGAGGGATGGACGCCTGTTAAAGGTAAGAAATTCAGTTTTATGCCTTTAACAGATGCATTGTTATGCTCTTCTGAAATTGTTTGTACAAATAAATATGAATCTTTGGAATCAGAACTTGGTTTTAGAGAGATAGATGTGGAAGTTCAGCCAAATAATAAGGAAGTTTTTGATGAGAATGAAGCTGAATTGGATGTGGCATTTTTTTTTTGCTAAGTCCAATGGTTTATTTCAGCAAAAAAACGCAATTACAAGAATTACAAAATGAGGGCTCAAGGCCCTACCCCCATAAACCAAAGAGGTGATAGAAGAAAACAAAACACATAAGAGGTTTACAACCCTAAAAACACATAGCTAAAAAGAAAGCGAAAAAACAAAAGACTAAACGCCTAATTTTCTTCACTGCTTGTAATGTTCTCAATTTCCTTCATACACGCCTCTCTAAAAGAGTCATTATCAATGAAATATTTTCTGAATTTCTCATCATCAACAAGATTAAGTGCATCCACCTAAGGAATGGGGAATGCTTATAGATGACAATACAACTAAGAAAGATAAGGCTGTGGTAAGTGTCTCAGTTCCTGTGGTTCAAAATTCAACTAATAATTCAACTGAACCAAGTACAGATGATAAACGAAAAAAGCTTGCTTTCCTTAAAAGATTGGAGGCTATAAGGGAAAATCGTGAGTCTGAAAACATTCTCACAAAAGAAGAACTTGAGGAAGTAGGTAATATTAAGAATGATGATGTGCGTACCAATTTCATTAGAAATCCAGATTATATAAGAGACTATTTCAAGGAAAAGAGGGAGGTTACGGAAAGAGTTACAACAAAGAAAAAGCTTCAATCTCCTATTAAGCTTGTTCCTGGTGGCAATTATGCTTCTGATGAAGATGATTATGGTTATGATGATGCTTATGATGAGTATTATAATGAGCATTATGGAGACCTTGATTTAAGTCAAATGATTGCTGGTCTTATTCCTAAGAAGAAGAATTTTAGAGTTGGAAACAAAGGGCGCAAACGTTTTTAAATGTTCCTAGCTTTCTTCTTTTTATTATTTATTTGTGTTTAGAAGCTTATTATGAGCTTTTAGTGCCCCTTTGGTTTATGGGGGTGGGGAGGCCTTGAGCCTCCCATTTTGTAATTCTTGTAATTACGTTTTTTTTTGCTTTAATAAACCATTTTGACCTAGCAAAAAAAAATGTTATCTATTAATACAAATTTTTGACTTATCAAAAAAAAAATAACCGTGAACTTACCCTTGAAATCAGGTTTCCAAACTTTGTAATCTGCACCTCCTAATGGTCTTGGAATCAATTCAAGCACATTTCACCACTTAACCTTCTTGTTGCACTAGTTAATAAAAGATACTTTATACCTCACTATCCATATAACTATGGTATACTAGTGTTTATGTTTCTCATATTTTCAACAAAAGGAAACACGTTCGAAATGATTTACAAATCACCATAGAAATTGCTAATACACAATTATTAACCAATTATATGATTCACGCCAATTGATATAACACAAAGCACATATAATAAAGCTATTCAATATTTCATTATTCATTAGCAATGTGATATTAATCTAACACATATAAAAGATTATCACTTTAAGTCACAGCAGCCAAATCAATACTTGCTCTAATTTGTTTATGAGATTTATATTTCAACTAAATTGAAATCTCAAGTCTATTATGGATAAAAGCATTCACTAGTACGGTTTTTCATGTTATATCCAAAGTGACAAAGTACCAGTACAAATGATTGCATTATCTCACGCTAATCTAGAGCTTTGACACGGTTATTGGTATTATGGACAAACATGCGCAACGTCATATCTCCCAAAAAACAATTCATAATCGGAAAATAAAAATATGAGTTCTACATCTTCAAACTTCTTTCGAATCACCATTTCAAAAAAAAAAAAAAAAAAAAAAATCTCAAGGTTATGCCAGAAAAACTAGTTTAGTCAACAACATTTTAAGCCCGTCAGAATCAACAACGTTAACTATTTTGTAAAATATCTAAAAAATACTTTACAACTATAAAAATTCTGAAATTTGGTGTAGGTAACTATCACGATGTCTATTATATTTGGTTAAAAGAATTTATCAAAGTCCTTCTAAATTAAGAGATAACCTCGAAACTCTACAGCTGACCAAAAACTCAATTTTGTTTTCACTCCACAATTAACATCCTTAGTTTTCCAATATAGTATCAACATCAACTATTCACTAACAATCAATTATTTTTAAGGAAGTGACTAAATACAACCTTCGTTTTGAATATTTACAACCCCCAAATAATAAATAAATTTTTTGATAACCTTATTGACGTGGGTAAAAAACCCACAGTTAAACTTGTTTATTCATGGCTGAGTTTCTTCATTTCCTCATCGTTTCTTTCATGTTTTCTAATTACTGATGTTGCCAGTTGATGATTGCTTTCTTTGGAATAAATCTACAACTTTTTCATCATCTACTTCAAGCTACAGAAAAAAATTCATACTGAGGAAAAAAATCAAAACAATCCCAAACCCTAATTTTATTCATGGGTAATTATATTGTATGCAAATTACTCCCAGTAAAATTTAATTAGTTTATGTTTGATAATGAAATCAAAATCAAGTGATATTTAAGAAAATTTGATTTATATCAATAATTCTTTTCTTTGATCCTATGCATTAGATATCTCAATTTGTCTATATTTGAGAAAGCTGCATCATTGGATATCTATGTGGAATGAGCACTCCTTTTTCACTTAATCCATAATATTTAACCGACGACTTATTAGCGATGAGAACATTCAAATCATGTTCATGCCCAAAATAAATACGGCAGCAGAACCGAAGAATAGTGATAATGACAAAAGTGAGTTTGTTCACCTATATTAGATAGGTTTACTAATATTTTGTTTTCAAGAAGAGGGTTGTATTATAACTTTATGGGGGGTTGTATTTAGTCATTGCCATTTTTAATTATTAAAAAATTTAATATCTTAATATTGTTGGGTGCAATAATCAAAAACAAGAAAAAATAAAATAAACAAAAGTTGTTGATACTTAGCTTGTTCATGATGGAAGTGATCCATTTGACGAAACGAATGAGCCCCCAGACCTCTGCAACAACAACACGACAAAACTTTGGAAAAACAGAGTGAGTCACGTGTTCAACACGTTGTCCTTAAGGATGTAAGATCCAAATATCGCAACAACGACACACCAGCGAAAATCTCATCAACAACGATTGCGAGGACGTCGTAAAATAATTATAGGAATGACATAACAGATGACAACAGTGTAAACATGACTAAAGTGTGGTAATTTAGCGAAATTAAAGATGTTTGCGAAATTAACATTTACAAGCTCGCGAGGTTACCGCAAGCCATATCCGAAATTAAAGGACAGCTTAGCTGTCATCCACTATGTAAACACCTATATAAAGAGGAGAGCAGGAGAGAGAGTGGAGAGACAATTTTGTAAGAGAGAGAGGATACACATTTTTGTAAAAGAGAGAGAGATTTATTTTCTTTATCATCTTCTTCCCTTAAAACTAGATCTGGAGCTCTACTAAATATCCATTAATGGAGATTCTCAATGTAACCCAAATGTTATTTTAATAATCATAGTAAAGAACCCTAACCCCGTGGATGTAGATCACATTGATCGAACCACGTAAATCTTGTGTCTTATTTTACAATTTTACAATTTTAGCACTTTAATCTTTATTTTGATTATGAAATAGATTTAGATCTAGAAAATATTATATGGGGTGTGTTGTGGGATTTCCTGCAACTATATTTTGGCCCTAGAAACAAGGAGGAGTAAAAGATTTATCCTTCCTGTAATTTATTGGTTCAAGAAATTTCCATGAAGATTAATTACTGTTCATATTTTTCTAGATTTACAAAGTTTAGGTTCAAAAATGGAAATTTCATGGGAGAAATCACACTTTCAGGGAGTACACATCATTAACAATTCAAAGACATGAAAAGAGTAAGAGAAAAATTAGTTGCTGTGGTGAAATTCAGGGAAGAAAGCTAGAAGATTTCCATATTCAGGAGAAAAAGCAAGAAGCAAATTGTTGAAAGAAATTAAGGAAGGACGAAGAGAAGATAAGAGACAGATGCTGCAATTTTTATCATAAACAGAAATTCGCACAGATGGTTCAAGGCTGAGAGAACAAACAATAGGTCATGGGTTCGAATTCGCAGAGATACATAGTTTTCATTTTATTATCATCTTCAGTGGCGAATAAGAGAATAAGGAAAAAAATTATGAGTTAATTTCGCAGAGAAGTTCTTGAACAGTTGGTCCAGAGAACAACATGTGTGTTTGTGGTCGCAAGTTCGAATTCGCCTGTGAGCATAGTTTTCTTCTTTTTACAGAGGACGAAAAAATGAATAATTTCGCAAAGTTGTTTCATAATTTCGTAAACAAGAGGGAGCACAGTTGGTCACCTGCGAAGTTAATGAGTTCATGGTCGTGTGTTCAAATCCCAACAAATGTGTATTTTTCGCATGGATATTTCGCAAGGGTATTTCGCACAGAAGAAAGTAGGTCGCAGAGATAATTCGCAAACAGAAGCCAGCAAAGTTGGTCAGAGGTAAAGACAATGAGCTTGAGGTTGCAGGTTCAATTCCCATCTCCCGCGAATTTTCGCATCTTTTTTTGGACTACCAGAGAAAGAAAAGTTTTAACAAGTGTGTGATAATTTCGCATAAGAAGAAGCTTGGACAGTTGGTCAGGAGGCGTGAATGCAAGTAGTAGGTCGCAGGATCAATTCTTGCTTCTCGCACATTTATTTTTGTTACGCGAAATTTCGCACGGACTTTGATTATTTCGCACCGAAGAAAGTTGATGATTATTTCGCAAATTAATTTTGCAAGAGAGGGTTAGAACAGTTGGTATGGTGCGAGAATATGCAAGAGGATGCCAGTTTCGCAAGCAACCCATATACTTCGCGCGAGACGACAGAAACAGACAATCACATGAAAGCTAAGTACCACTTCCTTGAACACTTTAATTTATACTAAGAACGAATAAAAAGATTTTTGATTTGATTTACAAAAAGCGATTCAATTGCAAGATTATAAAGATTACTAAGATTTCAAGAGTACAAAGACTTCAAAATTACAAAGATTTCGAGATTTCAAAATCAAGAAAATTCAATTTATATGTTTCTCTAGAATATCTCTTTTACAGCAAAAAAAAAAAAAAAAGATTTCAAAATTACAAAGATTTCAAGATTTCAAAGATTCGAGAAAAATCTCGCAGATCAATTTATATATATTTCTCTTGAATATTTACTTTGCTTCAAATGATATGATATTTAACATGAAGATATGAGAATGAAAGAATGAATGAAAGAAATGACCGAAATGAAGGAATGAATGAAAGAAAAGAATGGAAGAATGAATGAAAGAATGAAGACATGCGAGAATGGAAGAATGAATGAAAGAATGAAGACATGCGAAAATTTCGCACAGAAAATGACAAGAGATTATCAAAGATCAGCAAAATTACAAAAGAGCTTATATGCAGAAGAATCAACAAAATAATCAGATAGAGGCGAACCTACTATGGCGAAATCAAAATTTCCCAAGAGACAAATGTACCTAAAGTGCGTCATAGTAGGGGGTACCTATTACATATAAAGAAAAATTGACAAAATAATCAGAATGGGACAAACCTTCATGGCGTACACCCTAGTTTGCGAATAAAATTTCGTAAGAGGCAATGTACCTAAAGTGCGTCATGTAACGGGGTATCTGTAAACGTGGCTCAGGGAAAAGGTTACACCGCCCCTGGAACCTGAGTCATGGAGATTGGGGGTAATAACACCCATCCAGGAGAGATACCTTGGATTTCCAACTATATATATAAGGTTATACCCTGGTTGGACGACCGAGGGTATCTTCTAAGGAGTCAGCATTTGAACAAGGCGCCGAGGTACACGGTTGAGCCAAAGGTGCCTGGGGCATTTGAAGTGTCTCGGCCATTCTTGGAAAGTCTCGGCTAATGCTGCACTCGGCCCGAAGAAAACTCCACTTAGGGTGCAGTCTTGTAACCATAAGCCCTATAGGCAAAAGGGATAAGAGGCTGCGAAAACAACTGGTTGTTGTTAAGACCGGATGGGAGGAGCTAGCCTTGTATGGCAGAAGTACGCCTCCTTGAAGGGGCAACCAGGGGGAAGATAAGGGCGACACCCTCCATTAGAGAGATGATAGTGTCAAAAAAGACGCAAATGTCATGAGGCTTTATATTCGCAAGGATATTTAAGCTTGTCATATTTGTGCAACAATCCTGAAGAGGCAAAAATACAAAAGAGTAGATAAGACGAGATCAATGGGTCATTGCATGCAAGTGTAAAGACGTCCTGCGATTTCGTCGCAAAGACGACAATGTCATGGGGCTTTATGTTCGCAAGAATATTTAGGCCTATCATATTGTCGCAAGAAAAATATCCTGCAGAGACAATAATACTAAAGAAATGATAAGACAAGATCAATGGGTCATTACATGAAAGTGTAAAGACATCCTGCAATTTTGTCGCAATAATGAGAGGTGGCAAAATAAGACCTTTAACTAGGAAGGCAAAATAAGACCACACAAGAGAAATGATAAGGCAAGATCAATGGGTCATTACATGAAAATGTAAGGACGTCCTGCGATCTTGTCGCAATGACAAAATTCAGCGGAAAACATCTGCGAGATTATGCTTAATCTTCCATTTGAATAAAAATAACAGAGAATTGTCTTTTATATGCAGGGAGAAACAAGAAAGGTAGAAATTGTATTCAAAAATTCAAGAAATTCGCGACAAAATGAGCTAAGTAACACAAAAAATAGCTATACATTGCAATAGATAAGCATTCTCATCATATAAGCATCACACTTGCATCATGAAAGCATCGCATAATCATTTCATGGCATACACATCACATACACATTTCATAACATAATCATCACATAAGCATTATATTAGCACAAGTATTCATAATTTCGCAGAATTATTCAGAATTTCACAGGATGTAATTATTTCATAGGATGTAATTATTTCGTTTGATTATAAGAAAAATTACAAGCAACTTGAAGAGATTAAACTATCGCATAAGCACAAAACATGAGACAAAGGCAACATAAGAATGAAGAAACAATTCGCTCAATCAACAATTTCTCAAGGATTCTACCCTCATAGATAAAGAACAGAGGCAACTATGGATAACCAAGAAAACATTTTATGTTCTTTATCTTCTCGGCAAGAATCATTTTCAAATAAGATGTTCATTAACAAAAATCTTCACCAATAAGTGAGTAATAATTTCGCAGGAATAGAGGCAATATTTCTTATTCTCATTCAAGGACGGATACTTCTTATATTTCGAAGATTGAGTACTTCTTATACTTCAAGGATACTTCATACTTCTTATACTTCAAGGATACTTCATACTTCTTATACTTCAAGGATGCTTCGTACTTCTTATACTTCAATGGTTGATACTTCTTATTTATTTCGCAAAGCTTCAGAACTTTGCAAAAGAATAGAGGCAAGTACGTACTTTTCAAGTCCAGTATTCTTTCGCTCGTTCCTTCATCAACAAAGATCAAAGATTACTCCAACATCAAGCATCTCGCACTAACAACTACAACAAAGAGGATTTTTCCTTAAAGATCGCTCTTCAAGCAATATTCAAGGAAAAAGAGGCAAGATGTAGGATCCAAATATCGCAACAACGACACACCAAATGAAAATCTCATCAACAACGATTGCGAGGACGTCGTAAAATAATTATAGGAATGACATAACAGATGACAACAGTGTAAACATGACTAAAGTGTGGTAATTTAGCGAAATTAAAGATGTTTGCGAAATTAACATTTACAAGCTCGCGAGGTTACCGCAAGCCATATCCGAAATTAAAGGACAGCTTAGCTGTCATCCACTATGTAAACACCTATATAAAGAGGAGAGCAGGAGAGAGAGTGGAGAGACAATTTTGTAAGAGAGAGAGGATACACATTTTTGTAAAAGAGAGAGAGATTTATTTTCTTTATCATCTTCTTCCCTTAAAACTAGATCTAGAGCTCTACTAAATATCCATTAATGGAGATTCTCGATGTAACCCAAATGTAATTTTAATAATCATAGTAAAGAACCCTAACCCCGTGGATGTAGATCACATTGATCGAACCACGTAAATCTTGTGTCTTATTTTACAATTTTACAATTTTAGCACTTTAATCTTTATTTTGATTATGAAATAGATTTAGATCTAGAAAATATTATATGGGGTGTGTTGTGGGATTTCCTGCAACTACAAAGGCATTAGCGCCAGACTACACTTAAGAGGGATGTTATAGCCCTCACAAGACGGATGCCTCAAGGATAAAACACCCTACTACTAGCATATATTGTAGTAGATGCTCAACTTGAGCTTGGTAACTCCGAAAAAAAAACCTTAAGAAAATCATGAAAGTTTAAAAAACAATAGAAAAATACTCCCTCCTTCCTTAAATAGATGACCTAGTTAGGTTTAAATTTTGTCCCACCAATAGTTCATTAAATAAGAGGATATTTCTAAAACTACCATTTTAATTGGTTATTGTTAGTATAAGAAATATGTATAATTTGATGACCATGTTTACATTCGTTACATAGGTGTTTTAAAATGCTTTTCAATGGTATAAAGTTTATGATAGTTTGAGAGATAAATCATTAAATTTTACCTGTTATTATTCATAATGGTACAATTGTAAAAAATACTTAGAAATACTCCCCTCTATGTCATCTATTTAGGGACGGATGGAGTATTTTTCTTTAGGTATCTCCAAAAATATAGAGAAACCTTTTCCTTTGATTATTTCAAAAGTATGAGAAAAGCTTGTTTCTATAATCGAATAACGAAATTTAAGAAGCAAAACTCCCCGATGCGGGACTAAAAACTTTATATCGTCTTTTAAAACAACTTAAGAAGTGGGAACTCCTCGATGTGGGAGTAATAAGTTTTTTTCATTCATAAAAGAAAACAAGAAATTATTATATTCTTAAAAGCCATAAAAAGTTTTTTTATTGTTTGTTTTCCAACAATATATAGCTAGACTAGGGTTTTGAGATACAAAATTGTTGATGGGCCTTGTCCTAAGTAGCATATTATGATTGTTGATTGTATTCAAAATCTTCGTGTGATTACATGAATACATGTAAAAGCTTGACCTATTGTTGATGGTGGTTTTTAGCTTAGGGTTGAAATCGTAAAACCTTATATCTGATGTGACGTTACTCTGTAAGGAAACGGTGCCGTGAGTGCTAACCTCTCCACCGACATATTTATTGAGACGTTCAATATACTTACATGAAATTTATCCAGACTGGCGAATGTAGCAACCATCCCAGATGTTCTGTAAATTTCGGCGCCTCGTCTATATTCACTTAATATAAGTTCCTTTGAATGCCTTCTATGCTATGTTCCCCGGCTGAACCCTTAATGTTGATATGGCATGACGATTTGTGTTCACTCGCAGCAGAGTAGCACGAATTTCCAAGTATCAAGGATAAGGTCTTTGCATAAGGTATTCAATCAGAAAAAACATGCTGCTCTCTGGTAATGAACTTAAAAGAACTCTATGTCAACTCATAGAATTCAATCAATTGACCTGACTAACTTGCAGAAGTTAGGGTTTTGCGCCTCGCACAGTATATCAGACCTTGCTTATCGAAATTAAACCTAGGCAAACTAGGTAATTAATTCGCCATGGATTAGCAGGTGCAAAGCCTTGCTCAGAAACAGGAAGCCGAAACAGCAAAGGGAGGCGTGGCCATGCCTTAGGCCAACTGGCGCCACTTGCCATTGGCCACGCCCCTTCCTAAACCGGCCCTATTTCTCTCGACCAATCGTGTCGCCTCAAATTAGCCACGCGCACATAAGTTGTGGCTGGGCACATACTCGCTGGCCCCACTTCCCATCGACCAATCAGGTCACTCTAAAGCCGCCACAATCTCACGAGAAGTGTAGCCACGCCTTTTGTTTGGCCTGCCCCTTTCCTCGGCCAATCAAGTCGCTCCAAACTTGCCACCATACATTAAAGGCCAAACGCACCCTGTCGCGCCACCATACTAACTGGCAAGCCAAACGCGCCTTACCACAACAACATATTGATCGGCATGCCAACATACCACTCTGCCGCGGTGGCATGCCACTTTAGCCTTGATGAAGTTCTTCAAATGTCTTCGTCGATCTTCAATCTTCGAGGGCGATGTTTGGTACTCAACTACAAACTCTAATCTAGTCCGAGGCTTGACTTAGCAGATTAGAAATCAAGATATAGTTTTGATCAACCTACATTGACAAAAAGCTTGAGATAGCAAAACTTATGGGTTCAGCCGAGCATTTCTCTAACAATAAGATGATTCTAGAATACACTTCTTTGTTGGACATACATCTTTTAGCAACTTTTTTTATTGTTTAATTCGCGTTTTTAATCTCCAATCTTCCATCCATTTTTCATGTTGTTTATGGGTGAAAATCAATGTGATGCAAAAGATTATTCTCGCTGATTTTGGTAATTTCATGGTGTATGGATGAGAAACGAATCTAAACCCTAAACAATGTACGAGATTTTTTTGAAAATTTCGCACGGAGTGCATAATATTTTGATTCGAGAGATCAATCAAAATAGCTGAAAGACAATCTCGGACTAAACCAAGAAATGGCCGTTCTAGGCTTGCTTAACTTCTAAGTGTAATTCTATTTTCCGTATAAACACAAAGTGAAGGAGAAGGGTTGGTCTTAGGGAGGGAAGCGAAGAGATGTTGAGACCAATCCTGGACTAAACCAAGAAAATCGTTGATTCTTCGAAGGTGTGGTTGTTTGACTTGTATCTCGAAAGTAGAATCGGCTCCCAGACAAGAAAAGGATGGAAAGCTACCAGGTGATTTCTAGATACTGTTTTGTTGCCGACCAAAACTTGTTGTTTTATGGTAAATAGGTGGAACCTATTTATACAAGTCATATTGAAACGTACCATGGTCTCGTAGGAAATGGAAGCTATTGAGTGGTGGAAGACTAGAGTAACGTGTAACCGTCAGGCATTATGCTTCCATGATGAAGGAAGTGAATTAGTTTACACCGTTAATTTCATCACCACTAATTGTCCCACTTCATGACACTTTCTTATAACGGGCGTATTGCAAGCCGCACATTGTAAACCGCCAGACCAATACCCTGATGAGTATCCCCCAGTTTGTGACATGTTTGATGTCTCGAGTGTTTTCGTGCAAAACGTGTAGCAGGTTGCTATGTGTGGCAAGTCAAAGTCAAGAGACTTGCCATAGGATAATAACATGTGATGCTATTAGGCTTGCCTTGGCCGGCCGCCTAAAACTTGCTACAAGTCCGTCAGTTTGGTGGCAAACTTGAATGGCTGAGATTACATCTCATGAAGAAGGGTAGCCGTTGATTATGGCCACATCTTTGTTGTGTACCAAAATGGCGCCATTAGCATAGTGGCGCCTGGTGTAGCCATGGCATAGCGGCAAGCTAGTGGCGTAGCCGTGGCAGCTGTTTTGGCATATTGGTGTTAGACCCAAATATGGCTCTGGCAACATTGGCCATGTTGCCACATCAATCCCAACGTTCTGGGTAACGTTATTTGGCTTGGTTGGCGTAGCAATTTTGCCCAAATTAGGGTTTGGCATGTCGAAACCCTAATTAGTGCGTGTGGCATGGCCAAGGCTAAAGTGGCTCGTGGCATATTATTGTGGCAAAGTGGCATGTTGGCACGTTACTGCGGCAGAGTGGCATGTTGGGCACGTTACTGCGGTAGAGTGGCATGTTGGCATGTTGTTGTGGCAGGGCACGTTTGGATTTCCAGTTAGTATGCTGGCGCGACAGGGTGCGTTTGGCCTTTAATGTATGGTGGCGAGTTTAGAGCGACTTGATTGGTCAAGAAAAGGGGCCGGCCAAACATGAGGCGCGGCCGCACCTCTAGTGCTCGTGGTGCATTTAAAGTGACCTAATTGGTCGGTAAGAATGAGAGTGGACGGCCAAGCATGGGTGTGGCTACACTTCTGGTGTGAGTGTGGCGGCTTTAGAGCGACCTGATTGGTCGATGGAAAAATGGGCCGGCAAGTGTGGGCCAAGCCACAACTTATGTGCGCATGGCGAGTTTAAGGCGACCTGATTGGTTGAGGGAAATAGGGACGGTTTAGGATGGGGCGTGGCCAATGGAAAATGGCGCCGGCTGGCCTAAGGCATAGCCACGTCTCCCTTTCTGCTGCTCCTATCCTGCGGCTCCCTGTTTTCTGATTCTGGGCAAGGTTTTGCGTCTACTAATCCATGGCGGATTAATTACCTAGTTTGCCTAGGCTTAAATTTTGACAAGCAAGGTCTGATATACTGCACAAGGCGCAAAACCCTAACTTTTGCAAGTTAGCCAGGGTAATCGATTGAATTCTATGTGTTGACACAAAGTTCTTTTAAGTTCATTGCCAAAAAGCAGCATGCTTTCTGATTGAATACCTTATGCAAGACCTTATCCTTGTGTTTTATGGGTGAAAACTATTCCTGCCGGATTTGGTAATTTGGGGTGTGTGGATGAGGAATGAATCTAAACCCTAAATAAATGCACTGCGCGGTGAGTGCTTGTGATTCGAGAAATCAATCTGTACAACTCTGGCCTAAACCAAGAAATGGTCGTTCCAGACTTGCTTCGGTCACAAAGTGAAGGAGATGGGGTTGATCTTAGGGAGGGAAGCGAAAAAGGTGTTGAGATTGTGAAGGTGTAGGCTTGTTTATGACTTATAACAGAAAGTTGAGCAGGCTTACGATTTATGCAAGCAGGCTTTGAGTGTTTGAATACGTTTTGTATTAACACTTGGTTTCTGTCTTGTCTTGACTTGAACTGTTGTTGGAAATAGGGAGGAGAACCTATTTATACAAGTCATTTGAGCCTTATTCACGTCTCTCATGGGAAGTGGAGGAAGTGGAGTGATGGAGTAGTGGAGTTGTGTGTTGGTGTTACACGACCAGTCTTGCCCACTTCTCCTGTCATCTCTAACCGTCCATGACTTCCTGACACGTTCTTGTGATGGCGCATTGCACGCTGTAAACCGCCAGACCAATACCCCAGTTTGTGACATGATTGATGTCTCGAGTGTGTAGGCCGTGGGACCCACAGAAAGTAGCATGTAATGCTAGACTAAATAACTAAATTATTTAGGAAGTCGATACTTGTGAAGTATCGTGTGTATTCTATGCAGGTACTGCATCGAGTATATTCAACATGTATGAAGCATTGCTGTTTTTAAGGCTTACCGGAGTAAGTCACGAATTTAAGCGTCTTAAAATAGCATCATGTCCAGCCATCTTCGAGTGATCGTTTGGAGGCTATACCAGCATGGGTAAGCCCTGACTTGACCGATCACTCCATGTGGAAGAGTGGTGGACGGTGATTGTGGTGACGCCTTGCTGGTCTCTTAACTTCTAACCAGGGATGCTTGAACAAGCTGGTAGAGTTGGACGGACGAGATGATCTGTGACACTCATCTGCGACCGTTGATGAAGTTTTAGGGCTTTTGAAGAGGTGCGCAGGCATCACTCTTCAGCTTGGTCGAAACCAAGCATGGGAGGTGTTTTGGAAAGGACCGACCGGGCATGCGTGTAGACGGCATGCCGGTGTACACATCCGTACCTCACTGAATATTGTCTCACAAAGGTGCGATCTAGGCCACTCAATTTGACCGGCAAAGAGGAGCGGTTGAGATCGATTTGCAACAATTGAATGGAAATCTGGTGCCGCAAAAGCCGCGCATCATGCCCACTGGCTCACCTGAATCAGAATTGGCGCGCGCTTCAAGACGACCAAGCCTAGTCGGTTCCGGCCGATTGATTCGGCTTGTGGGTGGTAGGCTGGTGTTCACGCCTGTACTTCATTGCCTCATAGAAACGTGATCTAAGCCGCTCAATTTGTCTGGAGAAGTTGAGTGGTCGAGATCAGTTTGTGATTTGGGAAGCGCGACCACACTAGTTTGGGCGTGCGTTTTGGAGAAACCAGGCATGGTATGCCTTGGTCGGTCGGGTGAGGAGATAGATAGTTCCATGGTAATCATGCTGATGCTCACTGGACCTGCTCAATTGTCTCCTAAGCCCCTCATTCGATCAGGAGAAAACGGACGCTCGTGATCGATACGAACCCTAATTAGGGTTTTGGCCGGCCGTGCTTCATGTATTGTTTTGCATGCACGAATTGGGACAACCAAACATGGTTGGTCATGACCGATTGTTCATGTATGTAGGCGGGCCCATGGTGTTAGTGTTAACATGTTCCGGGCCCTTTGAATCTACATCTACACCCTCCATCTATGCCTGCGAAGATGGATGGTTGAGATCGATTTGCGACACATGTAATGTGCCGTAACCCTAGTTTAGGGTTTCATGTCCATGTTGTTTTGGTGGACAAACCGGTAAGCGTTGCTTCCCTCTTGGGAGGCCGACCATGCGGGGCCCGCATTGAGTCGGTGGTGAATACTCCAATACCTCGCTTAAGGGTTATGGATTCGATCTGGGCCATCCAATCATGCCGGTGAAGTTGGATGGTCATGATCGTTTCGAGACCGATATGGTCGGTTTCAGGTTCAAACATGCTCAATCGGGCTAGTATAACACACCGAGAGTTGTATCTTTGTATGGGTATTTCGCACATGTTTTATTATTAATGCTTGGAGATTCGTGTTGCTCTGCGAGAACAACACTCGGTCGTCATCCGCACTGGTAATGAGTACAGAAATACAAGGCTGGTCATGCATTAATTAATAATGTTGTAAATTCACAGGGTATATGGGATTGTTGCTACATGCTCCAACCTGGATGAATTTCGTGTATTTAATTCACAGAATGCTGGGATTGTTGTCACCTGCTCTATTCTAGGTGAATTAGTAAGGTGAAGAAATATTCATCACTTATTAATGGCTTTATCTTTTGCAAGATGTTAGCTCATAATTTTGGCTTTTACAATTTCAGCCCTTAAATAAAAATCCACCATTAACATTAAGTCCCATGCCTAGCACGTAATGGTTACACCATTTTGGGGTAGGCATGAGATGGTGACAGTTAAAGACAAAGCTTATGAGACAAAGTTAGATGTTACCAGGAGAGACGGGTCATCCTGTCCTTGGAGCATGTCACGTTCAAGAGGCGTCTAGGCGAGTGTTCCCCTAGCATGATGTCGGTCTTGCCTGCTTCGATGGACTGTTACGCCTGTTTCGTTCGTGGGGCTACTGCACCTGCTTGATCGAACGTGGGTTTGATGTGCCTGTTTTGGTTAATCGTGGGTCCGCTGCGTCTGCTTGATCGAACGTGGGACCCAATGTAAGCATGCTTGATTCGAACATGGGCAGATGTGCATGCTTCGATCAAACGCGGGACCACCGTGTACATGTTTCAAACGTCGGCCATGTCCCGTGCCTACTTTGATAAACGGTTGATGTACTTGCTCGAGTGTCATCTTGCTACTTCGACCAAACACCGACCCAGCTAGCTTGACTAAACACCGGACTTGATGCTTTGACCAAACACCGGCCTTGCTGTTTGCTTTGCTCTAACGTGGGACCCGATGTGAGCAAGCTTGTTTTTTTTTTTTTTTTTTAAAATGAACCTTGTGTGCTCAAATGTAAATGTGGGTCATGTATAAGGCGTTGAAGTAGCTTCTGGAGTAGGCCCGGGAGAGCGTTGAAGTGTTGGAGCTGAAACGCCTTCTTCTGGAGAGAGAGCTTTGATTGGGGACGGCTGGGTCTGCTTCGACCAATCTGGGGCTGGGATCAAGTGGGACCCGCCACGTGCTCGATCAACGTCAACCTGTGTTTCGACTGAAAACCGGCCTTGCTGTGTGCGCCTGTTTTATTCGAATACCAGCCTTGTGACTTTGATCAATACCAGACTTGAAACTTGAGCAATACCGGACTTGTGACTTGATCAATACCGGACTTGTGACTTGACCAACACCGTACTTGAGACTTGAGCAATACCGGACTTGTGACTTGATCAATACCGAACTTGAGACTTGAGCAATACCGGACTTGTGACTTGATCAACATCGGACTTGAGACTTGATCAATACCGGTGTTTGGACCCAATACCAGCCTTGTGTACTCCAACGTGAATGTGTGTTCTGTCGTGTGTGACTACACATCTCACGCGTTTTTATACAAGTATTGACTCATGTCTTTTATTGTAGAATGAAGAAAGGAACTCTTGTTGAGATGTCTTCTGGGGATAATGCTGGTGCCAAGTCAGGAGGTATTGACAGCTTCAAAGATATGCCGAACATTGATGATGATTTGTTCACCGCGCCCTTTCAACTATATGAAAATATCCGTTCCACAAGATAACCCTTCTCCTATCGACTTCAAGGTTTTTCATGCTCCGTTGGGCTCTCATGAAGGATGGATGAGACGTATGTTGATCAATGAGTACATCAAAGATAACTTGACCAGAGCGCAGATTATTGATGCAGCTTGATTGTTGAAACGGCTCGAGAGGATGTTAAAGTGGTTTTTGGTACGAACGTTGAGGTGGATCCTGGAGAGAGTGTTGAACAAGGATTCTGAAGCGAACGTGGGTCCCGGAGAGAGCGTTGAGGCGGCTCTTGAATAGACCATTGAAGAAGCTTCTGCTAAAGGGAGCATTGAAGTATTTCCCTCTTCAGTTCGATTTACCCTTGCGAATTCCATGCTTCTTGACTGACCATCTCTATCATGTTGAAGAATTCCTTGACTGACGGTGAAGGAACTTCATGCTGAGCCTCAGTCCCCAAGCGTGGTTTACATGGTTTGTTCGTAGTGGTTGTTGTCGAGCCAGATATGGAATATCTTGGACATTGTTTCATCATTGTGGGAGTCGTGCATGTGGTACTAGAGTTGGAGTTGACGGAAGCGCAGGATGTTGTATCCCGGTGGTTTTCCTCTTGTTGCTTCAGGGGAACTTCTTACTGAAGGTCAAGGTTGTATCGCCTGTTGGTGAGATATATGCCCCTACAAACATTATGAGGCTCTTCATTACCGCAGGCAGGCCCGGTTCTTTCTATCGGGGCATATGTTGTTGTAGATGACCGTTCAAATGACTCCAGAGGATGACCAAAAGCGCGGATTCTCCAACATAGCATGATAGACATGTACCACTGTCTGATAAAGTGACTCGCCCGGATCTTGTTCGATATGACGCGTGGACATCGTTATCTTCTTGAGGCTACTCCCTTGAGGTATCGGCTTCCCGGATCTTGCTCGATATGACGCGTGGACATCGTTATCTTCTTGAGGCTGCTCCCTTGAGGTATCGGCTCCAGTGGAAGATTGCCGTCATAGAGCGTTGATATGTTGCACCGGCATTCTTTAAACCAAATGGCAGTATAGTATAATAAAAATTTCCGAGAGGAGTTTGAAAATCTATCTTACTTGTGTAGTTGCAGGAAATCCTACACTACACCCCTCACTAGAATATACACAATTAAGTCATTTTAAGATGAATGATTATGATTTCTATTGATTGAATACTTGAATCTTTACAATATGAAATAGAAATGAGTAATAGAATTACAATCACTCTAAAACTTTCTCTCTCCTAAAGACTTGCTTAACCATTCAAAAAAAGAACTCTCCCACAACAGGTTTACTCAACCCTTTATATAGGGTAGTACATAGTGGATGACAGCTATGCTGTCCTTTATTTTCGGGAATATCTTGCGAAATATCGCAAGTGTACATGTATCAATTCTCGCGACACTCCTAAATTTCGCTGAATCTTCATATCCTTCTCATGTTTTGGCTGTCGTCATTCATTGCGTCATTTATTTTACTTCCCTGCGACTCCCTCGCAATGTCGTCATTTATTAATCTCGCGAATTATTGATGTCGCGATATTCTGATCCTACATCTTGCCTCTTCTCATGTCTTCTCTGCGAAGGAGAGAATGTCATGAGAACCAATATTTTTAAATGCCGCAATTGTTCATCAATTGTTCACCTTTATCTATTTCACTTCCGTGCTTTTACACGGAATTTATTACAAATGTTTCTTCTTCCACTCTTTTCTTGACACGTTTCTTTCAACCGTTTATTCTTGACCATTCACGTCCCATCTCGCATTAAATGCATTTGTTTTCTCGAGGATTCTTCTCTCTCTATATAGTTTTCTCACCCTTCTCTTCTTCTCTTTTATTTTCCCTCTGCAACTTTTCTTCAACTTTCTTCCTCCGCAATCTGCGCTTCTGCTACTGTAAATCTTCTCTTCTTTCTTTCTCTTGATCTTCAACTCTCTAATCATTCCCACACTCTAAAAATGGCTTCACTTGGTCGTATATATAAACCCCTTTTTAATGAAGCTCAAAAGAATTTACAAGAGAAAGGCTTCATCCTATCAACCATTCCTGATCAAGAATCTTCATCCATACTTTCTGCAAAGTTATTTTCTGATCATCAGTGTGATGATCAGAAAATCATAATCTCGCTGGGTCAAATCCTCGTAGGCCTTCCCATTCCTCTCTACAATCCCGAGATGCCTTTATTCTATGAAATTCTTGCTCACAAGAAGTTCTCGCGAGCTATTTATCAACTAAGCGGTGATTGCATCCGTCTAATGCTTGAATTTGCCAACCGTGGCGCTGGTAAGGGATCTTTATATCCTGATGATGTCAAAGATCCTAGATTCGCAAGTTTAGAAATAGTTGCTGATAAGTATACTGTAGAGAACTTTTTTGAAAATTATGAAGTAATAAATATGAGAAATGACAAATCTCTATTTGGGGTGCTCGATTGAAGAGAAAAGATAATATTTCCAAGTGATAAGTCGCTTATGCAAGATATTGGTGGCACTCTGGCAAAAATAATGTTCCTCGGTACTCCAAAGATGAGAAGTGGTGGGTTGTTCCTCTATTTTTGAGCGGACCTTATATTGCGGGCTCTCATACACTCCCTGCGAATCTCGCAAACTATCATCCTTGGGAATTTAAGTGGCCCGAGAAGGCAAAAGAGGTATACTTCCTATTTCAGGTTTGCTTTACGATATTTCCTTCCTCTTATATTTACTAGACTTGTAAAATTTTCAGATTGCCAATTTGAAAAAGAGTTATAAAAGACGTCCAAAGGCGAGTACTCTGGCGATACTCCGATCAATCACGGATGAAGTAAGAAATACTTTCTTTTGTTATTTTTAACAATATTGTTGCCTCTGTTTCTTATCTTCATTCGTGTGCGAAGGTTGTTGTTGTTGCCTTTGGTATGTTCATATCTCTTTATTTCTCTGTAATTTCAATTATAAACCTTATCTTAACAATTTCTTTGTCTTTCTTTATAGTCTGGGAGAGCTTCCTTTGTTGTTGCCTCAGACCTCGAGAAAAGACGCAACAATCTTGAAAAGAAAAATCTTCAACTTAAAGAGAAGATCAAAGAACTAGAAATTGAAGTTGCGACATCTCGCAAGAAGGATGAAAAAATTCAACAATTGGAAGTTGAGTCTTCTTCCCAAAAGGACAAAATATCTACTCTTCAAAGTGCTAATCAGCAACTTTATGGTATAACACCCTCCTATTTTCTTCATTTCCACTTTGCCATTTATTTTTCTTTGCCTGACTCATCATTTTCGCAGACATTTATAATCTTTCTGAAGAAGCCATCCTTCTCCATTCATTCCCTGAACCTATGGATGATGATGCTCTTCTCGCTCACCTTAATGAATCTTTAAGTAGTTCTTCAAACAAGATTAATTCTCTCTCATTAAATGAACTTCGAACCAAATTTCATCTTTTAGAAATTGAACATAGGTCTAGTTTAGGTTTAGCCAACCGATTTAAACGTTTATATCTTGACTCCCAGGAGAGTAATAATATTCTAAGGAAAAAGATTAGCAGCCTCATAGATGATAAGGATCGCATTGCTAATCAAGGTGCACAAGCATTAGCAAAATTCCAAAAAACTATTCTTGAAGTCCAAATTGAACGAGATGAATCTCTTCGCCAAAATGCCATACTTAATGAGCGAGAAAATCAAATTCGTTCACTTCTTGTCATAAATAATGATGATGAATTCGCTTGGGCTGCGAAGGTTCTAGATAATGCCGAGAAATAACTTAGGTGTTAGCGTCGGTCTTCATGCCGAGCATCTTGCCTTGGTTAAAGATATGATTTCGATGAGAGAAGGTTGTTTACTGTTCTTCATTATTTTTCCGCTTCTTTTCTATAAAATTGTTATTAAACTGCTAATTCATTGTCATTTGTTCGCAGAATCTGAGAAGAGGTTTCAAACTAGAATCAAGGAACTTGAATCTGAGAAAGCACAACTTGCGAAAGACTTTTCCCTTCGCAACGACAAATATTCTAAGATGAAGAAGCAACTTCAAACTACTGTGGCGAATTTCAATAATGATGTTGTTCGTTTTCGCAATCAAACTATTGAAACTGTTTGCAATGACCACAACATTCCTCTTTCTTCATATCCTTGTCTTCTCGATGAAATTCCTGAAAATATGCCTTGCTCAGATGTCTCTGATAGTGATGTAAGCGAAGAAGAGGAATCTGATAAAGAATCTGATGAAGAAGAATAAGTTGCTAGATTGTTCCATTTTCCTTTCTCTTCTTGTGATACTTGTACATTTATCCTTCTAACCTTCCATTTTGTAACCTCTTACTGTAAATTTATCATATGAAAATAAATAACAAGTTTTTATTCTAATCATTCCCATACTTGCCTCTGTTATTTATTTTCACATGAGATAAATCAAGTCGATAATCTTTAAGTAATGATACTTCTTAATTTCGCAACTGCTGTTGTTGATTCTTCACAAATAAATGACGAAATATAATCGTATTTGCAAGCTTGTTTGCTTACTCGATCTCTTGTGTTATTAATGTTGAAATTCATCATTGCGACAAAATCGCAGGACGTCGTTACATTTTCATGTAATGACCCATTGATCTTGTCTTATCATTGTTTTTGTGTGGTCTTATTTTGCCTTCCTAGTTAAAGGTCTTATTTTGCCACCCCTCATTTTGCATCAATATGACAGATCTAAATATTCTCGCGAACATAAAATCCCATGACATTGACGTCTTGCGACAAGATCGCAGGACGTCCTTACACTTTCATGTAATGACCCATTGATCTTGTATTATCATTTTTTTAGTATTTTTGCCTCTGCAGAATATTTCATTTGCGACAATATGACAGGCCTAAATGTTCTTGCGAATATAAAGCCCCATGACATTGCTGTCTTGTGACACTTATCAGCTCCCTAATGGAGGGTGCCGCCCTTATCATCTCCCCTGGTTGCCCCTTCAAGGAGGCGTACATCGGCCATACAAGACTAGCTCCTCCTATCCGGTCTTAACAACAACCGATTGTTTTCGCAGCCTCTTATCCCTTATACCTATAGGGTTTATGGTTACGAGATTGCACCCTAAGTGGAGTTTTCTTCGGGCCGAGTGAAAAGCATGTGCCAAGACTTGCCAAGAATGGCCGAGACACTTCAAATGTCCCTAGGCACTCTTGGCTCAACCGTGTACCTCGGCGCCTTGAGCATACATCGACTCCTTGGAAGAGACCCTCGGGCGCCCAACCGGGGTATAACCTTATATATATAGTTGGAAATCCAAGGTATCTCTCCAGGATAGGCTTTCATGGGCCCCAAATTTTCATGGCTCAGTTCCGGGGGCGGTGTAACCTTTTCCCTGAGCCATGTCAAGAGATACCCCCTTATATGACGCACTTTAGGTCTTACATTTGCCTCTTGCGAAATATCATTCGCGAACTAGGGTGTACGCCATAAAGGTTCGTCCCATTCACTCACTCTTTCATTTTTGTTAATTCATTCAATCATTCATTTTTGGTTTTCTCTTGTTATTTTGTTTGTGAAGCTATCACACAATCTTGCATTGTTTATTCATTTTTGGTTTTCAATTCTTCAATCAAATTTTCATACATTCTTGATGGCAAGATTCTCGCATATTTCTTCTTCAATTACTGTTTCTTCCTCTTACTCTTGATATGCCTTTATCATTGATTTTGATAATAATGATTATTCATTTCTTACACTTTTTGCTCTTTGCTTGCTCTCTCGCCTCTCGCACCATTCAAACCTCTTAATGATTCCTTTCCATCATGATTTTCCATTGTTTTGTGCACTTGCTTCGCGATGTATCTTCACCTCTTGTATCTATGGTATCCACCATCAACCTTTCTCTTCTTTGTTCATCTTTTATATTTTGCTTCCAGCCCTTTCTTTTTGCAGCTCTTTCCTCGCAACTCTCCACATCAATCTCATAGCATTTTTGTCCTTCCATCCAGTCTCCCTTTATAACTCCAACACCGCTAGGATGAGGAAACTTTATACACTGATGATAAGTCGACGCTATACCCAGAATTTCGTGCAACCATGGCCTTCCTATCAATGCATTAAAAGGGGACTCCACATCGACTACACAGAACAAAATTTCAGTTGATAATCCTTGCAAGGGTATTCTCATATGAACTTCTCCTTTAGGCTTATTCGTTGTGCCATTGAAACCGTATATTTTATATGTCGAAGGTATCAACTCTTCATCCTTCCCACCCATACTCTTGTAAGTATGGTAAAAAAGAATGTTTTGAGCTCCCGTATCAATTAATATTCTATTGATCGCCTCAGAATTTTTCGCTTCATCATCTTCGCCATCTACAGGTTTTGGATTAATTTCCAATTTTATGACCAATGGGTTATCATGCGTCTCTCTGCCTTCAGGAATCTCTTCTGCAGTGAAAGAAATAATCTGCATTTGCCATTCTTTTAACTGCGATGCCTTCGCGATGTTCATCACTTCTCTATTATCAGCATCCCTCGCAAAAACCCTACTGAGAACATTATCATGAAAATCTTCAATTGCTCGGTATGAATGTATAATGGACTTGCAAAACAAATTTTGGCTTTCGTTCCAACTTTTATTACGAATGTTTCTTTCCCCTTTGCTGAGTTTGTCCAGTGCATTTCTGGCGGTGGTGGTAACGGTTGAACCTTCTCTTCACTTTTTAGAAAATGATTCAGCTTTCCTTGGGCAATCATTCTGAGGATGATTCTTTTTATATTTCTGCAGTCATTTGTTAGGTGTCCATGAAAGCGGTGGTAAGAACAGAACTCGTGACTTCTATCACTTGGTGGTGGCTCATTCCCCATGTTCCATGGTGCAGGTATGTTTTCCATCAAGAGTATAGCTTCCAATATTTTTTCCACACTAGTATTTAGTGGTGGCATTTTGATTTCCTCCCATACTACTCTGTGACTTCGCTGCCCTCCATGATAATTCTGCCTTCGACCTCCATAAGTTTCTTGCGGATGATCAAGTCTTTGAATTTTGTTATTGCCGCCACGGTTGTAGTAGTTCCTTTCTCTTTCATATTCTTCCTGATCACGGCTTCCCATAGCTACTATCTTTGGCTGTCCATCATCTATTATCCTTTCTTGTTGCCCTTGCGAAGTGCTCGCTACTGTATTTATCAATTTGGGTAATAAGCTTGCATTCGCAACATTTGAATTTGTATTCGCAACTGGGTATGATTCCATCTCATTTTGCCTTTCCTCTAGAGCAATATATTCCTCCTGAAGTTCTCGCAACTCAGTCATTGTAATTGTATTCTTGACTCTAAAAATTTGAATATATAACAAATTGGTTGCGAACATAGCGTTTATGAATGATAGAATAAGATATCTTTCATCCACTCGTCCAGCCATTCCACCTCACAATTAAGTGTCTCAAACTTTCGCCAACTCTTTGTTTCAGCCCAAATACATCTTCAATTCCTAGTCGCGAGGAGTTGTTACTTATATACGCCCCTAAGAATATAGATTGTAAATGATTGAATGACGTGATTGTGTTTCTTGGTAAACCCTCAAACCATTTCAGTGCTTCTCCTGTTAAACTTGATGCAAAATATTTGCACAATATGGCGTCATGATTTTCCCATTGCAGCATACATCTCACATACGCTTTGATGTGTTGTATTGCGCAAGTTGTTCCATCAAAAATGTTGGTTAATGCAGGTAAATTGCACTTTGGGGGTATTCCTCCTAATCGCACCTCTAGTGTAAAGGGGTTTTCGCAGCTTCTTCGATGGCCTCATCCAATTGTCTTCTTCCTCCTCCCCTTCTATTGTTCAGCATTCCTCTCATTTCTGCCAACTCTCTTAAGATTTGTTCGTTTACATCAGGATTCGAATTTATTGGTCTTTTGAGCTCTGCCTCTCTCCTTCTGCGTTCATGTCTGCTTTAATTTTCTTGTTCAACATTTTCTTCTCTTCTTTCTCTGAGACTTTCTCCTTCATCTCGTTCACGAATTCGCACACCATTAAATCTATCATTTTCTCTTCTTGGTTGTCTATCAGTTCTCCTTTGTACTCTTTCATATTCTTCATTGATGTTTCCATTGTTGCGATTTTTCTCGCGCCTTCTTTCTCGATTGTCATGATTGTTCTGTCGAATTGCTTCCTCCAATTCCCGTTCTTCCATTTCTACTCTTAATCTTTCCCTTTCGCAAGCTAGACGCGCTTGTTCAATATAATGTCTTTCGATGTCATCTTCAATCTCCTTTTGTTTCCTCCGTGTTTCTCTCCCATGTAGTATTCTTCTTCCTTCTTCTTGATTTTCTTCACCAATTGGATTATTCTGCCCTTGACGCTGCCTATTTTCTTGATTTCCGTCATTTTGGCCATTCTGTAAAATCTCAGGACGTGGAATACACACCACTTCCCTTCTTTCGCAGCATCCTTCACCGAGATTTGGCTCTCTTTCTAGATTTTCTTCATTAACATTTTCTACAGGTAATGTTCTCCTCGTATCATCTCTAACCGATCCTGATCTTGACCTGGTATTACTTCTCGACCTTCTATTCTGCAACCTCATATTTTCCATTCTTAGCTCATGGTTTTGCCTTGTTAAATTTGCACGCTCTTCCGCTTCTAACCGCCTTTCTTCATGTATTGTTTGCCTCAAAGCTTCTAATGTGCGATTTCTTCATTTCCATGAATTGTTTCTCCCATCTCTTCTCGATTTCTCTCCTCTTGTCCATTATTTATCAATTGTTGCACTTCTTCTCTTTCTTCCGTAGAATCTGATCTCCATGTATGCACACTCACCCTATCATAATCTATTACTCTATTCGGTGCTGGTTGAATTGGTGGTTGAATTTGACCTTCTTCTCTATTTCTTGCATTTATTCTTGATGGTTCACCTACTTCATTTCTCCTTTCTCCAGCTAATCTCCCCGCTTCTTCTAACAGTTGTTGGTTGTTCTGATGCGTTCCTTCTTCTAGCCATTTCTCAATTTCAATAAGTTGTTGAAAATTATACGAAATTTCTTTCTTGTTACTCCTGATTCTTTCAATTCACAAGGTTGATCTCTACTCAATCCCTGTTTCTAGCGCCATTATGTAGTTGCAGGAAATCCTACACTACACCCCTCACTAGAATATACACAATTAAGTCATTTTAAGATGAATGATTATGATTTCTATTGATTGAATACTTGAATCTTTACAATATGAAATAGAAATGAGTAATAGAATTACAATCACTCTAAAAATTTCTCTCTCCTAAAGACTTGCTTAACCATTCAAAAAAAGAACTCTCCCACAACAGGTTTACTCAACCCTTTATATAGGGTAGTACATAGTGGATGACAAACTATCTTTGTCCTTTATTTTCGGGAATATCTTGCGAAATATCGCAAGTGTACATGTATCAATTCTCACGACACTCCTAAATTTCGCTGAATCTTCATATCTTTCTGATGTTTTGGCTGTCGTCATTCATTGCGTCATTTATTTTACTTCCCTGCGACTCCCTCGCAATGTCGTCATTTATTAATCTCGCGAAGTATTGATGTCGCGATATTCTGATCCTACAACTTGCATCATGCTTGTACATCCTTATCTGGTTGTAGACGCTACATCCATCCATGGAGGAGAACATGCCGTGTCCGCTGGTTGCATCTACTAACATGTCAATGTTAGGTAGAGGAGGATCGTTTTTGGAGCAGTACCTGTTCAAGTCTCTGAAGTTTATGCAACACCTGACCTATCCATTTTCCTCGTGTCTGAACTACAACTGTTTAACCGAATTGGATCCAGGTATGACATGTAGATGATGGGTGACCAATTTTCATCTAAATCCGGCATTTCTTCATATTTCCAAGCGAATATGTCCTGGTACTCTTTGAGAAGTTGCACGAGCTTCGTGCGTTTATCCGTACACAAGGTTGAGCTGATGGAGATAGGCCTAGGAGATTCCTCAAATATTTCAATCTCATCAGTTGTGGAGTTGGTGCCATCTTGCAGCTGTTGTGGAGCATCTAGAACTTGTTCTTGTGGTTCGTTGCTGTTGTAGCATTCCATTGGGTGGAGAGACTGGGTAACAGTCTCCCCTGCTAATTGATAATGGCAGTGTCGGTATACCGTTTTCCCTTTCTGGTCACGACTCGCCACAAAAGTTCGTTTCCTCTTCGTGTGAACGTGGGTCGTGGCTTTACAGGATGGAGAAGAATGTTTCGTCAGCAAAGATGCATCGTGGGTTTTAGCCCTCAATGATGCAAGCCGGTCTTCTTCCTGAATTGACGCCCACGTGGGGAGTGGGACGCAACGAACTTGTCTTATTCTTTCCGCGGAGCTTCTCCCGTATGTGCTGGTTTGGTTTCCCTTGAAGTCCGTCATTGTGGTAGGCTTCCGTACGACCTTTCCTGTGAGAACCTTGGATGTCCTGAGAGTCTTGAGAGTAATCACATTCGAAGACGCTCCTGTGTAGATAAGGGCCGTCTTGAACTCTGAATCCTTGATGCGTGCGGTGACATGTAGTGCACGGTCGTGACCTTCCTCTGGTTGATTGCAGCAAAACGTCTCCGCGCGCTGATTCTTCGAGAGGTGTGAAAGTTCGCATAAACTTTCCACTAGATAAACTGCTTCCCGATCCACCGGCCTCTGGTTCATAGTGAAACTATTAATTTGAGGAGGATTGTTGTGAGGATCAGTCCCCAGTGTAGGAGTCTTCATAACAGGACCGCTCATATCTGATGTCGCTTCTTTGATCAGGTCCATGGAGGTCCGCGCCGCTGAAGTACCTTCTCCGGTGCGTTGAATGCGTTACTTTTTTGCTCCAGGGGCTGTCGTGGCTCTTGTGGCAATCGATCAGTTAATGTCTTAAGAAAAGTGAGTACCTCTTTCTGAGTTGCGGCCATATCCGTTTGAGTCTTAGCAAGAACTTCCTGCTTCTTCATCAAGTCTGCAATGGTAATGGGGATGGTCCTCCTCTCGTCCCTCCGGCTCCTCGTCCTGATGAAGGAGTGGAAGTTGTTGCTCTGGTGACTACCAGAGGTGTTACGCTTGATGAGATGTTGGGATTTGCGGCTGCTCTGGCTCTGGTGATGGTAGGTGTTACACTTACTGGAACATCTCCTGCTACGCTGGCACTGGTGGTAGAAGTGACGGCTCCATAAGATGTATTGACCACGGTAGCTCCACTGACAGGTACATCGACACCGGGAGTGTTATCCACACTAGCTCCATCAGAATTGATTGTTGATCCAGACCTGAGTTCTACCATCTTGAAATGGATTGATGATTGAATTGGTCCTAAGATCTACCCTTTTTGAAATTGATAAAATTGAATCGGATTTTGAAGAAATTGACTTTACAACCGAGAGATTAACCTCCCGCTATGGTCGCCAATTGTTTATGGGTGAAAACGCCGGATTTGGTAATTTGGGGTGTGTGGATGAGGAATGAATCTAAACCCTAAACAAATTCACTGCGCGGTGAGTGCTATTCCTGCCGAATTTGGTAATTTGGGGTGTGTGGATGAGGAATGAATCTAAACCCTAAACAAATGCACTGCGCGGTGAGTGCTTGTGATTCGAGAAATCAATCTATACAACTCTGGCCTAAACCAAGAAATGGCCGTTCCAGACTTGCTTCGGTCACAAAGTGAAGAAGATGGGGTTGATCTTAGGGAGGGAAGAGAAGAAGGTGTTGAGATTGTGAAGGTGTAGGCTTGTTTATGACTTGTAACAGAAAGGTGAGCAGACTTACGATTGATGCAAGCAGGCTTTGAGTGTTTGAATACGTTTTGTATTAACACTTGGTTTTTGTCTTGTCTTGACTTGAACTGTTGTTGGAAATAGGGAGGAGAACCTATTTATACAAGTCATTTGAGCCTTATTCACGTCTCTCATGGGAAGTGGAGGAAGTGGAGTGATGGAGTAGTGGAGTTGTGTGTTGGTGTTACACGACCAGTCTTGCCCACTTCTCCTGTCATCTCTAACCGTCCATGACTTCCTGACACGTTCTTGTGATGGCGCATTGCACGCTGCACGCTGTAAACCACCAGACTAATACCCCAGTATGTATCCCCCAGTTTGTGACATGATTGATGTCTCGAGTGTGTGGGTCGTGGGACCCACATAAAGTAGCATGTAATGCTAGACTAAATAACTAAATTATTTAGGAAGTCGATACTTGTGAACTATCGTGTGTATTCTACGCAGGTACTGCATCGAGTATATTCAGCATGTATGAAGCATTGCTGTTTTTAAGGCTGTAGTTGCAGGAAATCCCACACTACACCCCTCATAATATTTCATAGATCTAAATCTATTTCATAATCAAAATAAAGATTAAAGTGCTAAAATTATAAAATGGACACAAGGATTTTTACATGGTTCGATCAATGTGATCTACATCCATGGTTCTTCACTATGATTGTTGAGATTACATTAGTATTTCATTTACAATCTCTATTAACGGATATTTTGTAGAGCTCTGGATCTAGTTTTAGGGAAGAAGATGATAAAGAAAATAAATCTCTCTCAAAAAATATCTCTCTCCAAAATATCTCTCTCTCTCTTACCAAAATTATCCTTTCCTTTCTCTCTCCTGCTCTCCTCTTTATATAGTGTTTACATAGTGGATGACAGCTCATGTACAACTAATATTTCCCTTAATTTCGGATTTACCTTGCGACATTTCGTAGGAGTATAAATGTTAAGTCTCGCAGACACTCTAGTTTTCGCAAGATCTTCGCGCTTTCTTCATGCTTCTATCACCACCATCTATTGCATCATCAGTCTGCGACACTCGCAAAGTGTCATTGGTGAGGATTTCGCAAGTATGTCCTTGCTGCGATATTCTGCTCCTACATCTTGCCTCTTTTTCCTTGAATATTGCTTGAAGAGCGATCTTTAAGGAAAAATCCGTTGTTGTAGCAATCTTTGATCTTTGTTGATGAAGGAACGAGCGTAAGAATACTGGACTTGAAAAGTACGTACTTGCCTCTATTCTTTTGCGAAGTTCCGAAGCTTTGCGAAATAAATAAGAAGTATCAACCCTTGAAATATGCGAAGTATGAAGTATCCTTGAAGAAGTATAAGAAGTACTTAATCCTCGAAATATATAAGAAGTATGAAGTATCCTTTTAGAAGTATAAGAAGTATCTGTCCTCGATTGCGAATAAGAAGTATTGCCTCTATTCATGCGAAATTATTACCCCATTTTTGATGAGGATTCTTGTTGTTCATTAGTGAACATCCACTTTGGAAATATTTCTTGCCGAGAAGATGAAGAACGTAAAATGTTTTCTTGGTTATCCATAGTTGCCTCTGTTCTTTATCTATGAGGGTAGAATCCTTGAGAAAGTGTTGATTGAGCGAATTGTTTTTGCATTCTTATTTTGCCTCTGTCTCATGTTTTGTGATCATGCGATAGTATAATCTCTTCAGGCTGCTTATCTTATCTTGTGAAATAATCACATTATGCGAAATTCTTAATAATTCCGCGAGATTCTGTAAAATACTTGTTCGAATATAATGCTTATGTAATGATTATGTTATGAAATGTGTATGCGATGTTTATGCCATGAAATGCTTATGCGATGCTTTCATGATGCGAGTATGATGCTTGTATGATGAGAATGTTTATCTACTGCAATGTATAGTTAATGTTTGTGTTACTTAGCTCATTTTGCCGCTCTAAAATTGATGTTGCTTTAAATCGCTTCCATTCTTCATTTCTTTGATTTTGTCTCTAGTATATGCATTCCTCTTTGCGTATTTATTGTTTCTCTCAAGTTCTTACTTGTGCTTCATCTTTTCTTATTCCTGCACTATTAGTATCGCATAATAATATGATCATAATAGCAAGTGTGTGGCATTTGCATTGCCTCAGTCTCATTATTATGTACATGTTCGCAAGTTTATCATTTAATCATTTTATCAAGCTCGCAAACTTATCATGTAATCTATTTTGCGATGAAAGATCTCTGTTACTTACATTCAAAATGTTTATGTTGAATTTTGTCATTGCGACAAGATCGCAGGACGTCTTTACATTTTCATGTAATGACCCATTGGTCTTGCCTTATCAGTTTTCTTGTGTGGTCTTATTTCGCCTTCCTAGTTAAAGGTCTTATTTTGCCACCCCTCATCATTGCGAAAATATGACAGGCCTAAATATTCATGCGAACATAAAGCCCCATGACATTGCCGTCTTGCGACGAAATCGCAGGACGTCTTTACACTTTCATGTAAAGACCCATTGATCTCGCCTTATCTTTGTCTTTTGAATTATTGCCTCTTCAGGATCATCGCACAAATATGACAAGCCTAAATTTTCTTGCGAAAATAAAGCCTCATGACATTTGCGTCTTAAGACACTTATCAGCTCCCTAATGGAGGGTGCCGCCCTTATCTTCTCCCTGGTTGCCCCTTCAAGGAGGCGTACATCGGCCATACAATACTAGCTCCTCCCATCCGGTCTTAACAACAACCAGTTGTTTTCGCAGCCTCTTATCCCTTATACCTATATGGTTTATGGTTACGAGACTGCACCCTAAGTGGAGTTTTCTTCGGCCGAAAAGATATACCAAGACTTGCCAAGAATAGCCGAGACACTTCAAATGCCCTGGGCACTCTTGGCTCAACCGTGTACCCCGGCGCCTTGAGCATACACTGACTCCTTGGAAGAGACCCTCGGGCGTCCAACCAGGGTATAACCTTATATATATAATTGGAAATCCAAGGTATCTCTCCCGGATAGGCTTTCATGGGCCCCAAATCTCCATGACTCAGGTTCCAGGAGCGGTGTAACCTTTCCCTGAGCCATGTCAAGAGATACCCCCTTATATGACGCACTTTAGGTCTTACATTTGCCTCTTGCGAAATATCATTCGCGAACTAGGGTGTACGCCATAAAGGTTCGTCCCATTCACTCACTCATTCATTTTTGTCAATTCGTTCAATCATTCATTTTTGATTATCTCTTCTCATTATCTTTGCGAAATTATCGCATTTCCATTATCTCTGCGAAATTATCGCATGTCTTCATTCTTTCATTCATCCTTTCATTCATTCCTTCATTTCTGTCATTTCTTTCATTCATTCTCATAATATCATATCATTTGAAGCAAAGTAAATATTCAAGAGAAATTCTAATACATTGTAATCCTGAAATCTTTGTAGTTGTGAAATCTTTATAATTCTGTGATCGTATCGCGTTTTGTGGTTCAAATCAAAAATCTTTTATTGTCTATAAAAGAAATATTCTAGAGAAATATATAAATTGAATTTTCTGGGTTTTTTGTAATTTTGAAATCTAGAAATCTTTGTAATTTTGAAGTCTTTATAATCTTGAAATCTTAGTAATATTTGTAATCTTGCGATTGAATCTTTTTTTTTTTTTTTTTTTTTTTTTTTTGTAATCAAATCAAAAATCTTTTATTTTCTGTAGAAGTAAAATGTTCAAGGAGAGTGGTACTTAGCTTTTGTGGTTTGTTCTATGTTTTTGTCTCTTGCGAAGTATATGATTTGCTTGCGAAGCTAGCATCCTTGAAATGTATAAACATCGCACAAAATATAATTATCTCGCAGCAAAAATAAAAAGTGAGAAATGAGATTTGAACCCTTGACCTGCCTCTTGCATATTCTCGCACCATACCAACTGTTCTAACCCATTCTTGCGAAATTAATTTGCGAGATAGTCATCAACTTTCTTCTATGCGAAATAGGCAAAGGCCATGCGAAATTTCGCATAACAAAAATAAATATGCGAGAAGCAAGAATTGATCCTGCGACCTTCTGCTTGTATTCATGCCTCTTGACCAACTCTGCTAGCCCTGCCTCTGCGAGGTGTTTCTGCGAAATAATCATCTACTTTCTTCTTGCGAAATACCCTTGCGAAATTATCAAAGACTGAAGTAAACGAACATCTGCGAAGTGTTCGTGCTGCGAACGTTCGCAAGGTAAACATTTGCGAAGTTGCAAAAACTCTTTGCGAATGGGGAGATTCGAACCCTAGACATCATACTCCTTCTCTTCACTGCTGACCATCTGTACTGACTTCTGTTTGCGAAAGAAAGCCATACTGCTATCTTCTTATTATTATCTTCTCCCTTAGCGGCCTAGTAAAAAATATGTTAAAAATAAAGAGTGAGGTGAGGTTCGATCTCGCAACTCCAATCTCTTTCAGTATTCCCTTGACCATCTGGGCTACTTGCTGCTTGCGAAGGAAACACACAATGCTATAGATTTATTCCATTTTTTCGCACTTGGAAGTTCAAAAATATGCAGAAGGTGGGATTCCAACTTGCGACACCAAGTTTGTTCTCTTCGCTCGGAACCAACTGTGCTATCCACTGTCTGCGAAATGAATGCTGCATTCTGAAACCTGACCTCAACTTCTCCCTTGTTAATCCAAAAATTCGCTAAAAAAGAAGAAAACTATGTTCGCAGGAGAATTCGAACTTGCGACCTCTTTGTTGTTCATTCAGCCTTGAACCATCTTTGCGAATTTCTGTTCGTGACAGAAATTGCAGCGTATGCCTCTTATCTTCTCCTCGTCTTTCCTTAATTTCTTTCACATTTGCCTTCTTCTCCTGAACATGAAAATTTTCCATTGAAACTTTAGTTTTCTTCCCCGAATTTCACCACAACAACTATTTTTTTTTTTTTTCATGTCTTTAAATTATTGATGATATTTTCTCCATGAAAGTGTAACTTCTTCCATGAAATTTCTGTTTTTTCTCCTGAAACTTTAAGATCTAAAAATAAATATGAACAATAGCTAATTTTCATGGAAATTTCTTGATCCAACAAGTTACAGGAAGGATAAATCCTTTACTCGTCCCTGTTTCTAGCGCATATGTAGTTGCAGGAAATCCCACACTACATCCCTCATAATATTTCATAGATCTAAATCTATTTCATAATCAAAATAAAGATTAAAGTGCTAAAATTATAAAATGGACACAAGGATTTTTACATGGTTCGATCAATGTGATCTACATCCATGGTTCGTCACTATGATTGTTGAGATTACATTAGTATTTCATTTACAATCTCCATTAACGGATATTTTGTAGAGCTCTGGATCTAGTTTTAGGGAAGAAGATGATAAAGAAAATAAATCTCTCTCAAAAAATATCTCTCTCCAAAATATATCTCTCTCTCTTACCAAAATTATCCTCTCCTTTCTCTCTCCTGCTCTCCTCTTTATATAGTGTTTACATAGTGGATGACAGCTCATGTACAACTAATATTTCCCTTAATTTCGGATTTACCTTGCGACATTTCGTAGGAGTATAAATGTTAAGTCTCGCAGACACTCTAGTTTTCGCAAGATCTTCGCGCTTTCTTCATGTTTCTATCACCACCATCTATTGCATCATCAGTATGCGACACTCGCAAAGTGTCATTGGTGAGGATTTCGCAAGTATGTCCTTGCTTCGATATTCTGCTCCTACAAAGGCTTACCGGAGTAAGTCACGAATTTAAGCGTCTTAAAATAGCATCATGTCCAGCCATCTTCGAGTGATCGTTTGGAGGCTATACAGGTAAGCCCTGACTTGACCGATCACTCCATGTGGAAGAGTGGTGGACGGTGATTGTGGTGACGCCTTGCTGGTCTCTTAACTCCTAACAGGACTCGCTTTACCAAGTGGTAGAGTTGGACGGACGAGATGATCTGTGACTCTCATCTGCGACCGTTGATGAAGTTTTAGGGCTTTTGAAGAGGTGCGCAGGCATCACTCTTCAGCTTGGTCGAAACCAAGCATGGGAGGTGTTTTGGAAAGGACCGACCGGGCATGCGTGTAGACGGCATGCCGGTGTACACATCCGTACCTCACTGTCTCACAAAGGTGCGATCTAGGCCACTCAATTTGACCGGCAAAGAGGAGCGGTTGAGATCGATTTGCAATAGAAATCTGGTGCCGCAAAAGCCGCGCATCTTGCCCACTTAGGGCGCACGCTTCAAGACGACCAAGCCTGGTCGGTTCCGGCCGATTGATTCGGCATGTGGATGGTAGGCTGGTGTTCACGCCTGTACTTCATTGCCTCATAGAAACGTGATCTAAGCCGCTCAATTTGTCTGGAGAAGTTGAGTGGTCGAGATCAGTTTGTGATTTGGGAAGCGCGACCACACTAGTTTGGGCGTGCGTTTTGGAGAAACCAGGCATGGTATGCCTTGGTCGGTCGGGTGAGGAGATAGATAGTTCCACGGTGATCATGCTGATGCTCACTGGACCTGCTCAATTATCTCCTAAGCCCATCAATCGATCAGGAGAAAACGGACGCTCGTGATCGATACAAACCCTAATTAGGGTTTTGGCCGGCCGTGCTTCATGTATTGTTTTGCACGCATGAATTGGGACAACCAAACATGGTTGGTCCTGACCGATTGTTCATGTATGTAGACGGTCCCACGGTGTTTGTGTTAACATGTTCCGGGCCCTTTGAATCTACATCTACACCCTCCATCTATGCATGCGAAGATGGATGGTTGAGACTGATTTGCGACACATGTAATGTGTCGTAACCCTAGTTTAGGGTTTCATGTCCATGTTGTTTTGGCTGGACAAACTGGTAAGTGTTTCTTCCCTCTTGGGGAGGCCGACCATGCGGGGCCCGCATTGAGTCGGTGGTGAATACTCCAATACCTGCTTAAGGGTTATGGATTCGATCTGGGCCATCCAATCATGCCGGTGAAGTTGGATGGTCATGATCGTTTCTGAGACTGATATGGTCAGTTCAGGTTCAAACATGCTCAATCGGGCTAGTATAACACACCGAGAGTTGTAGCTTTGTATGGGTATTTCGTACATGCTTTATTATTAATGCTTGGAGATTCGTGTTGCTCTGCTGAGAACAACACTCAGTCGTCATGCCGCCCCGGTAATGAGTACAGGAAATACAAGGCTGGTCATGCATTAATTAATAATGTTGTAAATTCACAGGGTATATGGGATTGTTGCTACATGCTCCAACCTGGATGAATTTCGTGTATTTAATTCACAGAATGCTGGGATTGTTGTCACCTGCTCTATTCTAGGTGAATTAGTAAGGTGAAGAAATATTCATCACTTATTAACGGCTTTATCTTTTGCAAGATGTTAGCGCATAATTTTGGCTTTTATAATTTCATCCCTTAAATAAAAATCCACCATCAACACCTTGATATTTGGAAATTCGTGCTACTCTGCTGCGAGTGAACACAAATTGTCATACCATACCAACCTTAAGGGTTCAGCCGGGGAACATAGCATAAAAAGTATTCAAAGAAAGTTATATTAAGTGAATATGGGCAAGGCGACGAAATTTACAGAACATCTGGGATGGTTGCTACATGCGCCAGTCTAGATAAATTCCATGTACATATTGAATGGCTCAATAAATATGCCAGTGGAGAGGTTAACACTCACGGCTACGTTTCCTCGCAGAGTGATGTCACATTAGATGCAAGGTTTTACAATTTTAACCCTAAGCTAAAAACCACCATCAACATTAAGTCCCCTGCTTAGCACGTAACAGTGGCGTTGTTGCAGGGTAAGCATGAGATGGTGACAGACAAGAGTAAAATCGAAAGGGCAAGACGTGAAGAGATTGTCAGGAAGATTTGGCTAACCTTTGTCAGGAGGCATGAGGAATCTGTGATCCTTGCATCGGCGGCTTGGTACAAATTTGGCTTGGCCATGGGGTGTTGGCGTAGAGCTTTGCTTCCCGAAACGCTGGTGCCAACTTGGGACATGGGGTCTATGCTGCCGTGGAGTGGTGATGATGGCGCTGCTACCTTGGAATGGTGGATGGCGATGCTACCTTGGAATGGTGGATGGCGCGGAGCGTTTGGCGTGGTGCTTTGGCCACGGTGCTGATGGCGCGAGACATTGGCGCTGGTTCAGCTGGGCCGCAAAGGTTGGCGCTTGAAGTGTTGGCGTTCGGAGCATTGTGGCGCCACGGGCCAAGTTTCCTTCTTCTGCTCATGGCCCAAAAAGGAAACCTTCTTCTATTCGAACTCCAAAACGCTATATATAAAAGATACTCCCGTCTTCTTCTTTTTTGTATTTGTTGGCTTTGGTTTTGTTTCCGCAACTTCTAGCAGTAAAGGTGTATCGATTGAGAACCAACCAGCAGGAGTGATAGTAACAGTACGAGAGCTCGGGTGTAACTCAGGTATGTAGTTCAACGTATCTTCTTTTTCTTTGGAACTTGCTTATCATTCCGTGTCGGCATGAAACCCTAGCCAGCGATTTCCTTGGACTTGCAAAACTTACCACACGCTAGCATCACCATAGTGACATCAATAATGACATTAATGATAATGAACCCAGCACCGTTAGCGTTTCTAGTAAGGCGGGAGAAATCTTTGTATGAATGACCAATGTTTGCTCTTCCTTCCGTAAAACTTAGCCTTAGGTTTTGGCCACGAACACAATTTCCGCGGCATCACATGTGTTTGTTGGAGCGGGCGTTAGTGCCATTCTTTTTTTGCCACGAGCGTCATGATATGTGGCCAAAGAATACCTCCCGTAGAAAATTTGTTATCGGCCCTTAATCATTGTACCCAATTTTCGACAAAATCTTCATGTATGGTTTCCCCCAAAGTAGTAACTTTTCTGTTTTGCTTCGTTGTAGTTACTTCTTCGTTTCAAATAGTTTACAAGTTTTTGGGGTTGCTGTGACCTCTTTTCTTGTAAATTATTTCTTGTAAATTTTGTTATCTATTAATACAAATTTTAACTTATCAAAAAAAAAAAATCGTTGTAGTTACTTCAAAAGCATAAGGAATCTTGTTAAGATATCACCTGAAAGTAGTTCTTCCGCCGCATCGAGAATTGCTAACAACTCCAAGCCGAACATGGATGATGAGTTCTGTACGAAGTCTGCTACGGTTACAAGGACTCATCCCAAATTCGTGGCAACTCTTCTGACTGATTCATAGAATGATGGAGAATTCCAATCAGTCTGTCCAGGGTGTATAATGAGGTTTTGTCTTCAGAAGAAAGAGTACTCAGCTTCTCCAATTGACTTCAAAATCTGTCATAGTCCATTGCTTTCTTATGATAAGTGGATGCAATTTATGATGAGCCGCGACCATGTAAAGGCCAACTTAATTGAGGCGCAAATCATGCATGTTTTCATGGCGTCTGCGGCACTTCAAATCAGAAAAGATGATGCGGGCTTGATCACTTTCATCTCCAGATGGTTTCCGGAAACTCACACGGCTATATGTAGATGGGGTGAGATGACTATTTCTTTGGAAAGCGTGGTCGTTCTGTTGAGTCTTACAATAATTGGGAAACTTGATGTTATCCTGTCTGAGGAAGAAGAAGAAATACACACCACTTTGGTCACAAAAACAGCGGGATATGTTCGAAAGAATTATGAGGAAAAGTGCTTCTATAACTGGTGGGTGTCTGAGTGGTTCCCTGATGAGACGGAGTTGGATCAAGTGTTGGATGATACACTTCATGTTGCTGCATTCTTAGTTCTGTGGTTATCCAGAGACATTTTTGATGATGGTTCCGGCAAGAAAGAGATAAGGCAGAAGCTCATCAAACTAGCGAAAGGCGTTTCCCTTCCCATCGGCAGTTTGTTTCTTGGCTCTTTATACACCCATCTGGATCGTTTAGTGGCGGACATGTACGTCTCCAATGGGTACATGAAAGTAGACTCGTACATCCATGTCGCCTTTCTCCAAGCATGGTTGTGGGAGCATTTCAAGCATTAGGCTCCTAACCCGAAAACCTCATTTCCTGATACATATGGCGGTTCTAGGATACTCCGTTGGTTGGAGAGGCGTCCAAGACCAGGTTCAAAGCTTATTGATTTTCTTGACAACGCACATACGGTTAACTTTCATCCTTGGGCTCCAGTCCATGCCTCCATAGTTCAACCAGACACTTTTGCTTCCGTACCGAAGGTGATATTGCGTTTTGCTGACGGGAATATGAGTATTGGAGAAACTGTGTTCTTGCGAAGCTTCATACATGGGTACGTGCCATCTTTTTCAGAGGATCTTGTGGAGTAGTCTCTTACAACATTGACAGGGCTGCTCGACATATGGGATTTAATCAGGGAGTCCCATTCCGTCGCCCGCTGACAACTCCAGATGAAATGCTACCCGCCATTCTTGATTATAGCGTTTTGAACCGGATAAAAGTCTTCCCTTCTTGCTCTCAGAACAAAAACCTGTGACGACTCCCAAATATAACACTTTATGGCAAGATGAGTTCCTCGCCATTCATCAGTTCGTGCAGGATGTTGATCGCTGTCGGATGCGTCAAAAAATAATTTCACTTTCTTACTTACTAAAATAAATGAAGTATGTGGTAAGAAAGAGTTCATTCCCACAGAGAGGCTTTTGCTGTTATGAAAATTTCAGTTTCTTAGTAACCAAGGGGGGATTTTTTTGTTTTAGCAAAGCAATAAATTAATTAAAAGCAATAAAATAATTTGAATAATCAATAAGGAGAAGATATTGGTCACGGGATAGTATCATTCACAAACATGTATTTCCACCAATGAATAAAACTGATATTTTAATCTCTCATTTACTAAAAGTCCTAGGATACCTTGATCGCAAGTATATCCCTCTAATTCCCTGATTTCATCACAACCACGTAAAAAGATGTATATGTAAATTCTTCCTAGAAAGCAACCTAAAGTGTAAAAGCACAATTAAGTTTAACTCCCTAAAAGCACTAAGTTTTATGGAATAAGACTAATCAATGCAAACGAACGTGTAAAAGCACTAATCCGTTTTAACAAAGGTTATGATTCACTTGTGACTAGTAGGATATATCACTACAAGCACTACCCACAATTATGCTACTTATGATCAGAAATTACTCAACTTTTACGTATTGAAAACCCTAATCTAGACATAAGGATGAAGGAAAACTCAATCGATCCCGGACTCGACTAAACAAGCATTCAAACTATATAACACTATTAATTGTGAATCATAAACAATAAATTATTGAGACAAAACTAATTCATTGATGCAAATATCATATTTGAAAACTCAACTTTATCCCGTAACCAATATTATTTGATTAGCTACTCATAGCTTTTGAGTTCATCATAATCATAATCAATAATGAAATGAAGAAGATGAAAAATAAATGAAAGAAAACCCTAGTCGCCGCTCTCCAAAATTCCAAGTAGAAAATACGTGATCTACCAAGGAAGTAGAAACTTTCTCCTTTTGTACTTCTCTTCTTTCCAAACTAGGTCACTTCCAAAGCCCATATCCAATGTGGTCCACCGAGTCCATATGTAAAAACACCCGTGTAGAAAATATGACCCAAACGTGGTCACCGAAAAATTGGTAAATGGCCGGAAATTGACCGGAGAAGTCGCCGGGAAGTAGCTCAGGTGACTGGCAAAGTCCACCCGGTCACCGGTCAAACTGGTCAGGTCATCGATTCAACTCAGTCAAAGGCTGAGTGAGCTGAGTCAGAGTCTAACTTAGTGGCTTACTAGTCTTGGCCAAAGTTGTTGCTTGCACAGGCCTAACCATTGCAATGCATCACTTCCATCATCAACATTTCTTCTCAGGAACTCAACCTCAGCACTCAGACTCACTGCAGTACCAACACCACAGCAAAACCATCATATCCCATTGCAGCTACTAGCTCCATCTCTATCTGTATCTCAAACACATCTCAACAACAATAACAAACTGCACCTGCTTCAGTCCCTTGCTCTCGAGTTCAACTACATCTCTTGCCTGCAGTTCAGTTCATTGCAGTGCCAAACCAAGACCAACAGCCAGTCGTCTAACCACATGCTTCATCTCCATAACATCCATCTTATTTCGAGCACATCCACCAGTACCATTACCACCTTCCATCCAATCACTGCACAACCATTACTTTCCCTGGAACACTTCATAGTTGTACCATTCTTCGCCATCTCCGCAATTCAGCTCAACTAACAGCACCAGGAGACTCTCATTCAAGTCACCACCATTTTATATTACAGCTGCACCTGCAATGCCATCTCACAACAAGACAACCATACACACGGGCTCCCTGTCACCAGTTCATCTGAGTCTTAACTCAATTCTTTCGTTTCTCCATATAACATCAACCACCAATGCCCTTTCATCCTTTCCAACACCACCAGTGCCTCACTGCAGCTTCAACAGCATCCACGCAGTTCATTCAAGCCATCAGCTGCAACACATAACCACCTCCATGTCTTTATTACAGCATCACTTGCGACTCAAACAATCCATCTTCTAATTCTCAATGGCAACAGCTACAACTCAGCTCCACATAGCATCAGCTTCACTTCCAACCAACACCAGATCACGGCATAACTTTTCCTTCATTGTTTCGCTAGCAACAGTTCATTACCACCAACCTACAGCCATCTGAGCCATAAACCACCACTTGAACTGCAGCTGAAACACTTTCTCTGTTCTCCTTGCTGCTGCAACATCCAGCCTGCAACTCATTACCATTTCAGTTACCACCAGATTTAAAACTCTTCTTCTTGTGTTCTTGACTGCAACTGATTCAAACCTCCATCGATATGTACCACAGATCAACCCATGAAACTTAACATCTTCCTCTCGATCTTGTTACAGCGGCTACCAGATTCAAAACCCATTTAATTTCTTTTCGATCTTCTCAGCAACATCACAACAGCGAGATCGATCTTCCCAATAACGACAGCAACCTATCTCATCTCTGCAATTCTCGATCTGAGCTTCAAATCTTCTCAGAAATTGAACCCAAAACTTCTCTTACTCTGCTGGAACTTCAAATTCCAGTTAAAACCATCTTTTAGCTTCTTCATAAACTCTCAATTTCAACCTCACTTCATATATGATTTCTTGTCGTCGACTGATTTCTGGGGTTAACTCAAACCCTAACTTTGATTCCTTCTTTGTTCCTGGTTTTCAATTTGATTCTCGATCTGATTCATCTACAAACAACTCTACTTGTTCTTCCTTTTTGCAACTGGAAATTGCTCAGAATCTCCTCTTACTGCTTCATGAATTCCAAACTAAATAGAAAACAACTCCCGATCTAGTTTTAGAGGTAATACAACTGAAGGTACCCATAGTTAGGATAAGGGTCACCTAAACTTGTATGGCCTGTCAGTTCCAGAGAACTGACAGCCTAATTCTCTGCTCAACTCAATTGTCAGTTTCGAGGAACTAACAGTTCATTCTTCACCTCCTTCTCGCGTACTTTAGCCCGCTCCAAGTATAGCTGGCATGTAAATTGATCTTTTTGCGCTTTACGCTTTAAATGAGTGATTTCTCCTTCTTAAGCTCCCAAGGACTCCATTGCACCTAATAACTCAAAACTAAACATAAGAGATGCAATTCACAAGGATAATAACAAAGAAAGCATAAATACTAGATATAAAATTAGGTGTTTTACAACACCTATCAAATTCCCCCACACTTAGACTTTGCTAGTTCGAGCAAATCAAACAAAACTTATTCTAAAGGATACATACAACTCCATCTCGTGAGGGTTTACTAGAGATATACACACAAAACCTACTTTTCCAACTTACTAGTTCTTCGTAATGATAGCATCCAACGCGCTAAGAAGACATAGAGATTCTGCACACTAGTCATAAGAAGTTAGACACATACATGAACACAATCTCACCCTTAAAAGTTGAGAGAGAAATAACCATCCCTTATCGAAAGAAATTCGGGTTCGGAGTGATCGAAAGTCTCGACTCTGCCTCACAAGAAAGGGTTTTATGATATTGCTCTTAATAATAAACAACTTTTTATGGGTCACACATGTGTCCAGGTAGGAGTGAAGAGACAATCCTATGACACATTTGAATGGTGGGAAGGTAAAAACCCTCCGAATTGTTTTGAAAACCCACATCTTTTATTCATTTTGAAAACCCTTTTTTTTCTGACGATCTCTAAGAAAGGAAATCAACCACTTAACGAAGGTGGGAATATGCTTACTTACCTCGTTATCCGTTCGGCGTGGAGTTAGCACCACTCTCACAGCATCCATAGAAACGTCTTCGGTCTTCAATCCTTGTCTTCATCTTCGTCTTCGGTCTTCAACTCTTGATGATGAAATCTTGAAATTCGTAGAATCTTGACAATAAGATTCTTTCCTCTAATTCCTTGTTGCTTGAAACTTCATTATGAATATTTCTTCTTCCATTGGCTTTATTGAATGAATACAAAACCAAAAACTAACTAAACAAACCAAAATATGATGCAATGAATATTTCTTCTTCTTTTTTTTTTTTTTTACAAAACTAGTGACAAAACACCAAGGTGACCAACTTTGTGGTACGAAAAATCCAGTCATATTATTTTTAATAAATTAAAACAGTTTCATTAAAAAGTGGCACAAAAACCCCAGGTCAAATAATAATAAGCAAATTTAGTTTTTGTTACTTTAAAAAAAGCCAAACATACCCTTTTTAGTTTTTCTTCTTCTTCTTCTTCTCTCCTTTCTTTTTTCTTCTTTCTTCCGTCTCCTTCTCCCCACCACCATTACCACCACCAGCAACAACAGATCTCCACGAACACCAGCAGCAACACATCCGTCACCTCCACGAACACTTTCGTCTCCTCCACGAACACCTCCGTTCTCCTCCACGAACACCTCCGTCTCTTTTCTATTGTTTTATTTTCAGATCTATCACCAACAGTAGCTCTGCTACCACCAAACCAGCCGCTATGTCCAGATCTGTCACCAACAACACCTCTATTTCATCCACGAACACCTCCTTCTCTTTTCTTCTAGTTTTTTGTTCAGATTTATCACCAACAGTAGCTTCGCTACCACCAAACCACCTGTTATGTCCAGATCCGCCACCAATAACATCTCCGTCTCCTCCATTAACACCATCATCACTACTTCAGCCTCCTCCTTCTATCATCTAAAACCACCAATACCTTCAAATCCTCCACCAACACCTCATCCTCCTTTTATCCTCTACAATCAACACAGAACTTGCAGATCCGACCTCATTCAATCCTCTACAACCACCAACACCACCAGCTTCTGATGTATCATCACCAGCAAATGATGATTCATCTTTATCGTCGAAATCAATATTTTTGTCGGGGAAATAACAGATTTATGTCGAAACCAAAATTGGTTTCATCAAATTTTGACAGTTTTGGTTGGTGAAAAACAGTAAGGTTATGAAGAAACCAAATTCGGTTTCATCATAAACTTTACATATTTTTTATCATGAAACCAAATATTTTAATGATGAAAATTAAGTTTATGATGAAACCAAATTTTGGTTTCACCTGATTTTTGCCTAGTTTATTCGGCCTGACTTGGAAGATGGCATGTTGGTTTCATCATTGAAGTTATGTTGGTGAATGACAATATGTGGGAAAATGATGAAACCTAATTAGGTTTCATCGTATTGTTTTTCATTTTGTTGAATATCGATCTCTATGAAACTAATTTTTGATGGTGAGACACAGGTGGATTGTTTTTTGTTGAAACTAGTTTTAGTGAGGAGGTAATGGTAGTGGTGGTTGTGGAAGCGATGGAGGTGGTGCAGTTGACGGTGGTGGTAGGTATCATCTTATTGTGTTTCATTTTTTCTTCTTTCTTCCTTCTCCTTTTCTTTTATGATGAAACCAAATTTTGGTTTCACCTGATTTTTCCTATTTTATTCGAACTGACTTGGAAGTCGGTGTGTTTGGTTTCATCATTGAAGTTGTGTTTGGTGAAATGACTATGTGGAAAAATGCTGAAACCTAATTAGGTTTCATCGTATTTTTCATTTTTGTTGAATATTGTTCTCTATGGGACCAGTTTTTGATGGTGACACACAGGTGGATTTTTTTGTTGTTGAAACTAGTTTTAGTTGAGGAGGTAATGGTAGTGGTGGTTGTGGTGATGGTGGTTGTAGCGGCGATGGGGGTGGTGCAGTTGACGGTGGTGGCAGGTTTCATCTTATTGTGTTTCATTTTTTTCTTCTTTCTTCCTTCCCCTTTCTTATATGATGCATCTAATTTTGGTGAAACCAATTTTGGTTTCATCATTTTTTCTATTTGGTTTCATTATTTTTTTCTCATTTTGTTGAATATTGATCAATGAAACTCATTTTTTGTGGCGGTGGTGGATGGTTGGTAGTGGTGGTGGCCGGCGATAATGGTGGTGTTGCTCGGCGGCGGTGGTGGTCATCGACGGAGGTGGTCTGTGGGGGTGGTCGGTGCGGTGATGGTGGTTGGAGGCGGTGTGGTGGTGGTGGTTGGCGGTGGTGGCGAAGGTGCTTGGTGGTGGCGGCGGCGGTGGTGGTGGTGGTCGGCGGTAGACGACGGCAGTGGGCGGTGGTGGTGGTGGTCAGTGGTGATGGCACGGTGGTGGTGCTGCTGCTAGTGTAGTTGGTGGTGGGTTGTTTGTTGGTGGTGATAATATAATAAAATTAAAAGGTGGGGTTGATTTTTGTTTTTGTTGGGGTGATTTAAACTACTAAAAGGGTAATATAGAGAGATTATATTAAATGGGGTTTTTGTGAACAATTTGTTTTGTTGGAGTTTTTGTGCATGGATATTGACACCTTTGGGGTTATAACTCGCGACCCGTTTTTTTTTTATGAGACAAGAAAATAAAACAAATACAAAATGAAAACAAAACAAAACAAACCAAAATAAACTAATAATGAACCTAACAAAATTTTCTCTTGTCTTGTCTTTTTTTTTTTTTTTTTTTAAGACAAGAGAAAATAATACAAATACAAATAAAGATAAAATAATGCAAGTACAAAGGCCATGGTGTAAGTACTTTACCGCTCGATTCTTCACAACTTGTATGTCTTGATATCATAAACTTCTTGAAATCTCATCTTGGTAATATTCGCTCTTGTACAAAAGTCTTCAACTTGTAAAAATTCTGCTCATTGTCTTGTTGCTTTACTTGAATCTGAAATCTGCTCATTTCTGTACTGTTGCTTGTAAACCTTGAACGTCTTCAACTTTCCTTCGAATTTGTGATGCTCCGCTTGTTGATGATGATGGTGTTTCTATGGACCTGTTGGCGTAGAGAGAGATAAAGTGGATGGTGCTAACTGCGAACAAGATTACAAGTGTTATGTAAGTTAGCAATTCGATGTCATCATCATGATTGATAAAATAGCACTCAAAATATCAAAATAGTGCTTCTATTGGTCGGAGGTTGGGTAGCTCACCATTCTACCCGGAGTTTACGTACGGTGACACACACTCTAAAACCACAAATTTAGACACGTACAAAGAAGTGAAGGTCGGTGCCTCTTATGATGTAACATGGGTAGTCTCCACTATAGGGGACTAAACTCTAATACCGAATTCAGTCTGCACCTTATTTGCCACTGGCATGGTTAAATCCAACTTTAACTCTTATACAAGTAAGAAACCCGATCACGTTCTGGCATCTCTAAGTTCAGTCACTCTTGTGAGAATCTCGATGTAACCTTAGCGAAATGTATACTATGTGACTCTAAACTAACTATAAGTTGGAGTTTTTCATGCACTAATTTACAAAAAAGTTGAAAAATCATTAAAAATTTACAATGCAAATGCTTAACCACTCCCCCACACTTAAAATTTAAATTGTCCTCAATGTAAATTGAATCGTCCAAAGAAATTCAAGGTGGATAATCTTATAATGATATGAGACAAGAAATCAGAAAAAGTAAAAGCAAGACAAGATAAAAAAAAAAACAAAAAACAAGAGAAGAAATACTCATCCTATGGGTTGCCTCCCATGTAGCGCTTGGTTTAAAGTCGTCAGCCCGACAATCTCCGTGCTTTTTACGCCTTAGTCGGCTTCCAACACATTATGGAAATCTGATTGAATACTACTGTAGATGGTGGATTTTCGACAAAGGCTAAAATCGTAAAACCATAATTGTACATACTCCTGATCCAACAATCAGATGAGTATTGAGGCTCATGTCTCTCATTGAAGCATGAAAGTTCATGCCGCAAGAACCTATGATCGAGAATTGATAGGTGTAGAATACACCGTATTTAATATCTAGTATTTATGCTTTCTTTGCGAGTTTTCTTGTAAATTATGTATCTTATGTGTGCTTTTGAGTTTATTAGGTGCAATGGAGTCATTTGGAGCAAAAAGACCAATTGGAACTCGTTCAAATACAAGATTTCTACTTTTCATTGTGTAGAGGACGAGAAGATGAAGACAATGCCGAAAGAATGGAGTCATTCCGAGTTCGTATGAAGAAGTTATGAGCAAAACAAGAACTCAGAAGCAAAAAGGGCAATTTTGTCATTTCCAGGGTGAACACTATCCGGAGTCCGAGTAATGGTTAAGGGGCAGCTCTTTTGGGAGGAATACTAAACGCAGTCCGGGTAATGGTTAAGGGGCTGCCATCATGTTAGCCCTTATCACTGTGACCAGACACTGAATAACCGACCCTTATCTAAACCTAACATCGAGAGAGTTTATCTCATTTGTTCGAAAACTCTTGAATGAATTGGAGGCATAGCTGAAGCTCAGGGAACAGATCGAGAGTCAGGAATCGAGTGAGAATTTATGAGAACTGTAATTGATAAATCAGAGAAGGGTTTCGCTGATGGCTACTGTCAAATCAAGAGATGTTCTTGAAGTTCAAAAGGGTTCTGTGGTGATTTGGTTTTATAGATCGAGAAATTGAGAGATGATAGGAATCAAAGATGGGAAGACGGGTACTACCGATTTCTTTGTTGGTAGCTGAGACGAATTTGTGAAAACGAAGATGAACTCGAGTCTGTTAGTAGTGCGTATGGGGTTAATGAGCAGGAATTCAAACTAGGGTTTGTTGTTAGGGTTTCTCTCCGAGTGAGACTGGAAATTGGAAATCTTTGAAATTTGTGATGAATTAGAGTTGGGTCTGTGTTGGAAATCATGTCTGATTTGTGGGTATTAGCCATGGATCCATCTGGTGTTGTTGAATTGAGAAGAACAGCTGCTATAGATAGTGGTCCAGAGTTATGGCTAGTGCTAATGGAGGCAAGTACAATTGCAGGGAAAGCTGGAAAGCAGATGAAACTGAATTGGGTATAGATGCTGAAATGAGACAAGGCTTGAATGGATTGGCAAAGTGGTTGAAACTACAGAATGGAGCAGCAGGTAATTGGTAGTGATGCTGTGTTGCAGGCAAAACTGAACTGCAGAGTGACAGATTGAGATGGTTGCAGTGGCAGTATTGTGATACAGGCTGAGGAGGAGCTGGGAATTGAGTGCTTGCAAGTGCCAGTGGTGTTGAAAGTGCTACCTGTGTAGGCTGTTGAGATGGAGCTTGTTGGTGGCATTGTTGCAGGTAATAGATGAATGTGATGATGGCTTGAGGGTTTGATGTTATGGTGGAAAGAGTGTGCACTGGAATTGGCATTGGTCTGAAGCCAGGTGCTGCAGCTAGAGTTGAGTAATGAGCTGGCTAAGAAGAAGATGCAGGTGCAGCTGATGGTTGGTTAATGGAATTGCAGGGAAGAAGCTGGCCTGAGCTGAGAAGTTATGAAGCTGCAATGCAGTTGCAGGTGCCGGCAAATCTGGTAGCAGCCGAGAGAAAAGATGAGATGAAGTTGCAGGTGAACTAGGAGGTGGATTATGAGAAGCTGCTGCCGCGGTTGGTGGTAATTCTGATGGTGTTTGAATGAATGGTTAGATGTATGTTTAGGTGGCAATGAGTGTCAGATGGTGGCCTGAGGTGATATTGCAGGTTGAACTGGTTAATTGCACATGTTGCTGCCAGTGGTGCTGGTATGGCAGGTCTGATCTTGCAATGGCTAGAGCTGAGAAGACTTGTTGCAGTTGATTTGTGGCAGTGAGCTGAGTAGGGAAGAAATTGAGTGATCCTGTGAATTGGTGTTAGTGGCGCGAAACAAGTTTATTGGTGCAGCTGAGAATGGTTGAAAGCTACAGGGTTGCAGCTGGTGGTAAAGAGTTTAAATGGGTTACAGGGATGTGCAACTGAAGGCAAGTGTAGGTGGAGTTCAAATTGGCAAGTAGAGCCATCATGGCTGGCAGTGCATTGGATATGCACAAGGATGGTGCATCACACAGTTATGGACTGTGCAAATGGCTCAAGGCCTGGCAACTCAGCCCAATCAGCCAGAGAATAGCTGACTCTGAATCTGACTTCACCCTGACTCAGACCTGAATCTCCCTAACTCGGTTTGACTCGGTCTGACCCGAGTTGACTCGCCGATTTGACTCGTTGACCGGTGACCGGGTTGACTTGCCGGTCACCTGAACTGCTTTCCGGCGACTATTCCGGCCAAGTTCCGGCCACAATACCAGTTTTCCGGCGAGCGTTTTTGGGACAGAATTTCTACACGGGTTTCTCTCACTTGTGGGCTTGGTGGACTTCTAACTAATGGACTTTGAAGACAAAACCTAATTTTGGAAGGAGTGGAGCTATAAAAGAGAAGACTTTTCTCAAAACAGAGATATATCTCCATTAGGGAGAATTCATACTTTTGGTTCTAGGGTTTAGAAACATGATAGGTTTTCTCCTTCTTATTGCTATGAACTCTTATGCCATGAGTAACTAAGTTTTTATTATTGGTTGAAGATGTAGTTGGATTTTGGAAAACAAGTTATGATTTTTATGAATTAGTTTTCTCTCAATATTATCGTTTGATTTCTACGGGTTACAATAATTGCATGATTGATGGATTGCAATATGATTGAATGTTTGTTTAGTCGAGTCTAGAATTGATTGAACTCACATCCATATCTATAGCTATTTTAGGGTTTTCATCGAGCGATAACCTTGAATACTAGTAGCATGATATGATTAGGGTTTGTAGTGATACATCCTCATAGTCATATGTAGAAATTGACCTTTGTTCGAATTGTTTGCACAATGTATTACAATTGCATTGATTAGCTTATTTCTGAAACTTAATGCTCCTAGGAATTGAACTTGATTAGCGCAAGGCGTTAGGTTATTCTTTAGGTAGAATTCACATACGCAGCTCTAATGTGTGTGTTGATGACTTTGGAAATTTACGGAGTATTCTTGCAATAAGGTATTCTATGGCTTTTGATGATAGCGAGATTAAATACGAATTCTATTCATATATTCATAAACTTGTTTACAATTGAAGATGAAACCTTTATCCAATATTTTCACATCCTTGATTTGCGTACTTTATTTGCTTTTTGTTTATTTTTATTTACACAATCAGAAATTCTTCCGGGTGTTTTATATAGGAAACCATAACAATTTGACAATCTAGACCTCTCTGTGGGATCGATCCTTTCTTGCCCTTGCTATATTTATATTTTAAGTAGTAAGAAAGTGTGAATTATTTTTGACGCTTACGACCGCGATCAAGAATACTGTCTCTCAGAGTATATGTAGATGTGTAGTCTCTCAACTGAGACAACGACATATCTCATGAATACTGACCAATTTCAGTAATTACTTTTATATAGAATCGAACGACTGGACGGCACCTAGACAGCTTGCCTGCTAGTATAGAGCAATAACGTCTTCAGGATGTAACAATGTTTTCCCTAACTATATAAAACAAATATGACGCTTCAACTAGCACATATTACTCCTGAATAATTAATACTCCTAGACGATCGTACTAGTATAGAGCCATCAATTAATTATTCCTAAATCATCAGATTCATCAACGGAATTCCAGGAAAATATTCCGCTTCTACAACTATCAAGATGCTCCTACATGATCTCATCATCGACAAGGATCTCTAGAGCGTAATCATTCTTGATCTCAGCATCTACAACGGTTTTATGAGCAACATCCCGCTTCATCAACTATCTATTCTTTGAAGCGTTACTCGATGGATCGTATTTCTTCAACCCCAAACGATTCATATCAAGATGTGTAGACATGAAAACATGTTAACATGAACGTCTTCCCAAAGCTTGCACGACAGACGGGCACAAGCCAAAGTCTTCTACAAGATGTTCTCATCACCTCTACAAAGGAGATACAACACATTTCAGGCCATGGGTTTACAAAAACGTACCAATGGGTGAGGAATGGTATAATGCTTCCTCAACGAAAGATGTTCTTCTATGTCTCTTCTACAACATACCAAAAGGGCGCATCAATCGGACATACGAGTTGAAAGATACGGCCTTTATTGCCATGTCTATGAAATCTGAAAAATCTGTACGGGATTACAAATTACAAATGTGCATGCTTGGTTGGGTGACCTACATAACTCCAAATTGAGCGATTCTTTTCTCATATGATAACTCAGTGTCTTAGCTTCAAAATTTGGGGACAAGCACCGAATTTCGACATCGTATGAGGTTCCTACAGCTTTCAGAGCATACAACATGCAAGCAGAAATTCGTGGACGGGATTCATAACCTCTATAGTCGATAGATGTCCACTTGGTCTTTTCGCTAAGTCCTTTATCAAGGTACCTCAAACTTCTACCACCTGGGTCTTTACATCAATTTTTCTACCCGGGTCCTCTATCTAGGTCTTGCCAGAAGAAGGGAAAACGAAAAGGAGAGCTTTAACAAAATACTGGGGACTGACGGTACACTGATCATGACGATCAATTTCACAGTCCAAGACTCGTGGCGGCGGGCTCTCCAATGCTAATAACTTATCTTAAAAGGAACTACTACCGGGACATGCAACCATGGTCATTACATCATCCCCTTTTGAGAGCAACCTCAGTTATGGTCCTGTGACCAGGGTTTCAGAAATGATGTTTCTACGACTGACAGCAACAAGACGGCACTGCAAGCACCATGCTCATGTATCAATCAAAGGGTCTTGATATCAAATGAATCAATGACATTGAAATCCTTCATCAAGCGTTCCAAACACAAGCAAATGGTCTAAAGACACAACATGAGTGTTTTACAACAAGCTCGTCTGAAATAATTTTACTTTATCATGCACAAAGAAGCGAGATGGGAGCAATTGGTGAGGAATCTAAGGTTGAGTCATATATCCAAAATTCACAGCAGTTGGATGAACGAGAAAAATATGTGGCCAAAACCTTGGACTACATGACAGCTGAAAATGTTCTGAAAACCATCCGGAAGTTTACTGTTTCATCAATTTCGGCGCTTAAACGTGCTCAAAAGCTAAATATCATCTTTTCCAAAGCTTGGAAATTTTCCGAGGATGAAGAAACATGGGTAGATCACAAAAATCCGACATCAGACGAAGATTCTACAGCAATTTCAATGAAGACCTAACTTCTGAATTTTCTGATGACGAATTATGACGAAATTCTTCATTCATCCACATCTGAATCAGGAGCTACACAGTCAACACAAGGCCGAACTTCATCTTCAGCCAATAGTCTCACTTGTAAGTCGGCGGTGCTTCAGCTGATGAGATATGAGTTTTTCATCTTCAGCTCTTTTCTTCTGTGATATTTCATCATGCTTTCCCTCCGCATATTCTAAGACCAAGAAAGCATATATCTTAGCACAAACCACTCTAAGAAGTCTTCATCTTTGACTTGATATTTCTGGAGCGTTCCCCGGAAGAGCCAGAAGGGTGGTTGTAACTGGAAGTCACCATTATATGAGGCGAAAAACATGAGTCATGGATATACCAATAACAAACACGCAACAAAAATGGTAACAATCCAACTCTTACCTATTTACAATTTCACTAGTTGTAGTGATTATAACATCAGAATTTCAAAAACTTACTCGTTCCTTTAAACCTGCAAAGACGAGCAAAATTCATTATTCAAAATCATGACTTGATTTTCATAAAACCGTGAACAACCCATGTGAATTTTAACATCCACTGGTTTTTCAAAAATTGGACAGACGTCCATTCTACAATTGTGAAAACTCACATACATACAATATTTCACCATATATAATTTTCTACTTTCAACAGTTGTCCAAAATCAAAACATTGATTTTACAAAAAAAAAAATTTAACGTGAAACTCACGTGAATTTGAAAAACATATATATATATATATATTATTTTTGCTCCCTCGAGAGTATATTTTCAAAAATTTGTGAAAGCTTACATATCGAAAATAAATTTTTTCATGAAAGCTCATAGACAAATTTTTTACTAACAGACGCACGTCTATTAAAAATAAAAAAACTTTTTCTCCCGTACAAGCATCCACCTTTGAAACGAGAGTTTATTAAAATCTCACATATTTTAAAAAAAAAATCTCTCCTACATTAGGGATTATTGCTAGTTTCTTAAACTAACGATCGAACGAACGTCCGTTCCTAAAACAAGGGTTTTTACAAAACTCACGTCTATACATGCATATGTATATATTTTTTTAACATGAACAACTCGTGAACAAGTTATCAACTTCTGAAAAAGAAATAAATAAAAAAAAGGCGGTGCTACACCACTTTATGCTCGTTAGATGACACTCTATCATGCCATTGGGATCTTCGTTCAAGCAACGGTTCGCTCGCGCAATCGAAAATCCGGTAACATCTTATCTTACGACTAAGTTCAATTACTTATTTTGTTTGTAACTAGAAAATCACCATCCAGTGCTGACTGAGTAACATGAATGTCCCTCACTAAGCAGGGGACTTAATGTAGATGGTGGATTTTCGACAAAGGCTAAAATCGTAAAACCATAATTGTACATACTCCTGATCCAACAATCAGATGAGTATTGAGGCTCATGTCTCTCATTGAAGCATGAAAGTTCATGCCGCAAGAACCTCTGACTGAGAATACTGTCTCTCAGAGTATATGTAGATATTTAGTCTCTCAACTGAGACAACGGCATATCTCATGAATACTGACCAATTTCAGTAATTACTTTTATATAGCATCGAACGATTGGACGGCTCCTAGACAGCTTGCCTGCTAGTATAGAGCAATAACGTCTTGAGGATGTAACAATGTTTTCCCTGACTATATAAAAGAAATATGTAACTCGTGGACCTGTGCATCAATTGAATGATTCCATTTTACAGGGCTTTATTGGAAAATCTCAGGTTCCAGACTTTCTCAGAACTTCATGAAGCGGCTAAGAGATCTGCAACTACTGCACCTGCTTTATTGGAGAGTACTAAAACTACAAAAGCTGAAGAAGCACGAGAAACTGAAGGTAGCAAACGCTTAATCAACAAACAATACAACCTCCAACCTTCCACAAATGTTGTTGCAGAAAGAAGCAAACGAAAAGCCGAGCCACAGCGCAAGCATACTTCTCCGACCCCTTCGAAAGCACAAAGGAAGGATAATCAAACTCGAGATGCACAAGCTCCTACCCAACACGCAGGAGCTGGTCAAGAAGCACCTGATTTCCCTTTTCCCATCGAAGAGGTGATTGAATTATTATATGTTTGGTTTCAAGACGGTGCAATCAAGTTACCATATGTCAAGAAAGAACCAACTGAAGAAGACATGGAAAATACTCGTTACTGTCGCTTTCATAGATTCGTCAATCATCCCACAAAGAACTGCAGAATCTTGAAGAACATATTCCAAGAAAAACTCGAATCAGGAGAACTTAACTTGGGGACTGAAGGAGTGCACAGAGACCATCTCCCGATCAGAACCTTCACTCTCTCTGAACCACCCGTCAAGGAAGCAGTTCAATCCTTAATCGAGCATGTCTGCGAATTACTGTACTTATCAAAGGCTCAAAGGAAAGACATGTTTGCTGCATTGAATCACATCGTGTCAGGGAAGCGTTTATTGATCCAGGAGACATTTCGTGAGCCTTCAGCAACAGACAAAGAAATGTACGACTAGGGACTTCTCACCACAGTCCATCACAGAGGAAATGAATTCGGAAGAACGTTGATCAATGCTGACACCTCCATCAACATCATTCCACTGAAAACCACCCACAGAGCCGCATGCATCATTCGACAAGAAGCTACTCATGCTCTCATCTCAATCAGAAACCATGAAGGAACGCTCAGAGATACTTGTGGCTACATCACTCTCAAAGTGAACATAAGTTTAACCTGGACAGAAACCAAGTTTCACATAATCAGGAAGATCCAGGATATGACATTTCCTTCAGACGAGCATGGATTCATGCTAAAAAGATGGCCACTGACGAAGCGCCTTTGGTTGCACATCTCTCCAATGAGGAAAGTTCTGATCCAGAAGATTCGGTGGACATTCCATCATCAGAGCACCTGGAGGAATTTTGGACTTTGAGGAGGTTGAAGCAAGAACCTGCAAAAGATGCATAGACATTCATCAAGAGGTTTCACTCAGGCAAGTCTCATTCCTCCCATGTCTGTGTCATTTATTTACTCACATGCTATCCTAGCATAGGGACTCAATTCTGCTATCAACTCTGCTATTGCAAGACGTTATAAAAGCATAGCTTCACCACATTTTATTATGTGGTTGAATCCGACACTTCTCGAATCGAGCATCACACTGAGACATTCATTACTATATGATGTCCAAGCATGGCAAAAAACACTTTGGACATTTCTCCATAGCATTATTGGAATGTCCATGTGTGTCATAAAATCAGAAAGCTCTGATGTCTGTACAAGTGTTGAATCCCACTACAGCAACGAAGGAGTGCTGAAAATCAATAGAAGATTGTCGGGACCGAGGCGATCAAACCTAAAACATTCGGCGCTCAAGGGATATGACGCTTCAACGCTTAAGCATCTAAGAAGCCTTCAAATTGTACTCCCAATCAAAGAGTACACCTTCGATAATGGCGCCTCTGGATTCAGCACAAATATCTCGACGATGATTCAACACTAACACGATCAAAGTGTAACAGAACTACAATCGATAAGTCTTTACTATCCCATAAGACTTCTGAAGAAATGCAACATCAATCATCCATCGATGGCACAAACTCCTTCAACATACACTGGGACTTGATCTTATCGGAGAGATCGATTCAAATCTATTTCAACAAATGTTATCCACATAACAAGTTACTGCAACCTGGTGTGATTCCATGAAACTTCATCAACGTGACCTCTCTACAGAGACAAACCCCTGCACGACTGAGGAACTTCCTCTCTTCACTAGAATAAAGACCGGTGCTGGTATCTCCCACAACAACGTCGACTCACTGACGAAGCCAGTTCATGGTAAAGTTACGCTTTCAGGAGCATTCAGGTTGAACTCTCAGTACACCTTCATCTTAGGGACACTCAACTCATCAACTAGTTCGCGAATGTAAAAGGCTCACTGGATGGAGGAGCAAAGATTATATCTATCATCATGGTTCTATCCTTTTCGGTCTTTGGAGCAACTTCAACCATGGTATCAGCATCAACAATAATCTTTAGAGGAACACCATCCATGATCTCACCATCGACAAGGATCTCTGGAGCGTAATCATTCTTGATCTCAGCATCTACAGCGGTTTTATGAGCAACATCCCGCTTCATCAACTATCTATTCTTTGAAGCGTTACTCGATGGATCGTATTTCTTCAAGCCCTAACGATTCATATCAAGATGTGTAGACATGAAAACATGTTAACATGAACGTCTTCCCAAAGCTTGCACGACAGACGGGCACAAGCCAAAGTCTTCTACAAGATGTTCTCATCGCCTCTACAAAGGAGGTACAACACATTTCAGGCCATGGGTTTACAAAAACGTACCAATGGGTGAGGAATGGGATAATGCTTCCTCAACGAAAGATGTTCGTCTATGTCTCTTCTACAACATACCAAAATGGCGCATCAATCGGACATACGAGCTGAAAGATATGGCCTTTATTGCCATGTCTATGAAATCTGAAAATTCTGTACGGGATTACAAATTACAAATGTGCATGCTTGGTTGGCTGACCTACATAACTCCAAATTGAGCTATTCTTTTCTCATATGATAACTCAGTATCTTAGCTTCAAAATTTGGGTCCAAGCACCGAATTCCGACGTCATATGAGGTTCCTACAGCTTCCAGAGCATACAACATGCAAGCAGAAATTCATGGACGGGATTCATAACCTCTACAGACGATCGATGTCCACCAGGTCTTTTTACTAAGTCCTTTATCAAGGTACCTCAAACTTCTACCACCTGGGTCTTTACATCAATTTTTCTACCCGGGTCCTCTATCTAGGTCTTGCCAGAAGAAGGGAAAACGAAAAGGAGAGATTTAACAAAATACTGGGGGCTGACGGTACACTGATCATGACGATCAATTTCACAGTCAAAGACTCATGGCGCCGGGCTCTCCAATGCTAATAACTTATCTTAAAAGGAACTACTACTGGTACATGCAACCATGGTCATTACATCATCCCCTCTTGAGAGCAACCTCAGTTATGGTCCTGTGACCAGGGTTTCAGAAATGATGTTTCTACGACTGACAGAAACAAGACGTCACTACAAGCACCATGCTCATGTATCAATCAAAGGGGTCTTGATATCAAATGAATCAATGACATTGAAATCCTTCATCAAGCGTTCGAGACACAAGCAAATGGTCTAAAGACACAACATGAGTATTTTACAACAAGCTCGTCTGAAACAATTTTACTTTGTCATGCACAAAGAAGCGAGCTGGGAGCAATTGGTGAGGAATCTAAGGTTGAGTCAAATGTCATTCTCTTCGTATGGATGTCCTCTACAACATATCAAAAATTCACAGCAATTGGATGAACGAGAAAAAAATGTGGCCAAAACCTTGGACTACATGACAGCTGAAAATTTTCTGAAAACCTTCTGGAAGTTTACTGTTTCATCAATTTCGGCGCTTAAACGTGCTCAAAAGCTGAAAATCATCTTTGATAAAGCTTGGAAATTTTCCGAGGATGAAGAAGCATGGGTAGATCACAAAAATCCGACATCGAAAGAAGATTCTACAGCAATTTCAATGAAGACCTAACTTCTGAATTTCCTGATGACGAATTATGATGAAATTCTTCATTCATCCACATCTGAATCAGGAGCTACACAGTCAACACACAGCCGAACTTCATCTTCAGCCGATAGTCTCACTTGCAAGTCGGCGGTGCTTCTGCTGATGAGATATGCGCTTTTCATCTTCAGCTCTTTTCATCTGTGATATTTCATCATGCTTTCCCTCCGCATATGCTAAGACCAAGAAAGCATATATCTTAGCACGAACCACTCTAAGAAGTCTTCATCTTTGACTTGATATTTCTGGAGCGTTCCCCGGAAGAGCCAGAAGGGTGGTTGTAACTGGAAGTCAGCATTATCTGAGGCGAAAAACATGGAGTCATGGATATACCAATAACAAACACGCAACAAAAATGGTAACAATCCAACTCTTACCTATTTACAATTTCACTAGTTGTAGTGATTATAACGTCAGAATTTCGAAAACTTGCTCGTTCCTTCAAACCTGCAAAGACGAGCAAAATTCATTATTCAAAATCATGACTTGATTTTCATAATAACATCCACTGGTTTTTCAAAAATTGGACAGACGTCCATTCTACAATTGTGAAAACTCACATACAGACATTATTTCACCTTGTATAATTGTCTACTTTCAACAGTTGTCCAAAATCAAAACATTGATTTTACAAAAAATGTTTTAACGTGAAACTGACGTGAATATGAAAAACATATATATATATATATTATTTTTGCTCCCTCGAGAGTATATTTTCAAAAATTTGTGAAAGCTTACATATCGAAAATAAATTTTTTCATGAAAGCTCATAGACTAATTTATTACTAACAGACACACGTCTATTAAAAAAAAAAACTTTTCCTCTCGTACAAGCATCCACCTTTGAAACGAGAGTTTATTAAAATCTCACATATTTAAAAAAAAATCTCTCCTACATTAGGGATTATTGCTAGTTTCTTAAACTAACGATCGAACGAACGTCCGTTCCTAAAACAAGGGTTTTTACAAAACTCACGTCTATACATGCATATGTATATATTTTTTTAACATGAACAACTCGTGAACAAGTTATCAACTTCTGAAAAAGAAATAAAAAAAAAGGCGGTGCTACACCACTTTATGCTTGTTAGATGACACTCTATCATGCCATTGGGATCTTCGTTCAAGCAACGGTTCGCTCACGCAATCGAAAATCCGGTAACATCTTATCTTACGACTAAGTTCAATTAGTTATTTTGTTTGTAACTAGAAAATCACCATCCAGTGCTGACTGGGTAACATGACTGTCCCTCACTAAGCAGGGGACTTAATGTAGATGGTGGATTTTCGACAAAGGCTAAAATCGTAAAACCATAATTGTACATACTCCTGATCCAGCAATCAGATGAGTATTGAGGCTCATGTCTCTCATTGAAGCATGAAAGTTCATGCCGCAAGAACCTCTGACTGAGAATACTTTCTCTCAGAGTATATGTAGATATGTAGTCTCTCAACTGAGAAAACGGCATATCTCATGAATACTGACCAATTTCAGTAATTACTTTTATATAGAATCGAACGATTGGACGGCTCCTAGACAGCTTGCCTGCTAGTATAGAGTAATAACGTCTTCAGGATGTAACAATGTTTTCCCTGACTATATAAAAGAAATATGACGCTTCAACTAGCGCATATTACTTCTGAATAATTAATGCTCCTAGACGATCACTAGTATAGAGCCATCAATTAATTATTCCTAAATCATCACATTCATCAACGGAATCCCTGGAAAATATTCTATGTTTTCTATAATATTTCGTTATTTCAATTTATGGTTCTTCCAAGCAGAATCCATGGGTTAGTAATAAATATTCAACACACGGGCATCTGAGCACTATCGAATAAGCCCCGACCAAAACGGTGCAAGTGTACTCAGCAATAATGCACTAACGAGCCCCTGAATGCACAAACGAGCATTCCAAAACATGAAAGAATGATGAACCTATGCAAAATAGGAAGAAAATAATAAATAATAAAATAATAGTCAAGGCGCTAAGGGACTGGGCTCACCGGCCGGCCAGTCACGCCGTGACCAGTCCCACGTCCAAATTTTATATTTTATCATATTTTTATTATTTTCATTGATCTCATGAAAATCTCTTCATTTGAACAAATATCCTTCGTTTTAAGGAAACTCCTCAGTTTCATGGTGTTTCCTTCACATCAAGGAAATAATATAAAATTGGGAAAGGTGTCATGGGACCGTGTCTACTAGCCGGACGGCTATGCCCTAGTTGTAGCCGGTCTGACACCTCATGATTCCTCATTATTTTATTATTATTTCCTTAATCTCATGACAACTCCTTGATTTCATGATATTTCCTTTAAATCATGATAAATAATATAAAATTAGGGAAACTCGTGGGACCGGGCCCTAGATGGCCCCACACGCCCTTATTTTATTATTATGTTTCCTTGATCCCGTGGAATTCCTTGATTTCATGATATTTCCTTCAAATTATGAAAATTCCTTCAAATAATGGAAATAATACATAAAATTAGGGAAAACTCACGGGACCGGGCCCTAGCCGGCTGACCATGCCCAAGCCGGTCCCATACGCCCTTATTTTATTAATGTTATTTGTTTCCTCATCCCATCAAAACTCCTTCACTTCAAGGAAACTCCTTGATTTCAACAAAACTCCTTAGTTTTAATAAACTCCTTGATTTTATGATATTTTCATAAAATCATGAAAAAATATAACAAAATTAAGGAAATGCTATGGGACTGGGCTCATTGGCCGGCCAGACATGCCTTGGCCATAGCCAGTCCCACACTTCATGATTACTTGATTTTATTATTATTTTCCTTCATCTCATGAAGTTTCCTCAGTTTCAGCAAAATCCCTGATTTCTTCATATTTTCTCAAATGATTGCTCAAATGCACATCAGAAAATATCAAAATTCTCACGACTGAGACGCGAACACTTTGGTGACACGAGCATATTACCTTGACCGACCAGGGTTGGCTCTTAGGCTTGCGAGAGGCCGGTCCCTCATATTTTCATCATTTGACCTAATTTGTTCACATTAGGTTCAAATTCTTCCGAACAATTTTGGAATTTCGTGAAACGATCGTCATTCGATCCCGTGACCAACCAGGGCCGGTTTCATGACCCCTTGGTCGGTCCCTCGTCTCTTCATAATTAATTAGGTTTTATCACCTGATGCTCAGACGAGCATTATTTTAAAAAATGATTAAACCAGCATTTAATCATCTTCTGTCCAACAGGTCTTCAAAAGACTTTGGTATTTTTGCTCACTCGAGCATCTGGGCGCTACATGGTCGACTCATCATCCCATGTAGCCGGTCCCTCCTTCACTCCGTGGTTAATTTTTAATAAACCATCGATTGATCATCAATTGATCGAATTAGGATTTCGAGTCCAAGATTCATAATTCTGGATTTGAACATTAATAATTTTACGACGATCCCATGATCAACATTTTATTAATTATACTCGGCTCAATTGCTAGTATTTTAAATAATATTTCATTTTGTTATGCTATCAATAATTCATCAGACGAGCAATATTTGCTCACATGAGCAACATTTGCTCAAGCTAAGGTATATTGGTTCAATTGTCAATATTCAACAATCCATCGAATGAGCAATATTTGTTCACCTTAACTATCAACATTTACGTGAGAATCATACCTCTGTCTCAGCAGACATGTTCAATTTATGAGTCTCAGAACATTTGCAAATCATGTTCGACTCAACAATACCAGGACTCATCGTCCCATGAAGTCATGAAGTCAACAACTGACTAAATACACGTCTGCCTTGCAGACTCCACAATCACGAGACATCAATCGTGTCACATGGGGGATATTAACTAGGGTTTTGGCCTGGCGGTCTACAACACGTGTGTTCATACACACGATGAGAATGTGAGCAAGTCGTGCAATCAGTTGAAGGAGTTAGCAAAGTAGTGGATGGAAAATCGACCAAGTCTCCGCACGTTGAGTAACTGGTTTTAACACGATTTCCACTTCTCCACTCTTTGATACTGTCACACTTCATGGGATCATGGTGTTTACAATTCTGGCAATATAAATAAGCCTCTGAATCATGATTGAAAAGAAGACAATCTTTCGTCAAACAGACAACAAGAGATTAACATTTCAACGTCTGAGCAATTACTCTCAACAGAGCAAATTCAATCAATCGGAGCTTATTTCATTTCTTCACGCAGAATACACAACACACCTACAATCTTCGATCACCATTGATCTCACACATTTCTCAGATTCCCTCGTACATATCGACCCATCCTCTCTTGTGACCGAATTTACTCTGGAACGACCATTGTCTTGGTTTAGGCCAGAGTACTATAGATTGATCTCTCGAATTCAAAGCACTCCCTTCTTGCAGTGCATCTATGTGAGGTTTAACAGTTCACTCGGTTCAAGGAGTTTCCTCCGTACGGTCGTCTCCTCAATTCCGTAAAAACCAACAACTCGTTTTGCCCCATCTACAGATTGGCGACCACAATGGGAGATCATTCTCTCGGTTGCAATCTTAATTCTCACAAAGATGGTCGATCTTAGGTCTGTTTTAGTTACCAATCCGGGTTCAACACCCGACTCTCACATCGCAATTTCTAGTGATACTGCCACCGCAAGTACTACTCCTCTCAACGTTGCAGGCTCCAGTGGTAACGCTAATACCACTCCTCCGGACAGCAATGTCACGCCACATGTTACTACTACTCCTCCGGATGCTGGTGCACAGTGATCACTCATGTCAATGAAGCAAGTAATGCTACTGGCATTATCAACAATTCACCTCCTAGCGAATCTCCTGGAGAAACCATAGGAAATCAGCCTACCATAGTTGATCTCATGAAGGTTCAAACTGATGTGGCTACAACACAGAAAGAGTTGCGTGCTTATTTAAGAACTCTCACGGACAAGCTTGCGTCTAAACTCAGCCTCAACGCGAGAAAGGAAAAGCTAAAGAAACATTTTCAACCACTGATCCTGAAATCTCTTCAATCCATGTTGTAGATGATGAAGAAGTCCGCAAAGCTGCAGACGATCCACCAGCAAATGAACCTGCAAGTTTCATCACTCGAGAGGACATCATCTTTCCACCGTCACCAACCTCCATATCCTGATGTTACACAAAGGATTCCTCTTCTGAAGGGCTACACTTCTCCATCGTTCACACTTTACAATGGAACGGACAACGCTTGAGAACATGTTTCTCGATTCGTAGAATCATTGGGCGAGCATGAAAACAATGATGTCGTCCGTCTAAAGGAATTTTCAAAGTCTCTGACAGGCAGAGCATATACCTGGTACAACAACATCGCACCAGGAAGTATCACCAGTTGGGGAGAGATGATTAATGCTTTCTACAGAAAATATTTCTTCGTTTCAGAGCAAGTCACTCTCTCTGATCTAACATCCCAATGACTATGTGAAAAAGTTCAGAGTACAAGCCTTGGATTGCCACGATCCAAACGTCATAGAGCAACAACTCGTGGACTTGTGCATCAATGGAATGATTCCAGTCTACAGGGATTTATTGGAAAATCTCAGGTTCCAGACTTTCTCAGAACTTCATGAAACGGCTAAGAGATCTGAAACTACTGCACATGCTTTATTGGAGAGAGCTAAAACTAAAAAAGCTGAAGAACCACGAGAAACTCGAGGTAGCAGACGCTTAATCAACAAACAATACAACCTCCAACCTTCCACAAATATTGTTGCAGAAAGAAGCAAATGAAAAGCCGAGCCGCAGCGCAAGCATACTTCTCCGACCCCTTCGAAAGCACAAAGGAAGGATAATCAAACTCGAGATGCACAAGCTCCTACCCAACACGCAAGAGCTGGTCAATAAGCACCTGATTTCCCTTTTCCCATTGAAGAGGTGATTGCATTATTATATGTTTGGGTTCAAGACGGTGCAATAAAGTTACCATATGTCAAGAAAGAACCAACTGAAGAAGACATGGAAAATACTCGTTACTGTCGCTTTCATAGATTCGTCAATCATCCCACAAAGAACTGCTGAATCTTAAAGCACATATTCCAAGAAAAACTCGAATCAGGAGAAATTAACTTGGGGACTGAAGGAGTGCACAGAGACCATCTCCTGATCAGAACCTTCACTCTCTCTGAGCCACCCGTCAAGGAAGCAGTTCAATCCTTAATCGAGCATGTCTGCGAATTACTGTACTTATCAAAGGCTCAAAGGAAAGACATGTTTGCTGAATTGAATCACATCGTGTCAGGGAAGAGTTTATTGATCTAGGAGACATTTCCTGAGCCTTCAGAACCATACAAGGAAATGTACGACTTGGGACTTCTCACCACAGTTAATCACAGAGGAAATGAATTCGGAAGAATGTTGATCAATGCTGACACCTCCATCAACATCATTCCACTGAAAACCACCCACAGAGCCGCATGCATCATTCGACAAGAAGCTACTCATGCTCTCATCTCAATCAGATACCATAAAGGAACGCTCAGAGATACTTGTGGCTACATCACTCTCAAAGTGAACATAAGTTCAACCTGGACAGAAACCAAGTTTCACATAATCAGGAAGATCCAGGATATGACATGGCCTTCAGACGAGCGTGGATTCATGCTAAAAAGATGGCCACTGACAAAGCGCCTTTGGTTGCACATCTCTCCAATGAGGAAAGTTCTGATCCAGAAGATTCGGTGGACATTCCATCATCAGAGCACCTGGAGGAATTTCGAACTTTGACGAGGTTGAAGCAAGAAACTGCAAGAGATGCATAGACATTCATCAAGAGGTTTCACTCAGGCAAGTCTCATTCCTCTCATGTCTGTGTCATTTATTTCCTCACATGCTATCCTAGCATGGGGACTCAATTTTGTTATCAACTCTGCTATTGCAAGACGTTATAAAAGCATAGCTTCACCACATTTTATTAAGTGGTTGAATCCGACACTTCTCGAATCGAGCATCACACCGATACATTCATTACTATATGATGTCCAAGTATGGAAAAAAACACTTTGGACGTTTCTCCATAGCATTACTGGAATGTCCATGTGTGTCACAAAATCAGAAAGCTCTGATGTCTGCACAAGTGTTGAATCCCACTACCGCAACGAAGTAGTACTGAAAATCAATAGAAGATAGTCGGGACCGAGGCGATCAAACCTAAGACATTCGGCGCTCAATGGATATGACGCTTCAACGCTCAAGCATCTAAGAAGCCTTCAAATTGTACTCCCAATCAAAGAGTACACCTTCGATAATGGCGCCTCGGATTCAGCACAAATATCTCGACGATGATTCAACACCAACACGATCAAAGTGTAACAGAACTACAATCGATAAGTCTTCACTATCCCATAAGACTTCTGAAGCAATGCAACATCAATTATCCATCGATGGCACAAACTCCTTCAACATACACTGGGACTTGATCTTATCGGAGAGATCGATTCAAATCTATTTCAACAAATGTTATCCACATAACAAGTTACTGCAACTTGGTGTGATTCCATGAAACTTCATCAACGTGACCTCTCTACATCACAAACCCCTGCACGACTGAGGAACTTCCTCTCTTCACTAGAATAAAGACCGGTGATGGTATCTCCCACAACAACGTCGACTCACTGACGAAGCCAGTTCATTGTAAAGTTACGCTTTTAGGAGCATTCAGGTTGAACTCTCAGTACACCTTCATCTTAGGGACGCTCAACTCATAAACTAGTTCGCGAATGTAAAAGGCTCACTGGATGGAGGAGCAAAAATTATATCTATAATCATGGTTCTATCCTTTTCGGTATTTGGAGCAACTTCAACCATGGTATCAACATCAACAATAATCTCTAGAGGAACACCATCCATGATCTCAGCATCGACAAGGATCTCTGGAGCGTAGTCATTCTTGATCTCAGCATCTACAACGGTTTTATGAGCAACATCCCGCTTCATCAACTATCTATTCTTTGAAGCGTTACTCGATGGATCGTATTTCTTCAAGCCCTAACGATTCATATCAAGATGTGTAGACATGAAAACATATTAACATGAACGTTTTCCCAAAGCTTGCACGACAGACGGGCACAAGCCAAAGTCTTCTACAAGATTTTCTCATCGCCTCTACAAAGGAGGTACAACACATTTCAGGCCATGGGTTTACAAAAACGTACCAATGGGTGAGGAATGGGATAATGCTTCCTCAACAAAAGATGTTCGTCTATGTCTCTTCTACAACATACCAAAATGGCGCATCAATCGGACATACAAGCTGAAAGATATTGCCTTTATTGCCATGTCTATGAAATCTGAAAATTCTGTACGGGATTACAAATTACAAATGTGCATGCTTGGTTGGGTGACCTACATAACTCCAAATTGAGCTATTCTTTTCTCATATGATACCTCAGTCTCTTAGCTTCAAAAGTTGGGGTCAAGCACCGAATTCCGACGTCGTATGAGGTTCCTACAGCTTCCAGAGCATACAACATGCAAGCAGAAATTCGTGGACGGGATTCATAACCTCTACAGTCAATCGATGTCCACCAGGTATTTTCGCTAAGTCCTTTATCATGGTACCTCAAACTTCTACCACCTGGGTTTTTACATCAATTTTTCTACCCGGGTCATCTATCTAGGTCTTGCCATAAGAAGGGAAAACAAAAAGGAGAGATTTAACAAAATACTGGGGACTAACGGTACACTGATCATGACGATCAATTTCACAGTCCAAGACTCGTGGCGCCGGGCTCTCCAATGCTAATCACTTATCATAAAAGGAACTACTACCGGGACATGCAACCGTGGTCATTACATCATCCCCTCTTGAGAGCAACCTCAGTTATGGTCCTGTGACCAGGGTTCAGAAATGATGTTTCTTCGACTGACAGAAACAAGACGGCACTGCAAGCACCATGCTCATGTATCAATCAAGGGTTCTTGATATCAAATGAATCAATGACATTGAAATCAACATGAGTGTTCTACAACAAGCTCGCCTGAAATAATTTTACTTTGTCATGCACAAAGAAGCGAGCTGGGAGCAATTGGTGAGGAATCTAAGGTTGAGTCATATGTCATTCTCTTCGTATGGATGTCCTCTACAACATATCCAAAATTCACAGCAATTGGATGAACGAGAAAAATATGTGGCCAAAACCTTGGACTACATGACAGCTGAAAATTTTCTGAAAACCTTCTGGAAGTTTATTGTTTCATTAATTTCGGCGCTTAAACGTGCTCAAAAGATGAAAATCATCTTTTCGAAATCTTGGAAATTTTCCGAGGATGAAGAAACATGGGTAGATCACAAAAATCCGACATCGGACGAATATTCTATAGCAATTACAATGAAGACCTAACTTCTGAATTTCTGATGACGAATTATGACGAAATTCTTCATTCATCCACATCTGAATCAGGAGCTACACAGTCAACACAAGGCCGAACTTCATCTTCAGCCGATAGTCTCACTTGCAAGTCGGCGGTGCTTCAGCTGATGAGATATGAGCTTTTCATCTTCAGCTCTTTTCTTCTGTGATTTTTCATCATGCTTTCCCTCCGCATATGCTAAGACCAAGAAAGCATATATCTTAGCATGAACCACTCTAAGAAGTCTTCATCTTTGACTTGATATTTCTGGAGCGTTCCCCGGAAGAGCCAGAAGGGTGGTGGTAATTGGAAGTCACCATTATCTGAGGCGAAAAACATGGAGTCATGGATATACCAATAACAAACACGCAAAAAAAAAATGATAACAATCCAACTCTTACTTATTTACAATTTCACTAGCTGTAGTGATTATAACGTCAGAATTTCGAAAACTTGCTTGTTCCATCAAACCTGCAAAGACGAGCAAAATTCATTATTCAAAATCATTACTTGATTTTCATAAAACCATGAACAACCCATGTGAATTTTAACATCCACTAGTTTTTCAAAAATTGGACAGACGTCCATTCTACAATTGTGAAAACTCACATACAGACATTATTTCACCATGTATAATTGTCTACTTTCAACAGTTGTCCAAAATCAAAACATTGATTTTACAAAAAATGTTTTAACGTAAAACTCACGTGAATTTGAAAAACATATATATATATATATATATATATATATATATATAGTATTATTTTTGCTCCCTCGAGAGTATATTTTCAAAAATTTGTGAAAGCTTACATATCGAAAATAAATTTTTTTTCATGAAAGCTCATAGACAAATTTTTTACTAACAGACGCACGTCTATTAAAAATAAAAAAACTTTTTCTCTCGTACAAGCATCCACCTTTGAAACGAGAGTTTATTAAAATCTCACATATTTTAAAAAAAAAATCTCTCCTACATTAGGGATTATTGCTAGTTTCTTAAACTAACGATCGAACGAATGTCCGTTCCTAAAACAAAGGTTTTTACAAAACTCACGTCTATACATGCATATGTATATATTTTTTTAACATGAACAACTCGTGAACAAGTTATCAACTTCTGAAAAAGAAATAAATAAAAAAAGGCGGTGCTACACCACTTTATGCTCGTTAGATGACACTCTATCATGCCATTGGGATCTTCGTTCAAGCAACGGTACGCTCGCGCAATCGAAAATCCGGTAACATCTTATCTTACGACTAAGTTCAATTACTTATTTTGTTTGTAACTGGAAAATCACCATCCAGTGCTGACTGAGTAACATGAATGTCCCTCACTAAGCAGGGGACTTAATGTAGATGGTGGATTTTCGACAAAGGCTAAAATCGTAAAACCATAATTATACATACTCCTGATCCAACAATCAGATGAGTATTGAGGCTCATGTCTCTCATTGAAGTATGAAAGTTCATGCCGCAAGAACCTCTGACTGAGAATACTGTCTCTCAGAGTATATGTAGATATTTAGTCTCTCAACTGAGACAACGGCATATCTCATGAATACTGACCAATTTCAGTAATTAATTTTATATAGAATCGAACGATTGGACGGCTCCTAGACAGCTTGCCTGCTAGTATAGAGCAATAACGTCTTCAGGATGTAGCAATGATTTCCCTGACTATATAAAAGAAATATGACGCTTCAACTAGCGCATATTACTCCTTAATAATTAATCCTCCTAGACGATCGTACTAGTATAGAGCCATCAATTAATTATTCCTAAATCATCAGATTCATCAACGGAATCCCTGGAAAATATTATATGTTTTCTATAATATTTCGTTACTTCAATTTATGGTTCTTCCCGGCAGAATTCCATGGGTTAGTAATAAATATTCAACACATGGGAATCTGAGCACTATCGAATAAGCCCCGACCAAAACGGTGCAAGTGTACTCAGCAATAATGCACTAACGATACCCTGAATGCACAAACGAGCATCCCAAAACATGAAAGAATGATGAACATATGCAAAATAGGAAGAAAATAATAAATAATAAAATAATAGTCAAGGCGCTAAGGGACTGGGCTCACCGGCCGGCCAGTCACGCCGTGACCAGTCCCACGTCCCACGTCCAAATTTTATATTTTATCATATTTTTATTATTTTCATTGATTTCATGAAAATCTTTTTTTTTTGTTAAGTCAAAAGTTTATTATAACAAAAAAACGTAATTACAAGAATTACAAATTGAGCATGGAGCTCCCTTCCCCCATAAACCAAAGGGGAATAATAACTTCTAAGAAATAACTAGAAAAATAACTTCAAACAAGAAAATTAAAAGAAGCTACCTATATCTATAGCCAACTCCTTTTAATTTACTTCTGCCGCTACCAACTCTATACGATTTGCTTTTGGAAAACATTTCGGCCATTATATCCCTATCAAAAGCATAATTACCCAAGATATCTTCATCTTCATCCACATAAAATTCTTCATCTTCATCGGTGGCGAGTTCCAGGGACAAGCTTAATAGGAGAAAACTTATTAGGGGATTTTTTCTTTGGATTCATTCTTTCCTTTTGCTCCTCCATTTCTTTGAAATAATCTTGTCTAAAAGCTGGACTTCTAATGAATCGAGCACGCACTTCTTCAAGTTGAATATTGCTTGCCACCTCTAATTCTTCCTTAGACAAAATATTATTCATATCAAAATCGGTATCAAACAACCCGGCTTGAATTCCCATGTTAGTGCCACGGCTTGTAGAGTCTTCATGCTTACTGGGAGAAGGTTCCAAGCTAGAGTCATATTGCAAAGAACGCTTTGCTATGATTTTAGCAGCCTGTTTGGCCACCCTCCTAGCTTTTTTCCTTGCTAAAATGTCATCATCAACATCGCCCCAAGCTTTAGATCCCATACTAACATCTGAGTCACTAGATCCCACACTTGAAACCTCTAATTTTTCCTCATCTAAATTTTCAAGTTGCACCTCTTCATCTCTAAAACCCAATTCAGAACTTAAAGTTTCAAATGAATTTTTGTGAATCACTATTTCCGATGAACGGAATGTGGATGGTCAAAGCATCCACCATTGGCGTTAAAACCTCCTCAAAAGAATTGGATGAAGTGTTCTTACCCACTTCCGTCCAACGTCTCATGATGTAGAAGAGTTTTGCTTGGTCACGGATTTAGAATCCTTGTTGTGCTAGGTAACGGACCTAAATTCCAATTTAGGAATATCTACCTTGTCCACGTACATACTAGGCCCAAACTTTGTATTGCTCACGGACTTTGGATTGCTCACAGATTTACTAGCCAAATCGGTGCTCACGGAAGTTTTCTTGGTTTCCAAAATTTGCACGGACTTGGTTTCCTTATTTTGCACGGACTTAACTTCCATATTCTGAATTCGCCTTGGTTTCTTTACGTGCAAAGATGATATGAAAGCAATGGCCTCCTTAGCTGCAATTGCGTTTTTGCACTTGATCAACTTCAATTGAGCCTCACGGAATTCTTCGAAGAAATAGCAAGCTCATTCTCCAACTGTTCCTTGCTAGCTTGAACCGTAGGCTCAATTCTCGTTAGCTACAATATTATTTGAATCAAGCACACTTTAGAGTTTCTGATTTGCATGAGCTGCATGGGCAATTGCAGCCTTGTGCTTCTCAAAATCTTGTTCCAAATTTGTATCAACACCCTCACTAACTATTGGAAACACACCGTAGATTTTATTTGCCATTTTTTACCAAAGATTTGGATCATAAGTTCCCTTGGAATTCTTTTCTCCCGTGACTACTTGCCGTTGTTTCTCTTTGTTGACATCAGTTTTCGACTTCTTCTTGCATTCAAGCATCATTATGACCAATAATATTACACTTTGAACAGAATTTTGGATACTTTTGAATATCAATATATTGCCAAAACTCTTTTCCACCGAAGTTATATGAATTCTCTCCGGAATATGCTTAGCAAAATCAATATCAATAAGAATCAAGCATAAAAACCATAATCAAGTCAGTAAAGTTTTTTTTCATCCACCACAATTGGAGTACCTAGAATCTTACCAATTGAAAGCAAAGCCTTTTCAGGTCCAAAGCTCAACCAGAACTGAAACATAACCCAAACTGCTGAAGCATGGGAAGAACGTTGTTTGTTTGGATTGAAACCTGGATACCAATCTATTAGCTTTAACAAGTGATTATTAACGGTTGAACCGGACCAACATCGAATCATCTCTTTATCCTTAGCACACGAAAGCATAATAATGAAGAAACCCTTAGCCATTGGAAGAAATTTAATACGTTCAAGTTTCCATTGATCTAAAAGTTGTTTCTTAACTTCAAAACTTCAAACCCGTGAAATCCAACCTAGCAATAAAACTATGTTGAAATCGATGCAACCCTCTTGAAACAAATCCAAAGGGATTTCTAAAGGAGTTCACCCTCTTTTAGAGTTGGATTAGGTAACTTGGAAAGATCAATGAAGTTGGAACTAGGGTTTTCTTTCCTTTGAGTATATCAACAAAAGAACCATGACCACCATCAGGATTTTTAGTCCCTGATGTTGAAGCGTTTGATGTTTCAATCATCATAAACCAACCTTAACTGATTTTGATGATCAAAACGTGAATAAAATCAAACCTAGGCGTGAAAAAAAGTTGGAGAAAAAAATCGCCAAGGAGAGAAAAAACCGGACATGTTTGTTCAACTCTTGTTGTAAAACGATGAAAATATGTTAGAGGGGAGATTCGAACATGAACCTACTGCATGGAAATATATCTCATCAACCACCCTTTCAGTTAACAAGTTTTTAAAATATGACTGTGGCGAGATTTGATCTTGCGACATCAAGCTTCTTCGCTCCAACTCAAATGAAAATCTCTTCATTTGAACAAATATCCTTCGTTTTAAGGAAACTCCTCAGTTTCATGGTGTTTCCTTCACATCAAGGAAATAATATAAAATTAGGAAAGGTGTCGTGGGACCGTGTCTACTAGCCATATGGCTATGCCCTAGTTGTGGCCGGTCCCACACCTCATGATTCCTCATTATTTAATTATCATTTCCCTAATCTCATGAAAACTCCTTGATTTCATGATATTTCCTTTAAATCATGAAAAATAATATAAAACTAGGGAAACTCGTGGGACCGGGCCCTAGCCGGCCCCACACGCCCTTATTTTATTATTATGTTTCCTTGATCCCGTGGAATTCCTTGATTTCATGATATTTCCTTCAAATCATGGAAATAATACATAAAATTAGGGAAAACTCACGGGACCGGGCCCTAGCCGGCCGACCATACCCAATCTGGTCCCACACGCCCTTATTTTATTAATGTTATTTGTTTCCTCTTCCCATCGAAACTCCTTCACTTCAAGGAAACTCCTTGATTTCAACAAAACTCCTTAGTTTCAACAAACTCCTTGATTTTATGATATTTCCATAAAATTATGAAAAAAATATAACCAAACTAAGGAAATGCTATGGGACCGGGATCATTGGCCAGCCGGCCATGCCTTGGCCATAGCCAGTCCCACACTTCATGATTCCTTGATTTTATTATTATTTTCCTTCATCTCATGAAGTTTCCTCAGTTTCAGCAAAATCCCTGATTTCTTCATATTTTCTCAAATGATTGCTCAAATGCACATCAGAAAATATCAAAATTCTCACGACTGAGACGCGAACACTTTGGTGACACGAGCATATTACCTTGACCGACCAGGGTTGGCTCTTTGGCTTGCAAGAGGTCGGTCTCTCATATTTTCATCATTTGACCTAATTTGTTCACATTAGGTTCAAATTCTTCCAAACAATTTTGGAATTTCGTGAAACGATCGTCATTCGATCCCGTGACCAACCAGGGACGGTTTCATGACCCCTTGGTCAGTCCCTCGTCTCTTCATAATTAATTAGGTTTTATCACCTGATACTCAGACGAGCATTATTTTAATAAATGATTAAACCAGCATTTAATCATCTTCTGGCCAACTGGTCTTCAAGAGACTTTGGTATTTTTGCTCACTCGAGCATCTGGGCGCTACATGGTCGACTCATCATCCCATGTAGCCGATCCCTCCTTCACTCCGTGGTTAATTTTCAATAAACCATCGATTGATCATCAATTGATCGAATTAGGGTTTCGAGTCCAAGATTTATAATTCTGGATTTGAACATTAATAATTTTACGACGATCCCATGATCAACATTTTATTAATTATACTCGGCTCAGTTGCTAGTATTTTAAATAATATTTTATTTGTTCATGCTATCAATAATTCATCAGACGAGCAACATTTGCTCAGGCTAAGGAATATTGGTTCAATTGTCAATATTCAACAATCCATCGAATGAGCAATATTTGTTCACCTTAACTATCAACATTTACGTGAGAATCATACCTCTGTCTCAGCAGACATGTTCAATTCATGAGTCTCAGAACATTTGCAAATCATGTTTGACTCAACAATACAAGGAATCATCATCCCATGAAGTCATGAAATCGACAACTGACTAAATACACGTCTGCCTTGCAGACTCCACAATCACGAGACATCAATCGTGTCACATGGGGGATATTAACTAGGGTTTTGGTCTGGCGGTCTAAAGCACGTGTGTTCATACACACGATGAGAATGTGAGCAAGTCGTGCAATCAATTGAAGGAGTTAGCAAAGTAGTGGATGGAAAATCGACCAAGTCTTCGCACGTTGAGTAATTGGTTTTAACACGATTTCCACTTCTTCACTCTTTGATTCCATCAACTGTCACACTTCATGGGATCATGGTGTTTACAATTCTGGCAATATAGATTAGCCTCTGAATCATGATTGAAAAGAAGACAATCTTTCTTCAAACAGAGACAACAAGAGATTAACATTTCAACGTCTGAGCAATTACTCTCAACAGAGCAAATTCAATCAATCAGAGCTTATTTCATTTCTTCACGCAGAATACACAACACACCTACAATCTTCGATCACCATTTATCTCACACATTTCTCAAATTCCCTCGTACATATCGACCCATCCTCTCTTGTGACCGAATTTACTCTGGAACGGCCATTGTCTTGGTTTAGGCTGGAGTACTACTGATTGATCTCTTGAATTCAAAGCACTCCCTTCTTGCAGTGCATCTGTGTGAGGTTTAACAGTTCGCTCGGTTCAAGGAGTTTCCTCCGTACGGTCGTCTCCTCAATACCGTAAAAACCAGCAACTCGTTTTGCCACATTTACAGCTACTCAAGTGCTTCCTCTCCTCAAAGTTGTTGAAGTGGATGACCTCTTCATCAAACTCCATAGTCAAGGTGCCATTGTGGACATCAATCTTCGTTCTAACGGTACTCATAAATGGTCTACCCAACAGTAAAGGTGTAGACGAGGATGAATTCACATCACTCGTGTCTAGAACGTAGAAATCCACTGGAAATATTAATCCTTTTACCTGCACTAAAACATCCTCAACAATCCCTTTTGGGTAAACATTAGATCTATCGGCAAGTTGAATAACTATGCCGGTTTTCTTAAGAGGACCAAGATTTAAAGCATCATAAATTGAAGTAGGAATAACATTAATAGAAGCTCCTAAATCTAGCATAGATTTTGTAAACCTTGTTTTACCAATAGTGCATGGAATAGTAAAACTACCGGGATCCTTCAATTTAGGTGGGAGTTTCTTTCAAGATATGACGAAGCATTCTCCCCCACACTCATTACCTCATTACCGGTTAGCTTGTGCTTGTTAGTGCAAAATTCCTTTACACACTTTGCATAGCGAGGAGTTTTCCTAATTACTTTAATGAGTGGAATATTCACTTGGACCTTCTTAAAAACATCCCAAATATCTCTATCTTGTTCCACCTTCCTATTAGCTTTAGCAAACCTGCGAGGAAAAGGTAAAGGAGGAACATAAGTATAAACAAGAGGTTTCGACTTAGAATTAGTTACCTCGGGATCTTGGGGAAAATCAGCGATCTTTTCCTCCAAAACCAGTTCTTTTGGTGTCACTTCTTTACCCGAATCAATAACTTCGGTTTGCACAAATTGTGTACCACTTCCCAATGTAATATCATTGACACCCTTTCTTGGTTTAAGAGGTTGGGAAAGGAGTTTCTCACCATTTTGTGCGTGCAACTGATTAATCTCCTCGGTCATGGAACTCATTTGAGTCTGCAACTCCTTTATTGTACTCTTGGTCTCTTGTTGACTTTGTTGAAACATAGTAGAAATGCCTTGCATCATGGTGCTAAGCTTTTCATCGAAACCGGAACCTTGACCTTGAGCTGATTGTTGTTGTTGTTGTTCACCAACTTGTGCTTGCAACTCTTTAATTACATTATCCGTTTTCTGCTGATTCAAATCCGCTAGTTGTTGATTTTGTTGTACCAGGGAAATTAGAGTCTCAACCAAAGTAGCCATTTTTGCCAATTCTGGGCTTTGCGCTTGTTGTGGTTGTTGCACTTGTTGTTGGAACTCACTCGGATGCTTGTAAACAGAACTTGCACTTGCAACTGGCTCCTTACTATAACCAAAGTTGGGGTTGTCTTTCCATCCTTGATCGAAAAAGTTGGAGTAAGTATCAAACCGCTGATTTGAGAAAATAGCATTGACTTTCTCTACATTCTCACAAGATGGCCGTGATGGTTTTATAACTACCGCTGCAATTTGTTGCATCATTGCCATCATATTGTTCATTTGTTGACGTAACTCAAAAATCTCGTCAACTTGATTAGTTTCCTTGATAGGTGGCTCTAAACTACGACTTGAAAATTGTTGAAAATTTGCTACCATACTCTCAATCAACTCTCTAGCTTGTGTCACCGTCTTGTTCATAAGTGCACCACCACTTGCAGCGTCAAGAAGATTCCTATCACTTGCTTGGAGACCTTCATAGAAGTATAGGATAATCATTGTGTCACTAAATTGATGATGAGGGCAGCTTGCCACCAATCTCTTATACCGTTCCCAACATTCATACAACGATTCCCCCACACTTTGCGTCATCCCACAAATCTCCTTGCGAATTTGAGTAGCCTTTGACGCAGGAAAATATCTCTCTAAGAAGAGTTTCTTCAATCCATTCCATGTTGTGACACTACCAGGTGGTACTTAATATAACCAATCTTTAGCTGCGTCGAGTAAAGAGAAAGGAAAAGCACGCAACATTCCTTCATTTGCATCAGCCCCTTCAGTTATCATGTTTGTCAACAACCATTGAAACTCCATAAGATTCTTGTTCGGGTCTTCCCATGCAAATCCATGGAACTTTGGTATCTGGCTGATTAACCCTGGCTTAATATCAAATGTGGAAGTTGCCTCAATGCACCATTGTTGATCCAACTTCTGAGAAGCTAGCTCCTTGAGTGTGCAATTTTCATCACCCATTGCTTCTCCCAGTTTGTATTTCAGTAAGGTACCTGAAACACAATTCTCAAAACGAAATTAAAAACAACGTAAAAATAAGAAACCAAAACTATATAACAAGTCGATGCCTCCCCGGCAGCGGCGCCAAAATTTGATCGCTGTCGTATGCGTCAAAAATAATTTCACTTTCTTACTTACTAAAATAAATGAAGTATGTGGTAAGAAAGAGTTCGTTCCCACAGAGAGGCTTTTGCTGTTATGCAAATTTCAGTTTCTTAGTAACCAAGGGGGGGATTTTTTTTGTTTTAGCAAAGCAATAAAATTAATTGAAAGCAATAAAATAATTTGAATAATCAATAAGGAGAAGATATTGGTCACGGGATAGTATCATTCACAAACATGTATTTCCACCAATGACTAGAATTGATATTTTAATCTCTCATTTACTAAAAGTCCTAGGATACCTTGATCGCAAGTATATCCCGCTAATTCCCTGATTTCATCACAACCACGTTAAAAGATGTATATGTGAATTCTTCCTAGAAAGCAACCTAAAGTGTAAAAACACAATTAAGTTTAACTCCCTAAAAGCACTAAGTTATATGGAATAAGACTAATCAATGCAAACGAACGTGTAAAAGCACTGATCCGTTTTAACAAAGGTTATGATTCACTTGTGACTAGTAGGATATATCACTACAAGCACTGCCCACAATTATGCTACTTATGATCAGAAATTACTCAACTTTTACGTATTGAAAACCCTAATCTAGCCATAAGGATGAAGGCAAACTCAATCGATCCCGGAGTCGACTAAACAAGCATTCAAACTATATAACACTATTAATTGTGAATCATAAACAATAAATTATTGAGACAAAACTAATTCATTGATGCAAATATCATATTTGAAAACTCAACTTTATCCCATAACCAATATTATTTGTTTAGCTACTCATAGCTTTTGAGTTCATCATAATCATAAATTCATAATCAATAATGAAATGAAAAAGACGAAAAATAAATGAAAGCAAACCCTAGTCGCCGCTCTCCAAAACTCCAAGTAGAAAATGCGTGATCTACCAAGGAAGTAGAAACTTTTTCCTTTTGTACTTCTCTTATTTCCAAAACTAGTTCACTTCCAAAGCCCATATCCAATGTGGTCCACCGAGTCCATATGTGAAAACACCCGTGTAGAAAATATGACCCAAACGTGGTCGCCGGAAAATTGGTAAATGGCCGAAAATTGGCCGGAGAAGTCGTCGGGAAGTAGCTCAGGTGACTGGCAAAGTCCACCCGGTCACCGGTCAAACTGGTCTGGTCATCGAGTCAACTCAGGCAAAGTTACTGAGTCAAAGGCTGAGTGAGCTGAGTCAGAGTCTAACTCAGTGGCTTACTAGTCTTGGCCAAAGCTGTTGCTTGCACAGGCCTAACCATTGCAATGCATCACTTCCATCATCTATATTTCTTCTCAGGAACTCAACCCCATCACTCAAACTTACTGCGGTACCAACACCACAGCAAAACCATCAAATCCCATTGTAGCTACTAGCTCCATCTCTATCTGTAGCTCAAACACATCTCAACAGCAATAATAAACTGCACCTGCTTCAGTCCCTTGCTCTCGAGTTCAACTACATCTCTTGCCTGCAGTTCAGCTCATTGCAGTGCCAAACCAAGACCAACATCCAGTCATCTAACCACCTGCTTCATCTCCATAACATCCATCTTATTTCGAGCACATCCACCAGTACCATTACCACCTTCCATTCAATCACTGCACAACCATTACTTGCCCTGGAACACTTCATAGCTGTACCATTCTTCGTCATCTCCGCAATTCAGCTCAACTAATAGCACCAGGAGACTCTCATTCAGGTCACCACCATTTTATATTACAGCTGCACCTGCAATGCCATGTCACAGCAAGACAACCATACACACAGGCTCCCTGTCACCAGTTCATCTGAGTCTTAGCTCAATTCTTTCGTTTCTCCATATAACAGCAACCACCATTTTATCCTTTCCAAAACCACCAGTGCCTCACTGTAGCTTCAACAGCATCCACGCAGTTCAGTTAAGCCATCAGCTGCAGCACATAACCACCTCCATGTCTTCATTGCAGCATCACTTCCGACTCAAAAAATCCATCTTCTAATTCTCAATGGAAACAACTGCAACTCAACTCCACATAGCAGCAGCTTCACTTCCAACCACCACCTGATCACGGCATAACTTCTCCTTCATTGTTTCTCTAGCAACAGTTCATTACCACCAACCTACAGCCATCTGAGCCATAAACCACCACTTGAACTGCAGCTGCAACACTTTCTCTACTCCTTGCTGCTGCAACATCCAACCTGCAACTCATTGCCATTTCAGTTACCACCAGATTCAAAACTCTTCTTGTGTTCTTGACTGCAACTGATTCAAACCTCCATCGATCTGTACCACAGCTCAACCCATGAAACTCAACATCTTCCTCTCGATCTTGTTACATCGGCTACCAGATTCAAAACCCATACAATTTCTTTTCGATCTTCTCAGCAACATCACAACAGCGAGATCGATCTTCCCAGTAACGACAACAACCTATCTCATCTCTGCAATTCTCGATCTGAGCTTCAAATCTTCTCAGATTTTGAACCCAAAACTTCTCTTACTCTGCTGGAAATTCAAATTCTAGTTAAAACCATCTTCTAGCTTCTTCATAAACTCTCAATTTCAACCTCACTTCATATATGATTTCTTGTCGTCGACTGATTTCGTGGGTTAACTCAAACCCTAACTTTAATTCCTTCTTAATTCCTGGTTTTCAATATTATTCTCGATCTGATTCATCTACAAACAGCTCTACTTGTTCTTCCTTTTTGCAACTGGAAATTGCTCAGAATCTCCTCTTACTGCTTCATGAATTCCAAACTAAATCAGTGGCGCAGTCGCTGTTCATTTCTCTGAAATCTAGGTAGCATGTAATGAAGAGAAAACAACTCCCGATCTAGCTTTAGAGGTAATACAACTGAAGGTACCCATAGTTAGGATAAGGGTCACCTAAACTTGTATGGCCTGTCAGTTCCAGATAACTGACAGCCTAATTCTCTGCTCAACTCAATTGTCAGTTTCGAGAAACTGGCAGTTCATTCTTCACCTCATTTTCGCGTACTTTAGCCTGCTCCAAGTATAGCTAGCATGTGAATTGATCTTTTTGCGCTTTACGCTTTAAATGAGTGATTTCTCCTTCTTAAGCTACCAAGGACTCCATTGCACCTAATAACTCAAAACTAAACATAAGAGATGCAATTCACAAGGATAATAGCAAAGAAAGCATAAATACTAGATATAAAATTAGGTGTTTTACAACACCTATCAGATGTTGTGACAAAGCCACGTGGAAAACCTTCCTCTGCGGTTCTAGCAAAGCATAAATTGTTGAAACAGCTTTCTTCGGGCAAGCGAAAATCCTCTAGCTTGGATGCAGACAGTCCCCAGAAAAAGGAGCAAAGGTCGAAAAATCGTGCAGGTGGCTTCCAGTCGGATTCGACGGCTCTTGTGACTTTCAGTTCTTCCAACATGCAAGTACGTATGGTTTTCTTACTGCTTTGGTTGATTGCATAAATATTTTGAATTGTCGCCACAGAAGATTTCTTCCTTTTTTGACCCAGGGTCTTAGCAAGGTAAACGCCTTCACCAGAATTGCACATGGCCAGAAAAGGGGACCTTCTGAAGAAAAATCTGGCGATACTGAGCCCCTCAACAGTGAAGAGGAAGATGAAGAAGGAGAAAGTTCAGGATCCAGCGGTGATGGGAAAAGTAGTTCAGAGCGTAGCGGCGAGTCTTCTTTCAGTCCCAGTGGGCCCACATATAAGTCGGTGAGTCTCCCACACGTTTCCCTCTTGGACTATTTACTTATACCGAATAAATATTCAATTGGTGGTATTTATAGGAGGAGGCCGCTTCTAAAATTAATTCTGAGATGGAGATTCACGGCAATGAAGATGTAACAGTGTCTCCAATCATGGAAACCGTACCCGCTGGTAATCTGGAGATGGAGGTTGATCATCATGAAAATGCCGTTGTGTCTTCAATGGCGGAAAATGCTGTCGTGACGACGGGCGTGATTGTTCCCAAAGAATCTTTGTTAGTCGCACATACAGCCGCAGGTGTCGTTTTCGATCCTCTATTTGAGGCTCCTTTTGAGGGTCACGTGTTGATTGGAGGATTCAGTGTCCTAGTGAAGTATGCGGAGTTGTATACCAAGATATGGAAAAGGTATGGGCACATCGCCACGACCATGAAGGTTGATAGTCGCTTTGCATTGGTTAAGCGCGTGGAGGAAACCTTATCTTCAATCCATGACATGTGTGGCGTGATTTGGACACCTTTGTTTACGGAGATGCGGTCAAAAGCTGGGAATTCCATCGGGATATGTGTGTAAACTTTGAGTTTAACGCCTCCTGGTTCTGTGAGGGATTTTCCGAGATCCAAAGGCTGCAGGCTGAAGCGGTTGATGGCCCTTCCACGGATTTGATTAATCAACAGGAGGCAGAAGTCAAGAAGTTGTTCCAGGAGTTGAAGCTGAAACAGGCGGCTCTTCAAAGCATGAAGGACATATTCTCCAAGAAGAACGATCCGTTGTTAGGCAATTTTTTTCCTTGAATGTTTTTATTTTCTGAACTTCCTTTTCTTAGGTTTTTTTTTTTTTTGAAAGGCAAAAGAAACGCCTAGTTTATGTTTTGGTTCTCTGGTTTTTGGATTGATAGATGATTGTTTCTTATAAGAGTTTTTGGATTATTTTGGGAATAATGGCCCTTTGATCAATCAATATGTCGAAATCTGAATCACGAATGTAGGTAGCAAAGTCATTCGGGAGAATTGTGAAACCGTGAATGTTGCATGAGAAAAGAAAATATATGAAATCTTGGGATGATTAGGTTATCGGCTTCCATTGCAAATGTGAAAACCCAAACAGTAGATCGTGTAAACATTGTCTAACAAAACTTACTCACTTTAGAGCCTTTCACCAAAACTGAATCTTCAGGGAGTAAATCCGAGTCTTTATGTGACGCCCTCCTTGCCGCGAAAAGTCCCCAGTCATTCTTTATTGTCTGTGAAACATCTTCATGTCGATCCGCGGTAAGGCGGAGAATCTCTAGTCCCCAGACGTAATTCTCCTGAATCCTTCTTTTCTTAGACGATGCGCTTCGAAGCATTGCATTTACTGGTAGGATGATGGAATTGAGAGTTGAATTTTCAACCGAGAGATTAACCTCCCACTGTGGTCGCCAATTATTTATGGGTAAAAACCGTTTCTGCTGATTTGGTAATTTCAGGTGTGTGGATGAGAAACGAATCTAAACCCTAAACAATGCACTGCACGGGAGTGCTTTTGATTCGAGAGATCAATCTGTACAATCCTGGCCTAAACCAAGAAATGTTCGTTCCAGGCTTGCTTCGGTCACAAAGTGAAGGAGAAGGGTTGGTCTTAGGGAGGGAAGAGAAGAGAGTGTTGAGACCAGAATCGTTGATTCTGAAGGTGTGGTTATTTATGACTTGTATCTGAAAGTAGAACTGGCTAGCAGGATGGAAAGCTACCAGGTGATTTCTAGATATTGTGTTGTTGCCGACCAAAACTTGTTGTTTTGTGGTAAATAGGTGGAACCTATTTATACAAGTCATATTGAAACGTATCATGGTCTCGTAGGAAATGGAAGCGATTGAGTGGTGGAAGAATAGAGTAACGTGTAACCGTCGGGCATTATGCTTCCATGATGAAGGAAGTGAATTATTTTACACCGTTACTTTCATCACCACTAATTGTCTCACTTCATGACACTTTCTTATAACGGGCGTATTGCATGCCGTACGGTGTAAACCGCCAGACCAATACCCTGATGAGTATCCCCCAGTTTGTGACATGTTTGAAGTATCGAGTGTTTTCGTGGAAAACGTGTAGCAGGTTGCTATGTGTGTCCAGTCAAAGTCAAGAGACTTGCCATAGTAAAATAGCATGTGATGCTATTAGGCTTGCCTTGGCCGGCCGCCTAAAACTTGCCACAAGTCCGTCATTTTGGTGGCGAACTTGAATGGCTGAGATTGCATCTCATGAAGAAGGGTAGCCTTTGATTATGGCCACATCTTTGTTGTGTATCAAAGTGGCGCCATTAGCAAAGTGGCGCCATTAGCATAGTGGCGCCTAGCGTAGCCGTGGCATAGCGGCATGCTAGTGGCGTTGTCGTGGCATAGCGGCATGCCAATGACGTAGCCGTGGAAGCTGTTTTGGCATATTGGTGTTAGACCCAAATATGGCTCTGGCAACATTGGCCCTGTTGCCACATCGATCCCAACGCTCTGGGAAACGTTATTTGGCTTGGTTGGCGTAGCAATTTTTCCCAAATTAGGGTTTGGCATGTCGAAACCCTAATTAGTGCGTGTGGCATGGCTGCGGCATGGTGGAGTTGTGGCATGGCCAAGGATAAAGTGGCTCGTGGCATGTTAAAGTGGCAGAGTGGCATGTTGGCACGTTACTACGACAGAGTGGCATGTTGCCGTGTTGTTGTGGCAGGGCGCGTTTGGCTTGCCAGTTAGTATGGTGGCGTGACAGGGTGCGTTTGGACTTTAATGTATGGTGGCGAGTTTAGAGCGACTTGATTGGTCAAGAAAAGGGGTCGGCCAAACATGAGGCGCGGCCGCACCTCTAGTGCTCGTGGTGCATTTAAAGTGACATAATTTGTCGGTAGGAATGAGAGGGGCCGGCCAAGCATGGGCGTGGCTACACTTCTGGTGTGAGTGTGGCGGCTTTAGAGCGACCTGATTGGTCGATGGAAAAAGGGGCCGGCAAGTGTGGGCCCAGCCACAACTTATGTGCGCGTGGCGAGTTTAAGGCGACCTGATTGGTTGAGGGAAATAGGGCCAGTTTAGGATGGGGCGTGGCCAATGGCAAATGGCGCCGGCTGGCCTAAGGCATGGCCACGTCTCCCTTTCTGCTGCTCCTATCCTGCGGCTCCCTGTTTTCTGATTCTGGGCAAGATTTTGCGTCTACTAATCCATGGCGGATTAATTACCTAGTTTGCCTAGGCTCAAATTTCGACAAGTAAGGTCTGATATACTGCGCAAGGCGCAAAACCCTAACTTTTGCAAGTTATCCAGGGTAATCGATTGAATTCTATTTGTTGACACAGAGTTCTTTTAAGTTCATTGCCAGAGAGCAGCATGCTTTCTGATTGAATACCTTATGCAAAGACCGTATCCTTGATATTTGGAAATTCGTGCTACTCTGCTGCGAGTGAACACAAATTGTCATGCCATACCAACCTTAAGGGTTCAGCCGGGGAACATAGCATAGAAAGTATTCAAAAAAACTTATATTAAGTGAATATGGGCAAGGCGCCGAAATTTACAGAACATCTGGGATGGCTGCTACATGCGCCAGTCTGGATAAATTTCATGTAAATATATTGAATGGCTCAATAAATATGCCAGTGGAGAGGTTAACACTCACGGCTCCGTTTCCTCGCAGAGTGACGTCACATCAAATGCAAGGTTTTACAATTTTAACCCTAAGCTAATAACCACCATCAACAACTGTATAACATGGTAAATTATGTTCTCGCTGGATAGGTCCTTTTATTGTGCTTTACGTTTTTCTTCATGGTGCAGTAGATATTCGAAGTTTATCCATGGGAAATGAGATAAAGGTAAATGGACATCGATTAAAATCACACTATAAGTCATTCATATCTGAAGTTATAGAAGAGATCAACTTTGTAGATGCACTCCCTCTGGTAGAGTAGCAAGGCGAATTCCATGTCAGACTGAAGTCGTTAAAGTAAGCGTTGAATGATAGACAACCCATTGGTTTTGTATTTCTATATTAATTTTTATTTTTTTATTTTTTTTAGTTTGCATATCATATAATGATTTACCATATTGAATTCTACAATGTATGAGTCAATTACATTGAGGACAATGTAAAATTTAAGTGTGGGGGAGTATTTGCATATACAATTTTAGTATTCACTTTCATAGAGTAGGATTTTTAAAATTTTTGTTGATATTATGCATAAACCTCCAACTTTTAAAGATTTTAGAGTCGCGTAGTATACTTGTTGATAAGCTTACGTACAAAGTTCTTGTTGAATAATTAAACTTAGAAGTCATGGATTACTTAACAAAAGTGAAGACAAAGTTAAAAAGAAACAAAAACAAAAAGTTGTAAGTTTTTGAAGTATATGATACCGATGCAATACAAGTACTTAAGACTTTTTCTCATGGCCTTTTTAATTTCTCTTACCATTTTTTTTTTACTTCGTTAGTTAAGGCCATGGAAAATAAGAACTCTATAAAGAAGTTTCAAGCAAAAAAGAATCAAAGAATAATGAGTACAAGTTGTAAAAGTTGTAAAAGTTCTATGAAGTTCGGGAGTTTATCATTAAAAGTTAAAGACGGTGACGTTTCTATTCGTTGTAAGAGTGGTGCTGAATGTAGATCGGATGAGAAAGTGAGTGAGCATTCCCATCCTCACATATTTTTCCATTTTTTAGAGATCATCAAATATATATATATAGTGTTTCGAAATCAAAAAAAAAAAAAAATTGAGCGTCACCATTCAACGTGCGTAAGTGTTATTTTTTTTATTCCTGCTTACACACACATGTGAGAAGCATTTTTGTCGTTTATCAGCGACCAGCCGGTGAGTCAGAAGTCGAGGCGTAATGCTTATTAGTTGCTTTTGAGGTTGCATTCTTTCATATAACATTGGTTTAACACATTCCACTCTCATCTCTTAACAATTAAGCGTAAGAATAAAGTTCTTTTGTACTTACAACTTCTTATTATTGGTGTGTAGAAACTTTATGTCCTCAAGTTTTTTGGATGCTTGTGGCGTTGGAATATTTAGAAGTTGGAACATGTTTTGTGGGTATTCCTCTTATAAACCCTCACGAGACTATAACTCGTCTACTAGGGACACATAAGGTTTTAAAGGCTTGTAGCACATGCTAAGTGCAACCGTGACTTCAACGAAAAGGAATTGTTGTACTTTATTTTAATTAGGTAGTTTCGTTGAGGATTAGAAGATGGCAAGTGTACACTAGTTTGATGCTCTAATCCATTGCTTTCTTGTTAATTTTCATATTATTATGCTTTGATTTTGTTTTGTTTTTCAATTTTCTTAGGTGTTTTGAGGTTGTCTTAATCAAATAAGAAGAAAGGAATTCGTTATGACATAAAATGAACAAGGAACTCAAGTTCTACAAAGGAAGAAGGGACAAATACTATGAGATACTCATTCAAATCCATGAGATCAATTATCACCTTGAAGAGAATGAAAAGACGAATCCAATACGCAATAAGAATGAGAACAATTTGAGGTCGTATGAAGCAGTTATGAACAAAACAGTCGAGCCAGAAATAGAGTTTCACTCAGCATAAACTATTAGCACATATCATTTTCAATCCAACGTAGAAGTGTAATGGGAAGTATGGTCTGATTTGTGAAATCTTGGTTTTGTTTAAGCATTAATCGGCAGTGAACTGGGTATCAAGACATGGAGGTGTTGTTGCAAGGAAGCGATGCTCTCAGTTGGTCGGAAATTAGGAGATGGTGGTGTTGTCTGATCTTGGGGTTAATTCATAGTGCAGCAGTTGAAATCTGGTATACAAAGGTGATGAAGTTCAGTTGGTGGACCGAATATTTGGTGGAGCTGGTGTTGAGGCCGAAATCAGTAAGAAGATGGAGTTCATTGCTGCGACAAGCTTGGACGAGTTGCTACTGCCGGTCGAGAAGGTTCAGAATGGAAATGGGTGTTATGGTCTGTATCAAATGGGTTTCAATGTGGTCTTGTTGTTAATACAGACGGTGATTACTACAACGGAGTTGGTGGCTAGATGGACATAGATTAATTCATATAAATCTGCGATCAATGAAGGAGGGTACAGGCAAGAATGGTAATGCAGGTCGTGTCGGGTTGATTTGGTGCTGTGGTCGAAGGGTCAGTCTGTTTGCTGAACTGTTGGAAGGTGAATTTCAGGATCGAAACTAAATTGTAGCCGGTGTTTACATTGAACTAATTCATGAAGATTGAAACGGGTATGTGTGTGGCCGGAGCATTGATTGGGTTTACGAGGAAAGAGTCTGGATTTGGACTGGGCTTTGTTTGCTCGGGCCAAGCAAGGAGTCTACTGCGCAAGACCTATATAATTGTATCAACAGAGATTTGAGAGGATGAGGCGGCTACACAGCCGAAGGAAGAATATGGTTTGCAGTTGATTGTTTTCTCTTGCTATGGTTTGCTAGTTTTCCATGTTAGGGCGATGGATGAACTTGTAGATTGATTTATTTGTGTTCTTGAAACACGTGTTTTCTATAATATGAGCTTAATGATTATAGTTTTGTTTCTCTATCAATGATTTACTTTCTAGCTAGATTTTTCATGTTCTATGACATGTATAGTCCATAGTTAGATCAGTGGAAAGACTCGTTGAACCTTAGCAATAATCGTTTTATGAATTTCATTTGACTATTTATGCCATGTATATCTAGTGCTTAAGAATTCTATTTTAAGGTGAGAACAAACAATCTTTTTGATAAATCTTGTCGACAATCGTTAAATGAAATATCTTTCGTGTCAACACCCTTTGTGATTGAATACAATAATTTACCTACAACGGATTCCCGGAACCTTAACACCTTCGCATCCTTGGTTACGTTTTTATTATTTTGATTTCATTATTCCATAAACATTCTAAAATATTGAATTTGATATACTTTTGATATTAGTTAGTAGTAGTATTTTACACTCCTCGTGGGAACGACCTGTACTTTCCATTGTTCTGCTAGTTAGACACTATGCACTTGCAGTATATTTTATTGTAGGTTTCCCAAACTATCAAGTTTTTGGCGCCGCCGAAGCGGACTTGTTTATAGATTTGTTTTTTAGGTTTTACTTTTATTTTTATTATTTTTGTCCTTTTTTAGGCGTTTTGGTATTTTCTGTTTGCTTTCAGGTTTGGAGCGGAGCTAAAGAAAAAGAGAAAGTGCTGAAAAGAAAAAAGCAAAGCCAAAATAGGAAAAAAAGGAGAGATCCAAACGAAGTGAAGAAGATAATTTTGTATATAGTGTTATTTATTTTTATTTTATTCCTTTTTATTTTATTTTAGAAACTGTAATTAGGATTTATTGTTGTAATTTTTCTTTTTCTTTTTGGACATTTTTCTTTTTGAACTTTATTTTTGGAACATTGGACATTATTTTTAAAACCCTAAGGAAGGGTTAATTTAAATAAAACTGCCGCAGGGAAGAACGACAGTTACTATACTGTCTCGGCCCCTCGGGTTCGTACATGACATAGGAGTCGTGGCCCGAGTCGACTTCAACGGTCCATCCCCCGTCTGGAACGGGAGGTAAGTTTTTCTGAACACCCGTGAATCCCCTGTCAGTGGGTTTATTTTGTGTTGAGAATGTCGAACTGGTATTACGATAGCCAATACAACGAATCTCCGAATGATTTTCAAAATGGACATTACTTTGACCATAGTGTGAATAGTGGTTGGGAACGCCAACCTTTTGAAGATTATGGATCATACCATGGTGAGCCCAATTACTATTCACATGAATACCGATCATACGAGCAAAATTCCTATAATTCCTCTTCTCTAGATGAAGCACGTAAGATACTTGAGTCAACGCGTAAGTTACTTGAGTCGACACATAAGTTAGCGGACACAGATGACTTAGTTATGGACGAAAGAACTGTAATGATGAGTGAAACTTCTTTAGAAGATAACCTCAGGAAGTTAGCTGAGTCAACATGTAAGTTAACTGAGTCAACACGTGAGTTTCCTGAGACAACACGTAGGTTAGAGTTAGAGACGGAAGAAAGAATTGCTCGAATTACTCTTGATTGGCAATACATTCTTTCCAATATCACCCGTGAAAATGAGGACAATTTTTATAATCAGGATGACGAGGTTAGAATTGGTAACACTACTTGTTTAGATGAGGTTCGATCATTTTCATGTTATTATAATGATGATTGTGATGAGGATAATATTGATGAAGAATATGAAATATGTAGGTGATGTGGTTTTAATTGTTGTTGTAAAGTGGTAAGAAAGATGTCGTTCACTCAGACTTGTGAAGATTTGTTTTAGACTCAAAGTAAAATAGAAAACTCAATCGAAGTTGTTATCAAGATTATAAAAAGCACCGAGACTCAGGATTCCACTATTGATCAATTAAGTGATTCAATCTAATCAATATTCATGCAATTCTTTGCGTTTGAAGTGATTCTAATTTATTGCCTCAAGTAGATTTTCGAAGTAACAGTTGTAAACACTAAGCATGAAACATCAAAAGTCTTAAACTAAGCATGCTCCATCAAAACGAATCACAATCATTCAATAAAAATCCGTTTCCAATATTAGTTCCATGCAAATAATCATAAAAGAAATTGCAAAAATTAATTAAAATAGAAATATACCACTTTTCATGGAACAATGGCTTCCTCCGTCGCCTCGGCTAAGGGGTTTAGCTCCTCATATTATTCACGTGCTCAAAATAGTTGTTCATAGCTCAAATAGGTGAAAAACAAGAGAAAACTAATGACTCAGACAGTTTGCAACGCTGAAAAGGCGTTACAAACAGATATTCTGAGGAGAAATAAGTCCGCCTCTTAAAAGATACTAAGGTTACGTTGTTGAACAGCGATACTTCTGTTGTGTTGTTCAAATAAGACTGCCTCTGTTAGTCCGTTCTTCGTGTTCTTGAGAACGACATTTCTGAAGCGTCAGTTCTTCGTGTTCTTCAGCTCTGCAGCAGCAACAATTCCTGCAACTCTGATTTCTTCTCCTCTTTGTCTCCGTCAGGTCCCCCAAAGTCTCTACCCTCTTCTGTAACTTCATCCAAGCCTATTTATATACCTCAGGGATACAAATCTTCCCGAATATACCATGATTTTCTTCTCTCCAAAGTCTCGGAGCTTTTCTTCTCTTCACGGGAAATAAGCCTTGGGGTTGATTTCTTTCCTTATTTTTCTCTTCTTTCCGCGTCCAAGCTTTCCTAAACTAGATAGATACGATCCTGTGAGATTTATTTTAGGAAATAACCAAACGATCCCGAGATGTCGTCATTCCTTTGTTTTTGCCGAGGAAAGTAAGTAAACTTCCTTTTTTATCGAACTTCAATCAATTATCAGCCCTGGTTTACGTTAATAGGGCTAAACCAAATCGAACCAGTGAGAAAGTCCGAGCAAATCCAACCCAAAACAGCTTCAATGACTGGCAGTGTGAAGCTATTCTTCCTTAAAAATCCATTTCAAATGGAGATGAAGGTGACCTCCCCCTATCTGTGCAGGTGTCTGCCAATAGTAGTTGCCCTGGAAATGAGTTGCCCCTTATCCAAAATAGGGATCCCCTTAGTAGTTTTCTCCCAAAAGCGCAAAAACCACTTTTCGAGCCAATTTCGCCGCAAAATCTTATTTCTCCAAAAACACCTACAAAAACATAAAATAATCAAAATAAGCGCAAAATCGAGTACTAACATTACAGAGAATTGAGACTAATATAGACACATAAATGCGTCTATCAAATACCCCCAAACTTTTTATTTGCTAGTCCTCGAGCAAATCAAATCTACAAAATAAAAAAAATCCTAACTCACTGTCGCAGGCATCGTCGATTGCATTTAGCAGATGCAATGAGCCTTTAAACCCCTAGGTGGCCCTAGTGGCCGAGTTATAGTCTCAGGAGGGTTTACCAGAGGTGTACCCACAAAACCTTTACTCCAGACCCTAGCTATCTACGCAGAACCTTGGAAGACACTAAAGAATCTCCTTGGTTGGCATACTTGTTGACTACAGGAGGAAGTACCCTGATGCGAAATTCCAATTCTGTACACGAGTTTGCACTCAAGCATACTAAAATTCATATATAAGTCACGAGCTCTACTCGGATAGTTTCGGACATCATAACCTAGGAGTCGACCAATCACATGGATAGAGTAAGAAATGGATATAGAAAAAACGTAGATGGTTTTGATGTTGTCTAGGTGAACGATGTTTCTCATATCTGTCTGAAGGCCACTGCCAAAACGAACCTATCCTAATGGACTGAGATATTGGTCTATACTAATATCAACACACTGGCATATACAAGGGAACCTGTGGTCGATAATCCTAACTCTAGGTCAACACAACTGGCATATACAAGGGTTCTAGTGGTCGACTTTATTGAATTTATTCCGGTTGGTCAGATGGTCTGGTCTCATTTTCTCATTTTCGACGCATTGAGTGGCGCAGCTGCGGCAGTTGCGGATGAGTTGGTGGCTTCAATTACAGGGGTGGTCAATCTTTGGTTGGCAGGAAAGTGCCCTAAGGTATTGGGCGAGCTAATCGCTAGTGCACCCCTTACTCCTTTGCTCAAACCTGGAGGTGGTCTTAGGCCTATTGCTGTAGGCACTATTTGGCGGCGCTTGGTTTCTAAGGTGGCTGCATTCTCAGTTAGCAAGGAAATGTTATCTTACTTGGGGGATTTTCAATTTGGTGTTGGAGTGCCGGTAGGTGGTGAAAGCATTCTTCATGCGGTCAATAGTTTGTTGGAGTTGAAAGGGCAATCGAATAAGATGTCAATGTTGCTTATTGACTTTTCGAATGCGTTCAACATGGTGAGAAGGTCTTGTCTTATCCGGGAAGTCAGGCTTCACTGTCCAGGTATTTCTCGTTGGGTAGAATTTTGTTATGCCAGGCCTGCTAAACTTTACTATGACCAACACATTTTGTCTTCTGCGCTCGGTGTTCAACAAGGTGATCCCCTTGGTCCCCTATTGTTCGCTCTCACACTTCACCCCCTTGTTAAGTCCATTGCTTCTCGTTGTCAGCTTGATTTGCACGCTTGGTACCTAGATGATGGTACTATCATCGGTGACACATTAGAGGTTGCCAGAGCTTTGAGTATCATAGAATCTGAAGGTCCAAGTAGGGGTCTACATCTTAATATCAGGAAAACTGAGGTTTTTTGGCCTACGCTTGATCCACGCAGCATGGAGTTAGGTGTTTTTCCCCATGATATTGGTAGGCCTAGCAAGGGTGTCAAGTTGTTGGGTGGTCCTGTGAGCTTGGATTTGGACTTCATGAGCGACATGGCGCTTAGTAGGGTGAACAAGACTATTCAGCTTATGTCTGCTATCCAAAATGTTGCAAGCTTGGTTGTGTTGGTGTTTCGAGTTATATTTTGCAATGCGCACCACCAACCCGAAGCTCTGCGAGCGAGCCTCGACCTCTTTGTGACCACTTACTTAGGTATATGAGGCTTTTGATCACGGGAGATGGGGTGGGTTTGGGCCTTTGCAACGAGAGGCGGCCACGTTGCCTATCAAAGATTCTCAGCGGATAATGGGGCTACTTATCAGTTGGCTCTTCAGAAATTCATTCAGGTATGTGGTTTGCCTTCTTCTTATCGCGTTGATGACTCTGCCCCCCCTTCTATGCACTCCCTGGCAGTTACTTATTTTGACGCTGTTAAGAAGCAAATCCCTGTCCAGTTTACCTTGTCTGCAAGAGATTCCATTCTGTGGCAATGCAACCAGATCAAACATGCTCAGGATTACCTTTTGGCGGTCCCTATCAGTGGTTTGAATCAGTGCCTTGGCCCCAGACAGTTCAGAGCATTTGTTTGCTATCGCCTCGGTATCCCTTTGTTTGTGGAAGATGGCTTGTGCTCTTGCTGTAATAGGCCTATGGATATCTTTGGTGATTATGCGCTACATTGTGCTAAGGACGTTGGGCTGAAGTTTCGCCATGATCTAGTTCGTGATGTAATTGCGAATATTTGCTACAAAGCTGGTGTTCATGCACGCAAAGAAGTTTCTCTGGGTTTTTCATCAGAGACATACAAGGATTTACGCCCAGCTGACATCCTTGTTCTCAACTGGGAAAACGGGCAAGATGTGTGTATGGATGTTACAGGGGTCTCACCCTTTACTGGTGATGGAGTTCGTTCTTTCGTCCCAGGCCAGGCTATTTCTAAAGCAATTGCGCGTAAACGTGCTAAATATTTGAAGGAATGTGCTTCGCATGGTTATGGCTTGGGCGTTTTAGCCTTCACTACCTTAGGGGAACTCAGTGAAGATCTTTGTATGTTTTTTCAAGCGTTTGAAGAACTGTTTAGTTAGTCATGATGCTGGTAGTGGTCTAGGTAGTTTTATTTTTCATAGATTGGGTGTTGCTATTCAAAAAAGGGTTGGTGCCCAGCTAGTCGCTCGGATGCCAACAAAAAACTTTGTAAAAGTTTAATCTCTATATAAATAAATAGTTTTTTTTTTTCTTTTTCTTTTTCACTTTTTTTTTTCAACTTTTTTTTTTTTTTTTTTTTTTGTATCTCAATCACTCTATTTCACCCTAGCAGTGGTAACAACTTGAATCGGGAGCCCCACCTAATCACTTAGACAAACATATTTTGAAGAAAACAAACAAAAAAATAGAAGTGAAAGGAATTACAGAGTTTTTAGCTGGTAACCTAGCAACAAGCTGGGCACCAACCCCTTTTTGAATAACGACACCTAATCTGTGAAAAATAAAACTACCTAGACCACTACCAACGTCATGACTAATTAAACAATTCTTCAGACGCTTGAAAAAACATATAGTATCTTCACCAAGTTCCCCTAAGGTAGTAAAAGCTAAAACACCCAAACCATAACCATGCGAAGCACATTCACTCAAATATTTAGTGCGTTTACGCGAAATTGCTTTAGAAATAGCCTGGCCTGGGACAAAAGCACGAACTCCATCGCCAGTAAAGGGTGAGACACCTGTGACATCCATACACACATCTTGGCCGTTTCCCGATTGAGAACGAGGATATCCATTTGGACGTAAATCCTTGTTATTATCTGATAAAAGACCCAAATTAACTTCTTTGCGTGCAGGAACACCAGCTTTGTAACAAATATTCGCAATTACATCACGAACCAAGTCATGACGAAACTTTAGTCCCACATCTTTGGCACAATGAAGCGCGTGATCACCAAAAATATCCATAGGCCTATTGCAACAGGAGCACAACCCATCCTCAACAAATAAGGGGATACCGAGACGATAACAAACTACCGCTCCGAGGCTATCTGGGGGCCAAGGCGATCTAAACCACTGATCGGAACAGCTAAAAGGTAATCTTGGGCATGTTTGATCTGGTTACATTGCCAAAGAATGGAATCTCTTGCAGATAAAGTAAACTGGTTTGGGATTTGCTTCTTGACTGCATCAAAATAAACAACTGCCAGGGAATGCATAGAACGGGGGGCAGTGTCATCGACGCAATAAGAGGGAGGCAAACCACATACCTGAATGAAATTCTGAAGAGCCAGCTGATAGGAAGCCCCATTATCAGAGAAAGAACTACCAAGTATCGCCTTCCGCACCGAGGTAGTCTGACTTTGAGAGGCAAGATAATGATGAGGTCTTTGGTGTCCGCCATGGTATATATGCCAAGACCGCCATCTTTGATAGGAAGTGTAGCTAGTCTCTGTTGCAAAGGGCCAAAACCAGCTCCATCACCCGTGATTAAAAGCCTCAGATATTGAAACAAGTGGTCGTCAAAGAGGTCAGAAGCCTGATGCAAAGCTGCCGGATTAGTTGTACGCATAGCAAAGTATAATCTAGATACCCCAACACAATTACGAAGTAACAACATCTCACTCTGAGGGTCCCTGAGCTTTTTGATAGCAGACATTAGCTGAATAGTCTTATTCACCCTATAAAGCACCATGTCACTCATGAAGTCCAAATCTAAACTCACAGGTCCACCCAAGAGCTTAACTCCCTTGCTAGGCCTACCAATATCCGGGGGGAAAACACCTAACTCCATGCTGCGTGGATCAGGTGTGGGCCAAAAAACCTCAGTCTTCTTGATGTTAAGATGAAGACCTCTACTCGGGCCTTCGGATTCGATGATACTCAAAGCCTTGGCAACCTCCATTGTGTCTCCGATGATAGTGCCGTCATCTAGATACCGTCATAAAGGATTCAACGAGATATGGCGAAACTACCATGTTTTTTCTTTAATTCTAACACCTGAGCTCTGTGCTTTTATGAATAGACTCTTTAGATGTTTCCATCTAATCAGATTGGTTCCTCAACTCCTACAACCAAAATGCTTCCATCCACTTAGATTGGTTAGTGCCATCCTTAATAAGCATAAATTTCTAGACTCTGGAGTTTATTTATCGCAACTAAAAAGTTTCTCCCATACCCCCAAACGTAAATCTAACATTGTCCTCAATGTTCTAAAGATAAAATTAAAAGCATGAACAAGGAGAAACTGTTACCATTTGAAGTAAAAGAGTTAAGGAAAGATATTATCGTGTCGCATGAATGTTGGGTTACCTCCCAAGAAGTGCTAAGTTTAACGTCTTCAGCCAGACATTACGTACCCATAAACTGGCTAATTACCCTTTCAAATCGTATATCAATAGTCGAAACAACTGTGGATCATCAAAACCGAATAATACTGCCACTAAAATGAGACAACTGCACCAAATCAGAAGAATGAACAGACAGAGCACATCCTAATCCAAGGTTTCCTGCAAGACAACTGGATCTATCTGGGACGACCAATTGAGCTTCATATGAGTGTCTTGACAAGCAGATTCATCCGAATATCGGGTTTCTAATAGCTTAATTTCTTCTTGGAAAGTATCGGGAGGATCGGGTTGTGGAGCCTGAATAGACTCAAGTAATAGCTCAGATGTACTAAGCTCGAGTCCCAAGTTAGGGACTTCTAATGGGGATACTTGACGATCACTACCCCCAAACTTAAGGTAATCACTACTCTCCGTAAGACCTTTAACTATAGCTTGAATTTACGGATCCTCAGAGTATTTAAAATGCTCAAAAGCTTCTTCTAATTCTCTACCCCCAAACTTAGGGTCATCATAACTCTCAGAAAGACCTAATACTATTGCCTGAATTTCTGGGTCTATAGAGTCCTTAAAATGTTCGAGAGCTTCTTCTAGGTCTAAAGTTTGGTCATCTATCTGACCTAAGAGAATTGTCTCATCAAATTCATCCAATAAAGTGTCGTCCCAATTATCCTGAACTAGATCATGAACTAAAGTGCTAATCATATTCACTTCCTCTAAATCATCAGAAGGTTGTCTAGTAACATTAAAGACATTTAGTTCAGTTGTCATATTACCAAAGGATAAGTTCATAAGTCCTGTCCTACAGTTGATAACAGCATTAGACGTGGCTAAAAATGGGCGACCTAAAATTACCGGTATTTGATTCTCTTGGTCAGGGACAGGTTGTGTATCTAGGACTACGAAATCCACAGGATAAATAAACTTATCGACCTCAATAAGAACATCCTCTATCACACCACGAGGAATTTTAATAGACCTATCAGCTAACTGCAGTGTTATCTTGGTAGGTTTCAATTCACCAAGTCCTAGCTGTAAGTACACATGGTACGGAAGTAAGTTCACACTAGCTCCTAAGTCAAGTAAAGCTTTCTCTACCCTGTGTTTTCCTATCGTGCAAGCAATCGTAGGGGCACATGGGTCTTTATACTTAGGAGTTGTGTTGTTCTGAATGATCGAACTTACATGACTAGCTAAAAAGGCTTTTTAGGGACACTAAGCTTTCGCTTTCGCGTACACATATCTTTAAGGAATTTGGCATAAGCCGGAAGTTGCCTAATTGCTTCTAGTAACGGAAGGTTTATGGTAACTTTCTTAAAAACCTCCATTATGTCATTAAAGTTGGATTCACTCTTTGTTGGTACTAATAGCTGTGGAAATGGGGCTCTAGGCATAAAATAGGGCCTCTCAGGAACCGAATTGGCATCATCAGAGATTTTATCAGTCTCCTCAGCTATGGATGGTCCTAAGGGGTGTACTACAGTATGCTCACTATCGGGCATGGTTACCTGATTGTCTACTACTCTACCACTCCTAAGGGTTCTAATTGAATTCAAGCGATGAGATGGTTTTCACCTACTTCATGAACTCCTCTAGGGTTGGGTTGTGTTTGACTAGGAAACCTACCTTTTTCTCTCAAAAATTCATTTATCGAGACCAACTTTGGGTTTTTAACTCGGAAATAGCCTGACTATTTTCTTGTCCTATCCTGTTTTCTAGCTTGTAGACTTTGTTCTACCTGATAGCTGAAATTTTTAGTTTCTTTGAGTTGACAAGTTGAGAGACTCCTCTAAGCTTAGGATTTTCTTATCGATCGATTCTCGAAACCGAGTTGGTCTGAAGGATTCTTAGTATAGCCAAAACACTGGGGAACATTCGAATTACTAAATCGACTTTGATTATGGTCCTTAGACCATGAGAGGTTCGGATGGTTTCTCCAACCAGGATTATAGGTTTCGAATATGGGTCAAATTTCGACGGTTATCAAATCTAGTGTTATTATTATAAAGAGCATTGGCTTGCTCTTCAATAGTCGGCCTTCCCAAAAAGGCTCCACTCTACCACTAGTGTGACCCAATTCTATAGCTTCTAACCTTTTAGCTATTGCTGCAATTTTGGCATCTGATTCATAGCCTCCTTCTACCCTATTAACGTTTCCTCTTCCTAGAAGAATTGTTTTCTGGGTACCCTACTATTTTCCCATTGTTCGGTCTTTTCGGCGATTTCATTCAAAAATGTCATCGCCGCATCAATCTGTTTGGTTTTCAAACCCACTGTACACATAGATTCTACGGTGGTCGTAGTGGAATAATCTAAACCCTCATAAAGGATCTGAACTAACCTAACCTTTTCTAAACCATGATGAGGACATTGGGCTAATAGATCATTGAACCTTTCCAAATACCTATACAAAGATTCTCCCTCCTGTTGAGAAAACGTGCAGATTTGTGTCCTAATAGACGATGTTTTGTGCCTAAGGAAAAACTTGTTCAAAAAGGCAGATGTAAGTTGTTCATATGTTTCGATTGACCCGGAAGCCAAACTATATAGCCACGATTTGGCTTTATCTTTCAGGGAAAAAGGGAATAACCTAAGTTTCAGAGCATCATCATCAAGATCTCTAATTTTTAGGGTACTACAAATTTATTCAAAATCCCTAAGATGGAAATAGGGGTTTTCATTTTCTTTCCCTAAAAAGATTGGGAGCATCTGTAAGGTCCCAGGTTTCAGTTCATAATTTGCTTCCGTTTCAGCTAACATGATACACGAGGGACGAGTAGTCCTAGTCGGGTTCAACAAAGCTTTCAAAGTTGCCATTTCTGGCACTATCGGAATATTAGGGATTGTCTCCTCAAACGGACGTTCTAAAATGGACTCTTCAAAAATCGAACTTTCTAAATTGAGGTAATCGAGACGCTTAGAACTACTAGGTTTCTCTTTAACAAATCTACCTAGGGCGTCTCTTTTACGTTCCGGCATGCAAACGAATAAGGAATGGGATTCTATGCAATCACATAACGAGGCTGACTCAACCAAATCAAACCTACTGATATCTAGCAAACAAAAAGCATGATGGCTCCACTTAGATTGTTTCTAGACCAGCTTCTAATCCTTCGAAAGGGAATTCGTTACAATTTAAGCAAACCCCTCTGGAATCAATCCGAGTCAAAGTAAGTTGAATAGAGGCGATGGAAGCTCAGTGGAGCTTTGATACCCAAGGCCTCACCTGAATTACAATGCGGCGCAGTCACGCATTCAACTCACAGAAACCTTCATGAACTTCGAAGTGTGCTAAAAAGAGTAACCAATATTTTTCGAATGACTTTCCTATTAAGCTCGTTACCTTATCGGTCTTGTTCTAGTCAAAATTTTAAGGCTTAGGTTCGCGTAGGTTACATGTTCCTAAGGCGGGCAAGAAGAGAACGGTGATGAAATCCGAACCCTTATCTTGTATGGCCAGGCCTTGCCCTTTACTAGAAAATTGAAGCAGCCGTATTCAAGTCCTCAGCATATATGCAAACGAAGGAGTCCAGTAACTCACTGACAGGGGATTCGCGAGTGGTTAGAATCTTACCTCCCGTTCCAGACGGGGGATGAATCGGTTGTAGTCGACTCGGGCCACTGACTCCTATGTCAGTGTACGAACCCAAGGTGCAGAGACAATATCGTAATTGTCCTCCTTCTCTGCAAACAGTTTATATTTAAGACTACCCTTCTGTAGGGTTTAAAAATAATGTCCAAAGTCCCAAAAATGTCCAAAAAGTCCAAAAATAAAAAGAAAAATTACAAAAATAATTATAAACCCTAATACAGTTTTCGAAAAAAAACCTAAAAAATAAAAATAAATAAAAATAAAATTCTTTGTCTCTTCCTCGTTTCTTTTCGCTTTGTCTTTGACTCCAAGTCTTTAGTTAATCACCAATATCTTTGGCTCAGCTTTCTTTTTGATCCAATATCCAAACCTGTAACCAAAACACAAATACCCAAGAAAACGTAAAATAGAACAAAAGAATAAAAATCACTAAAAACCTAAAAACAAATCTAAAAACAAGTCCGCGTCGGCGGCGCCAAAAATTGATGTGGTTTTAATTGTTGTTGTAAAGTGGTAAGAAAGATGTCGTTCACTCAGACTTGTGAAGATTTGTTTTAGACTCAAAGTAAAATATAAAACTCAATCGAAGTTGTTATCAAGATTATAAAAAGCACCGAAACTCAGGATTCCACTATTGATCAATTAAGTGATTCAATCTAATCCATATTCATGCAATTCTTTGCGTTTGAAGTGATTCTAATTTATTGCCTCAAGTAGATTTTCGAAGTAACAGTTGTAAACACTAAGCATGAAACATCAAAAGTCTTAAACTAAGCATGCTCCATCAAAACGAATCACAATCATTCAATAAAAATACGTTTCCAATATTAGTTCCATGCAAATAATCATAAAAGAAATTGCAAAAATTAATTAAAATAGAAATATACCACTTTTCATGGAACAATGGCTTCCTCCATCGCCTCGGCTAAGGGGTTTAGCTCCTCATATTATTCATGTGCTCAAAATAGTTGTTCATAGCTCAAATAGGTGAAAAACAAGAGAAAACTAATGACTCAGACAGTTTGCAACGCTGAAAAGGCGTTACAAACAGATTGTTACAGGAGAAATAAGTCTGCCTCTTAAATGATACTAAGGTTCTGCTGTTGAACAGCGATACTTCTGTTGTGTTGTTCAAATAAGACTGCCTCTGTTAGTCCGTTCTTTGTGTTCTTGAGAACGACAGTTCTGAAGCGTCAGTTCTTCGTGTTCTTTAGCTCTGCAGCAGCAGCAGCAATAATTCCTGCAACTCTGATTTCTTCTCCTCTCTGCCTCCGTCAGGTCCCCCAAAGTCTCTACCCTCTTATGTAACTTCATCCAAGCCTATTTATATACCTCAGGGATACAAATCTTCCCGAATATACCATGATTTTCTTCTCTCCAAAGTCTCGGAGCTTTTCTTCTCTTCACGGGAAATAAGCATTCGGGGTTGATTTCTTTCCTTATTTTTCTCTTCTTTCCGCGTCCAAGCTTTCCTAAACTAGATAGATATGATCATGTTAGATTTATTTTGCCGGAAATAACCAAACGATCCCGAGATGTCGTCATTCACTGTTTTGCCGAGGAAAGTAAGTAAACTTCCTTTTTTATCGAACTTCAATCAATTATCAGCCCTGGTTTATGTTAATAGGGCTAAACCAAATCAAACCAGTGAGAAAGTCCGAGCAAATCCATCCCAAAACAGCTTCAGCGAACTGCGCAGGTGTGAAGCTATTCTTCCCGCCAAAAATCCATTTCAAATGGAGATGAAGGTGACCTCCCCTATCCTGTACGTGTCTGCCAATAGTAGTTGCCCTGGAAATGAGTTGCCCCTTATCAATTGAGGTGCCCCTTATCCAAAATATGGATCCCCTTAGTAGTTTTCTCCCAAAAGCGCAAAAACCACTTTTCGAGCCAATTTCGCCGCAAAATCTTATTTCTCCAAAAACACCTACAAAAACATAAAATAATCAAAATAAGCGCAAAATCGAGTACTAACATTACAGAGAATTGAGACTAATATAGACACATAAATGCGTCTATCAGTAGGCATAGTGATGAGGAATTTGTTACTCCCAACGAGCTTTATAATGATAATGTTAATTCTAGTAAAAATCCAAATAATTTTAATAATTATTCACCTATTCAAAAGGACGAGGGTTTGACTAGAAATATCCCTGTTTTAGAAGATGTAGTTTTTCCTTTTTACGAAGCCAATGAAGGTTTAGAGGAACGAGTTTATTTTGAGTCTAACGATTTAGAAACAATAGTCTTAGACAAAGAAAGTGAACTCGTAGAGATGAGTGAGGATGAGCCTGACTCAGAAGAATCAATTGACCATTTCCAGGAATCTGATGACCTAGAAATTAGGGAAGTTGTAACTAATCTTTCTAGAGACACTGAAACTCTAAGTTTTGGGGTGATTATCATTCTCCATGTGCTTTAACTCTTAGAAAGGTCCCTCACTTGGGACTTGATATATGTGCCTCAACCATTGTGCCAGATTACCTTCATACTAGCTCTCCCGAACCTAATAATGTCCATGAAGAAGTTCAGTTGTTAGATACCCATCCTCTGGTTGATGTGGTTTACCCAGGCGATAATACCCAAATTGACTTTGTTTTCCCACCAAATATTTTTCAACCAATTGTGGGAACATATGAATTTTAGATGTGTCAGTTATTAAGTTTTGAGACTAAACCTAATTACTTTAGAAAGTTAGGGTCGACACATTTGCTTAAGAATGACCACCAATGTGGTCAACTGTGTGAGTCAAATCTGATTGACTTAGAGGATCCCCAGTTATTCAGATTATTGTTATGTGCTTCTAAGTTCTTAATTGAGTATTTCCAGACTCTAGAACCTGATCTTCAGGATATTTCCTTTGAGGAAATCCAGCCGATGAAAACTTTTTATCTAGACCCTTTTATAGAGCCTGAACTCGAACCACAACTAGATGTAGTTGTCTTAAACAAAAAAAAAATAGATAAGGGTATGATAGATATCTTCCTGGTCTGTTGCAGTTTCCTCTTCTTGTGGTTAGCAATTTTTGATCCAGATGACCCATGATTATTCCTTTCTTTGCTATATGATTCTTCGAGGTGACTAATCTCTTTCATTGTCTGGCTGAAGACTTTAAACTTAGCACTTCTTGGGAGGTAACCCAATATTCATGCAACACGGTAATATCTTTCCTTATCTCTTTTGCTTCAAATGGTAACAGTTTCTCCTTGTTCATGTTTTTAATTTCATCTTTAGAACATTGAGGACAATGTTAGATTTAAGTTTGGGGGTATGGGAGAAACTTTTTAGTTGCAATAAATAAACTCCAGAGCCTAGAAATTTATGCTTATTAAGGATGGCACTAACCAATCTAAGTGGATGGAAGCATCTTGGTTGTAGGAGTTGAGGAACCAATCTGATTAGATGGAAACATCTAAAGAGTCTATTCATAAAAGCACAAGAGCTCAGGTGTTAGAAAAAAAAAACATGGTAGTTTCGCCATATCTCGTTGAATCCTTTTCACTTCTGTTTTTATTTTTTATTTTTTATTTTTAAATATGTTTCTAAGTGATTTGGTGGGGCCCACTAATCAAGTTGTTACCATTGCTAGGGTGAAATTGAGTGATTGAGATACCAAAAAAAAAAAAAAAAAAAAAATTTAAGACCAGACCATCAGACCAACCGGAATAAATTCAATAAAGTCGACCACTGGTGCCCTTGTATATGCCAGTTGTGTTGACCTAGAGTTAGGATTATCGACCGTTGGTCCCCTTGTATATGCCAATTGTGTTGATATTACTCAGACCGGTATCTCAGTCCAACAGGATAGGTTCACCTTGGCAGAGGCCTTCAGACAGATATGGGAAACATCGTTCACCTTAGTCAACATCAAAACCATCTACGTTTTTCTCTACATCCACCTTCTTAATCTTTCCATGTGATTGGTCGACTCCGGTTATGATGTCCAGAACCTATCTGAGTAGAGCTCTGTCACTTATATATGAATTTTAGTATGTTTAAGTGCAAACTCGTGTACAGCAATTGGAATTTCGCATCAGGGTACTTCCTACTATAGTCAATATTGTATGCCAACCAAGGAGATTCTTTAGTGCCTTCCAAGGTTTTACGTAGATAGCTAGGGTCTGGAGTAAAGGTTTTGTGGGTACACCTCTGGTAAACCCTCCGGAGACAACACTCCGCCGCTAGGGACACCTAGCGGTTTAACGACTTCTTTGCACGTGCTAAGTGTAGTCATTTTATTTTTCTAGATTAGATTTGCTCGAGGACTAGCAAATAATAAGTTTGGGGGTATTTGATAGACACATTTTTGTGTCTGAATTGTCCTCAGTGTCTCTATTGTGAGTGCTTGATTTTGTACTTATTATGGTATTTTTATGTTTGTGCAGGTGTTTTTGGAGAAATACACTTGTGTGGAAAAAGTTGCTCGAAAAGTGCTATTTGGACCCCCGGAGAAAAGTACTAAAGGCACCCTCATTTTGGATAAGGGCACCCACAGGCACCCCTCAAGGCATCCGCTATTCGCACCCCCATCTCTGTTAGGGGGAGGTCATCTTCTTCTTTTCAAATCTGAAAAATGGCGGGAAAACATTTAACAGAACTGACAGATTTTAGTTCGTGATTTGGAGGGGTTATAGTGTGACTCAATGGATGAAGTTGTTTAGGAAGACTTGATTGGGCCTAACATGCTTGGTTTAGGTCTTTGGTTCGACTACAATTGGCTAAATAATCGTAGAGAAGAAAACATGAGAGCACGTTATTGATGAAGATATTTTCAAGATTCGGTTTGTGTTATTACATGCTGATTTGGAGAAGATTTGTCGTGGGAGTATATTCTGCATTGATTGGAGGAGTTTGGAAAGAGTTTTAAACAAGAAAGAAGATGTGTGAGAAGAAACAGGGTCTCGAGTCAGTTGAGTTATTGCATGAGGAGACAACATGTTTTTCTCGTTACAGATCGTGTTGGTGATGATTTTGGAGTGTGCTGAGCAACAACGGGAGCGTTAAGGAGATAAAAAGAAGGAGATTTAATAGCAACAGGAGCGTGAATAAGAGAAGAGGGGAAAGATATTTTTCGTATCTGCATGGAAATAAAACAGATTGATTGCTGGAGATTTTGGGATTAATGGCGACATATTCTTAGTTCTGTTGCGTATATAAAGGAGGGAGAGTGATGGAGAGTTAGGGAGTAAAAACCGAGCATAAAAATCAAGTTGCTGTGAATGTTTATCATTAGCAGAGTGAAGAAGTAGAAGAAGAACAGACCACACATCTGGTCTGTCGTTTAAGGTGTCGCATATTCTCTTCTTCACGACTGTCATTCTGTGACAGTTTAGGGTTATAGTTTTCTGTAACAGTGAGTTCTGCAACAGTCAAAAGGTGTTGTGAATCTCAGCTTCATTATATTTCTCCAATAAAAACACATTTTGAGCCATGTTTCTATCTTTTGAGAGTGTTTTGAGGATAATGAGTTAAACCCCATCAATGGGACAACGAAGGAAGCCAAATTTCACGAATGCGGTAATGATATTAATTCTTTTTATGACTAATTGCACGGTTATTTAATTTAATTATGATTATCATTGAATAGTTGTCATTTCAATTGATGTTATGCTAGCTTAAATGTTTTGATATCCCATACTTTAGATTTATAACCATTACTTTCGAAATCTACTTTAGGCAATGAATAAGTCTATGAAACTTTATATTATGAGCTATTATTGTTTAGAATTGGTATTTGAACTACATGAAATTGAAGTCTGGTGGAATCCTGAGTCCCGATTATCTCTTCATCTTGTCAACTTTTGTACATGTATTTTCTTTATTTTCACTATTTTTCTTTATTAAGTCTTAAAACAAATTCTCAACAAGTCTGAGTGAACGAATCATCTTACTACAACATCATTGAAAAATATCATCACCATTCTCCCAGCAGAAATTGAAATCCCATCGGATAGGATTGCCAAGGCAAGCGGAGTTCAATGGACGGCTAGCCAGGCATTTTTATGTTTCCTTCACATCCAAATTATCAAATTTCATTTAGTCAAAGCATATTAATGAAAATTATCTTATTTCTCCAAAACCAGTAAAAAAAAAAATATACATATGTTTGAGACCAGAAACAAAACCAGGCGTCTCACAACTACATAACTCAGAAAAGCCCGTCCAATAGATTGTAATTCCTTGAAAGCATCATCTTCAACCTGTTTTGATATCTTTCAGTCCTACTCTTCAAGTCCTGGATAGACTTTTCTACCTTTTGGGATTCCACGGCCAGATCCTTCTCCTCTTCCAAAATGGCTTTTGTGGCAGGAATGACGTTGGCAAGAATACCGGCTTTGTCAACCTTCACAATGTCAAGGCGATGCCGCAGCCAACTTACGTTAAACTCAAGGGATTCACAGGTAGACACCATGTTTTCCCACCTTTCAATAATTGATTCTGTGACGTCGCGGATGGATGTGCCTTCCATTTCAACAATCATAGGCAAGAGACAGTTCACTGTGGTAACCAAAGCAGACGAGCAATGCTTCACCACGTTCCTGGTGGCAATACGGCCATATCTTCTCCATATTTTCGTATACAGAGTCACGAATTCCTTTCGCACTAGGAATTTACCAACCCTTCGATAGCTAGAAGATAAACACTTCATGCGGATTTCGAATGACAAACCTGCATTGGGATATTCATGGCAAGAGATACCCAAATCAGCATTTTCCAGATCTGCAGCGGTCGGTGTGCTCGGAATCGAAGAAAGGGGGCGGTCAGATCATCATCATCGACAACGGTAACACATGTTCCATATGGATATCTCTGCACAAAAGAAACTCTTTTCTCACTCACTGGTGGTAACAAACAAATCTCTATTGGTCAATGAAAAAACGTACCGGTATGATCTTCTTAACTCGGATGATCCGGATGGGGGAGTTGTCGCCAGAATCAGGCCGCCTGCGTTTGACTGAAGAATCTAACTGACTCGAAGATGATTCGCTTCTGCTCGACATGAGGAAGGAAATATGGATTCAACAGAGAAATTTTTGTCTTGAACTAAGAAGAATAACCTAATTGCACTAGCATATATACTGCAGAAACCCTAAAGAGAAACAGATGCTGAGCAAACACAATGAGTTTACACGGCGGCCAAAAGTCAGCCTCAACCAGGTGAAGTCTCTCGTCGAAACCCCAATGTAGAACGGGAGAAAACGGTCAGATAGCCAAAAGAGCGCCGCCTTCACCGCTCGAAGCAGCCCAATCTCCGCGTGCCCTACCAGACAAGCACCACTATCTCCGCCCGCTCCACATCCTAGCAAGTAACGCCATGACTCCAGCACTCCGTAATCAAAGCCGCACTATCTCTGCCCATTTTGCGAAAAACGACGGCTCCATCTTCACTGTTCGGTAGCCAATGTTCAAAGTGTTATTTCCACCATTCCACAGACCTAGCCAAAGCGGCGCCATCTTGGCCATTCAAAGCAGCGCCATATACCTTTCCTAGCCAAACAGTGCCCGTACCATGGGCCAAGTTGCAATGTCACCTCTGCCGATCAATAGCTGAAGTTTCAGCATCGACGCCAACACCCTATGGCCAAGACATAATCACGAAGATCCGCCAACACAAAGATCACGGATTCCTCATGCCTTCCGCTAAAGGTTAGTTGAATTTCCTCGGAAATCTCTTCACGTCTTGCTCTTTCGATTTTACTCTTGTCTGTCACCATCTTATACTTACCCCGCAACAATGCCATTGTTACGTGCTAAGCAGGGGACTTAATGTTGATGGTGGTTTTTAGCTTAGGGTTGAAATCGTAAAACCTTACATCTGATGTGACGTCACTCTGTAAGGAAACGGTGCCGTGAGTGCTAACCTCTCCACCGGCATATTTATTGAGAAGTTCAATATACTTACATAAAATTTATCCATCGGCGAATGTAGCAACCATCCCGGATGTTACAGTAAATTTCGGCGCCTCGCCTATATTCACTTAATATAAGTTCCTTTGAATGCCTTCTATGCTATGTTCTCGCTTTGAACCCTTAATGTTGATATGGCATGACGATTTGTGTTCACTCGCTGTGAGAATAGCACGAATTTCCAAGTATCAAGGATAAGGTCCTTGCATAAGGTATTCAATCAGAAAAAACATCTTTGCTCTCGGCAATGAACTTAAAAGAACTCTATGTCAACATATAGAATTCAATCAATTGACATGACTAACTTGCGAAGTTAGGGTTTTGCGCCTCGCGGTTTACTCTGAGATATATCGAACCTTGCTTGTCGAAATTAAACCTAGGCAAACTAGGTAATTAATCCGGCATGGATTAAGGGTGCAAAGCCTTGCTCGTTTTAATCATGAATCGACGAAACAGGAGCCTTGATTGAGAAACTATTTGAGATTTCTCAAAGGGAGGCGTGCTCGGTAATCTATACCATGATCATATTTAGCCTTGTAATTGTAGCTATAAATTCGTAATATCATTGCCATGCATATTAACTCCAGTCAGTCCAATCAAGCATACTGTGATGATCTGCTCTGTGTCGGTCCAATTATCTCGATTGACATCTGGCCTAGCTTAAGCTCATGCCGGCTGACTTCAGTGTATCAACTTTGTTTCATTTCAATTTGTGTCACATCAGCATAAAACATCTTGGTATCTGTGAATCTCAATCTGCATACCCTTGGCATCTTGGCATTTCTCATCCATCAGCATACCCTTGGATTAAGCTCAGACACACTCCATTGTAATCTGTGCATTTGTGAATCTCAATCTGCCCAGGTTGTAACTCAGGGAGAGCGAGTTTGAAGCATCTATCATCTTTGTAGAGTAGTCATAGCTAATTTTGTTCAATCTATGTACATCTCTTTGTCATCGCTTTAAACTTTGCAAGTCGGGAGCCTTTGAAGCTTCTTTGTGGAGTTCAAGTGTACTGCAACATCCGCTAAGCAAGCCCGGGAGGAGAAGAAAAGGCGCGAGACTTGAGTTCAAAAAGCCACCGAGCAACCCCTGCACTTCGGGAGTGGCTCTGCCATGCACGTATGCTGATCTGTATTGTTCATGTGCACAAGCCCTGCTCCCTTCAGCCCCTCGAAGCTAGCTTGTGAAAAATGCGAGTTGAAGTCAGTGAGATAGTTGACATCAACTCGGTGTTGGATCTTGGTGAAACTCGTCTTGAGCATCTTTGTTTGCGAATAAGCGACCCTGTTGAGCCAAAGCCACGAGCATAACCCACTTTGCATACTTTGCTTTGCTTTGGCTGAGTGCAAGCCAATCTCTAGCCCTTGCTTGACAAACTAGCTGCCCGGTGCCTTGCATGATTCGCTACCTTGCTAGGTAACCACCCCTGAATTGATTGGAAATCTCATAAGCATTACCTTGAATGCATGATAAACCTATGCTAGGTAGTCCACACACCCTGAACTCTTTTACATGCTTAATCTTGTTTTAAACCTTGTATGAGTCTTCACCTGCCATCAATTGAGTTTGTGAGCTGTGATCTGTTAAGTTTGTGCATGCTCCATCCTGTGATACCACGGAAACCACCCTGCAACTCGAGCATGTTGTAAGTGCTAGCATTGCTTAATGTTAATCTGTTGCATCCAGGAGTTCATAGCTACATTGAGTGAAAGTTAATGAGTGCATGATGATGTAAGTGATATACCACTGTCCAACCTCTTTGAATTGATCTGTGATCCATCTGCACTTTTGGTGCCAAACCATTGACAACTTTGTGTCCCTTGAACTTTTGTGCTATCTTGCTTCCAATTTGTAATTCTTTGAAAGCACACTAATTGAATGAGCTACATTAAAATCTGTGAGCTATCCTTGCCTGAAACTAGCTCTTTTGCTGACCTGAGCACCTACCCTGAGCTTAACCCTCCAGCCTCTGCAGCTGTGAGTGTGAGCTACAAATTGGTTAGCCCAGATACTTGCGTAACCCTGTGACCTTGTTGAGTTGTGTGCATAATTCTGTGACAGAGCATAACCTATCTACAGGGCCTGAATCTGTCAACCCTGTTGAGCCAAGTAGTAAAATGCTAGCTCTGATCATATGCTGAATCATTTGCCAAAAATTGTGAAGTTCATATCTGTAATGTACTGAGCTATAAATCTCATGGTATTTTGAACCAATTATGAAATATCTATGGTGACTATAATCTGTGATATGTATGAGCATGTGTTGTTGGAGTGAATGATTGAAGGTCTGAGATTGCATTAGCATCTCACTTGTGCACCTTTCCATTTGTTACGTGTACAAGTTTTTCTCAAGCTGTGTGTTTGCTCATTTGTCTTGTGCAAAACCTTGAGCTTATTACTTGTTGTGTTTGTGTCAATCTTGTTGTGAGTGCATTTAAACTGTCTTTGTGCATAAGTAGTGTTACTGCCCATTTAAAACTGAGGTGTCTTTTGTGAACTCTTCAGCGACAACTACCCGCATTACGACAAAACACTTCTATGTATTTCGGTTTTGTATTGGTGTTCTTCCTTGTGGTTTTGCTTGTTTACATTGCTCGTGCCCAACACTGACAGAGGCTAGCCTAGCCAGTGCACACACTGAGTTCACAACCAATTGACTTCACAACTTTGCACACACTGTGTAGCCCACATAACCTGGGTTGTGCAAGCTTTGCCAATTTGTGCATACAACTTGCACTAAAGCAACCACTGGGCTGTGCAACAAAGCTGAAGCCCATTTACTGGGCTTTGTATTCCAAACTTTCAGCCCACATCAACTGAACCCACATACTGTTGGGCTGTTTAACATCACATGGGCTCTGCTCAAAACCAAACAGCTGGGCTGCACATACTAGGCCGTGTACAAGCCTGAAGCCCACATAAACCAAATTGAAACCCATACAAACCAAATCCCAAACAAACCAAAGCCCAATAAACCAAATTCCCACATAAACCAAAGCCCATTTTCATGTTCTATGTTTCTGTACATTATTTTTTTTGGGTTGACCCTCAACTCTTTAGATTGTTAGTAAATTTTTGTATATAATCCAGTAGGACTTGTTAAATTTTTCTTTTCTTGAATCGGTTGAGTCTTATTGCACATATATTATGCTAATCCGATATGATCTCCGATGATAATGTTGGATTCTAGCCTTGACTAATGAAGCTCAACCTTGCTCCCACTTGAGACATCCCAGTAATCTCTTCCCTTTTCTCTCATCAACATAGTTCTCATGGTATGTGACTGTTTAAATTTTTCCTATCTGTCGACACATTGAGGACAATGTTTGATTTAGGTTTGGGGGTGCATTTGCATTTGCATATAGAGTTTTTAGTCTTTTTAATTTGATTTTTTAAAGTCTTTTTAATTTGATTTTTATTAAAAAAAAAAAAAAATTCAAAAATTCAAAAACTTTTTGCAAATAAAAACCTCCAACTTTTAGAGATTTTAGAGTCACTAGCATGCTTCTAGCTATGTTTACATAGAGAGTTTTGACCGAAATAACAGAAGTTAGAAGTAGGAGGAAAATGCAATCGGGTTTCTTAGTTGATTAGAGCGTTAAAGTTGATTTAACCATACCGGGAGAGCGAATTAGGTCTTTGTTTTAGATATTGGTAGTAGAATTGTGATCACCCATAGTGGAGACTACCCATTTTACATCAAGTGAGGCACCAACCTTCAATTTTTGCAACTTTCTAGAAAAGCATTTAGAGTGTGTGTCACCGTACATCAATTAGAGGGTAGGAATGGTGAGCTACCCAACTTCTCGCACCATTTTGGCACTACTTTTGATCTCTTGAGTGCTAGTTTTTGTCAATCATGAGGGTGACGTCTAAAGATGAAAACTCCTTCTGGGGCCGATTTACAGTTAGCATCACTCTCTCTCTCTCTCAATTAAGCGAGACCCATAAAACACATCATCGTTAAACAAGCGGAGCATCATCGGAATATTGAAAGAAAAGTTGATATAGTCAAGGTTTACGTGCAACAAAGAAAAAGAAAAGAAAATAAGATGAGAATTAATAAAATTTATAAAATCAAGACAATACAAGTTGTGGAAAAATTGAGTGATAAAGTCCTTTGTCCATGGAGTTAGTTATTTCATTATTTGTATTTTTATTTTCACTTTTTGTCAAAAAAAAAAAAAAAAAAAAAAAAAAAATTGTAGTTTATTTTCTACCACCATGGTAAAGAAGAGTTCAAAAAGAAAAATCCAAACAACAAGGAATTTGAGTAGAAAAATTAAAAAAAAAATTGTCAAGTTTTGTGAAGTTTAGAAGTTCGTCATCAACAATTGAAGACAGAAGGTAGAAGATTGAAGACGTTTCTATGGTTCTTATGAGAGTGATATTAATTGCCGATCGGGTGAGAAGTGAGTGAGTACTCCCACCCTTGCTAATGGTTGATTTCCTTTCTTAGAGATCATCGAAAAAGATTCTTTTGTCCACACTTCCGTGGAGTCTCCTTAAATTATTTCGGAAGGTTATCCTTCTTACCTACAACGTGTGCGGATTCTCTCTTTATTCCTGCCTGCACACATGAGAGAGACTAAAAAAGCGATCTTTTTGAGTGCAATTATCATAAAACCCTAATGGTGAGGCAGGAGTCTAGGCTTATGATCACAATCGAATCAATTCTTTCATATGGTATGGTTACTTCTCCAAAGACTTAAGGATGAGAATCGTTCTTTGGTAGTTCTAACTTCTTGTTACTAGCTTGAGAAACTCTATGTCCTCATAGCTTCTTGGAGGCTTGAGACTCTTTACACTCTGAAGTTGGAGAAAGGTTTTGTGGGTACACCTCTTGTAAACCCTCACGAGACTACAACTCGTCACTAGGGACACCTAGGGGTTTAAAGGCTTAGTGCATACGCTAAATGCCGTCGAGACCTACGGCAGGTGGTATAGTTAGGATTTCTTCATTTTGTTTCACTTGAGGACAAGTAAAAATTCAGGTTTGGGGGTATTTGATGAGTGCCAAATAGTGCGTATGCCATGCCTTAGGCCAACTGGAGCCACTTGCCATTGGCCACGCCCCTTCCTAAACCTGCCCAATTTCTCTCGACCAATCGTGTCGCCTCAAATTAGCCACACGCACATAAGTTGTGGCTGGGCCCATACTCGCTGTCCCCATTTCCCATCGACCAATCAGGTCACTCTAAAGCTGCCACACTCTCACCAGAAGTGTAGCCGCACCATATGTTTGGCCGGCCCCTTTCCTCGTCCAATCAAGTCACTCCAAACTTGCCACCATACATTAAAGGCCAAACGCACCCTGCCGCGCCACCATACTAACTGGAAAGCCAAACGCGCCTTACCACAACAACATATTGTTCGGCATGCCAACATGCCACTCTGCCGCGGTGGCATGCCACTTTAGCCTTGGCCACGTCCCCAAACCCTAATTCTTACCACGGCGCCAAAACCTAGCCTTGGCCACGCTAAACTCTAATTCTTACCACGGCGCCAAAACCTAGCCTTGGCCACGCCGCCAAGCCCTAATTCTTACCACGACGCTAAATCCTAGCCTTGGCCACGTCGCCAATCCCTAATTCTTACCACGACGCCAAAACCTAGCCTTGGCCACGCCGCCAAGCCCTAATTCTTACCACGGCGCCAAATCCTAGCCTTGGTCACGTCGCCAAGCCCTAATTCTTACCACGGCGCCAAATCCTAGCCTTGGCCACGTCGCCAAGCCTTAATTCTTACCACGGCGCCAAATCCTATCCTTGGCCATGCCGCCAAGCCCTAATTTTGGCCACGTCGCCAAGCCCTAATTCTTACCACAGCGCCAAATCCTAGCCTTAGTCACGTCGCCAAGCCCTAATTCTTACCACGGCGCCAAATCCTAGCCTTGGCCACGTCACCAAGCCGTAATTCTTACCACGGCGCCAAATCCTAGCCTTGGCCACGCCGCCAAGCCCTAATTTTGGCCACGGAGCCAAACATTAGCTTTGGCCATGTTACAACGCCACAGGCGTGGCCATGCCACAACGCCACTAGCATGCCGCTATGCCATGGCTCCACCAGGCGCTACTGTGCCAATGGCGCCACTTCGCTATACAAAAAGATGCGGCCATAATCGATGGCCACTCTTCCTCATGAGATGCAATCTCAGACATCCAAATTCGCCACTGAACTGACGGACTTGCGGCAAGTCCCAGGCAACCCGCTACGCCACGGCTACGCCAGGCGCCACTATGCTAATAGCTCCACTTTGTTAAACAACAAAGATGTGGCCATAATCAACGGCTACCCTTCCTCACAAGATGCAATCTTAGCCATTCAAGTTCTCCACCAAACTAACGGACTTGTGGCAAGTTTTATGCGGCCGACCAAGGCAAGCCTAATAGCATCACATGTTATTTTCCTATGGCAAAGTCTCTTGACTTTGACTTGCCACACATAGCAACCTGCTACACGTTTTCCACGAAAACACTCGAGACATCAAACATGTCACAAACTGGGGGATACTCATCAGGGTATTGGTCTGGCGGTTTACAGCGTGCGGCGTGCAATGCGCTCGTTACAAGAAAGTGTCATTAAGTAGGACAATTAGTGGTGGTGAAAAGTAACGGTGTAAACAATTCATTTCCTTCATCATAGAAGCGTAATGACTGACGGTTACACGAATTCACTTCCCTCATCATGGAAGCATAACGTCTGACGGTTACACGTTACTCTATTCTTCCACCACTCAATTGTTTCCACTTCCTACGAGACCAGGGTATGTTTGAATATGACTTGTATAAATAGGCTTCACCTATTTTCACCAAACAACAAGTTTTGGTCGGCAACAATTCGGCTAACCAGTTCTACTTCCGATACAAGTCATAAAACAAACCACACCTTCAGAATCAACTATTATGGTCTCAACACTCTCTTCGCTTCCCTCCCTAAGACCAACCCTTCTCCTTCACTTTGTGACCGAAGCAAGCCTGGAACGACCATTTCTTGGTTTAGGCCAGGATTGTAGAGATTTATCTCTCGAATCAAAAGTACTCCCGTGCAGTGCATTGTTTAGGGTTTAGATTCGTTTCTCATCCACACACCCTAAATTACCAAAATCAGCAGAAACGGTTTTCACCCACAAAAACCTATATTAAATAAATTACTTATAGTATTTCAATTGCATTGACTAGTCTAATTCACTGAACTTAAAGCTCTTAGAGGATTAACCTTAACAACATGTTGCATTAGGGTGTTCTTTGAGTAATATTGGCACATTCATCATTATGTTATGTGAGAGTGGTGACATAAGGAATTTCCGGAGTATGCTCTCGATGAGACACACTGGGACTCTTGATAATGAATGATAAAGTATCAAATCTAGTTATTATCTAAAGTGGTATGTCTTACGATTGGTGATGAACCCTTAAAAAGTTTTTCAACCTATCGATTATCTTTATTCATTCTTTTTTAGTATAATTAGTATAATTATTAGTCTTAAATCACAAAATCCCCCAGTTTACATAAGTTTTCAAATAGGAATAATAACTCATATCTCCGTGTGGATCGAATTTGTTCTTATTGCTATACTCTTGTTTATTAATGTGAAGTAAAAAAAACTTTGAATATTGCTCGGTTGAAAACCGACCAAGCTGCCCAGACTATCATCCTTTGTAGTCATCAAGGGTCCTTCTCAGATTTTAATGCTATGGTTTTCTTATCATTTCGGCTTGTCCACTGTTCTTCGAGTAGTTAACTTATTTTCATAAATGTTAAGGCATTAAATAGGTGGCCGATGTTCTTCACTTTGATCTGATTCTCATGTCCGAGATAATTGTTGTAGAAATTTCTAACCTGCAAATGTTGTTTTCAAATGCATCATCTTTAGAGGTTGGATGAGCTAAGGCCACTGCCTCGACCCTTTCGGTAAAGTAGTCGGTGGCCGCTCACAAGATGTTTTCTCTACGGTGTAACCAGTGGTACCACTATATCGACTCCTAATTTATATAGGGATACCCACCATACACAAGGGATGATCATATGTCAGTGATATCTTGTAATTGATATCAACATTTATCAATTATCTTGTGATTGATATCATATGGCAGTGATACCTTGTAATTGATATCAACATTTATATTAGTGTCTTGATTATCTTGTACTTTGATATTTTTGTGATTCTTGTAAGCGATCATATAATCACTATCACTATTTTGATTTGAATAAATTAAAATTTATAACTACTTAAATAGGAATTACAGAGTTTTTAGCTGGTAGCCTAGCAACAAGCTGGGCACCAGATGAGCTGATTAACAATAAATATGTGGCAGTGATATACTTAAGATAATCCAATGTCTTTTTTTATATAGAAAAACTGAGAGAGTGCTCAGAAGACCAACAAACTCTGTGACAGCCCGGATTTTCCGACTTCCAGCGGACACGAATTCGACCTTGTGGGTCGGGTCCGATCCAGCTAGCAAGCCCAAATTTCCGGACTTCCACTCGTGTAGGACCAGATTTTTTGTTTCAAAAGATTTTAATAAAATACAAAACTCAAATCAAATGAAAAATTATTAAATAAAATATATAACTACTTTAAGAATTACAAAAGAGCGCGAAATTGGGGGATAAAAAACTAATTGGGGGATAGAGGAAAAAGACAAAAACTGGATCCAAATATCAAATCAGGGTCACCCCTTATCTAAGTATTTTTTTAAATCCTCATCTACCCCTCACTAATCAGGTTTAGTGGTTAATAATAATTAGTAAAAATCTTAAGTATTTGTTAAATGATTAGTGTGTATTTGTATTTGTATTTGGGTGAATGAAATGAGAGTAGAAAGATGGAAAATTTTTTTGAGAGGGAACTTTTTTTGGTGAAAGTGGAGGATGATTGTGAAGAGAGAATTGCGGCTAAGAGGTTGAAATTTTGATTTTTTTTCTTTGAATCCACCATTGTTGCAGCTGAAATAGCTCGGTGCCGGCATGGACGTAGTATGAATACAATGCCGGCAGCAGCATTCCCGGCATTGTATTCATACTACGTCCATGCCGGCCAACAATATCCCCCATTTTGAAAGGCATGCCTGCATTTGTTGGCCCATTTTCAAAACCTATTTTTTTCTGGTTTTAATCAGTCTTCCGGCACAGTTAGTTAATTCTCGAGCATGCCAGTACTGCTACCGGCATAGTATTTTGCTTAAATTTCTATGCCGGCACATGATGTAAAGTATCCAGGAAACTTCAATTTTTTTTCACTTGACTACCGGCATTGATAGATTTCTATCGAGCATGCTGGCACTTAGTTACGGCATTGAATGTTAGTTACCAAGCATGCCGGCACCATTTTTCGGCATGGTCTTCATCACTTCCGGCGATGTAAAAAAAAAAAAATATCTAACATGGTCTTCATCACTACCGGCATGGTCTTCATCACTTCCGTCATGGTATTCATCACTTCCGGCATGGTCTTCATCACTACCGGCATGGTCTTCATCACTTCCGGCATGGTATTCATCACTTCTGAATGTAAAAAAAAATATGTTTTCAAAGTGAGGAGTTGACAGAGAAGGAGAAGAGAATTTGAAAGGGAGTGAGGAAAATTTCGAATTTGAAACGGAGTGGGGAGTAACAAAGCCCCTAACCCTAAAAGAGATTAATAAGAGGTGAAGATGGAAATGGGGGATATGATTTTGTTTTTTGATTTTTATTTTGAGGGAAGGGTATTTTAGTATCTTTTTTTCCCCCAAAAAACACCCCTTAACAGACCCATTTGGTTGGGAGAAGTAATGCATATCCCCCAATTGTTTTTTTTTATCCCCCAATTTCGCGTTCTTACAAAATTTAAAATAATAATTACAAATCAAAGTATATTAAAACAAACCAACACTCTGTTTAATTCAAAATGCGCAAAGCCCAAATCCCCATGATAAATAATAATTTCTTTTACGGATAGTGTTTCTTCATTCTCTATGGAAAAGGGAGGAAAAGGGGTGAGCAAACCACAACCCAGTAGGAAGTTCCAAAAATAATAGAGTGCATCGAAAATCAAATACATGCAACTGATACTATAATTAAAACCATGCATAAAAATTTGTAATAATACTTATGCCATTTTAACCATAAATATTTAACACTTTCTTACTCATATCTTCAACCTTAAAATCTAGATAATTAATCTAGTTGTCATAGTTATTCTGCTAAACAAACCACTATTATTCCCCGAACAGTCTTCTTTTTCTTTCTTCAAATGATTCTTAATCTAGTTGTCAGAGTTATTCTGGTAAACAAACCATTATTGTTCCCCGAACAGTCTTCCCAGGGTAGCCACCAGTGGTGGGATGCCATAACGGCCTGACATTTCAACAGCAGGGAGACTTATATATCCGTTTCTAATCAACACAATTTACCCGCGTACAAACACCAAACTCATTTCTAATAACTAATAGTCTAATTCAATAATTTCACTTTCACAAATCAAAACTCCATTATCATGCATTAATATAATTTCCTTAACTAATAGAGAAAAACATTACTACCTAGATCAATTGTTAAAATAAAAATCTAGAATAATTTAATAATAATGGTTAATAATCAATATGCAAAATTTCATAAATAAATCAATCAATTTTTAATAAGAACTCAACTTAATAAATTTAAAACAACCATCATGATTATTACCATAAAAATGAAAATGAAATCAATATAATTATAATGCTAAAATAGGTTTTGATTTTTGTATTAGGTAGAAACCCCCTACCTCAAATAGCAATCCACAAATCTTGTTGCAAGTACAAACACCTTTTCCCAAGAATAATAAATCTGATGCTTTTATTTTTGTTTTCTTGTATAAATAAGGTATTGAAAGTGATAGGTAAAAAGGGTTTTGTTTTCTTATTGTTGTTTGGAAAGAAAAATCAGAGAGAAAGAGAAAGAGAAAAAGTGAAAGTGGATGGGTGATTGGATTACTAACAACACAGTCTCTCTTTCTTTTGACCCTGGTCGTCGGTTTTTGACCAAGGCGATTTAGGGCTTGACTTTTTCGTCTCAGTTTTGTCGTCGTTTCTCATGGCACCGCCGCCTGGTGGTGCTGGTTCTTCTTCTTCGGCTGCGTTTCCACCTCCTTCATCTACTCCCAAGGTGACGGAGGTTTTCATTCAGGGAGATGGTTTGACGGATTCTGCTAAGAAGGATGATGTTATGGAGATGTTTTCTCTTTTTACTTCTTCTAATGGAGGAAACCCTAGTTTGGGTCTTAATACAGTTGTTTCTGGTGTCGGTAAGGGTTCATGGGCTGAGATGGCAGCAAAAGCTACTCGTGAACATCAGATGAAACAGGAGGAATTGGGGTATCGATCTCCTCAATTGATTAATGGTAAGAATGCCACAGTTGTTTCTCTTTCTGATTTTGAAGATAATATTAAGCAATTTGAGAATCTAGTTGTGGGAGCTTTTGTTGGGCATCGTCTGCCTTACTATTTTGTGAATAATTCTCTTATGCGTATATGGAGATTAAAAGGTCAAGTTCATATGAATCTTCATAGTGATTCGACTTTTGTTTTTGAATTTAATAACAAAGAAGATAGACAAGCAGTCCTTGAACGAGGCCATGTTTATATTGCTAATAGATTGTTTCTGATTAGACAGTGGTCCACTCTAGTTGAACAAATGGTGGAGGATTTGAAAATTATACCTGTATGGTTGACTTTGAGAAAAATTCCCATGTTTATGTGGAATCAGAAAGGAATTGGTTTTATTGCTAGTTTTCTAGGTATAAACATTGATGACTGATAAGAAGACTTATTATGAAAGATCCAAAATAAATTTTGCTAGGGTCTGTGTGGAAGTGGATACTTCTTGTGATTTTCCTTCTGAGATACCTGTGGTAATAGATGGGAAAGAAGCTTTCAAAGTCCAAGTACAATGCCCTTGGAAACCACCAAAATGTGGGTGTTACAAAAAATTTTGGCACACTGATGCTAAATTCCCTAAGAACCAACAGAGTGAAGATGTGGAAAAGACAATCCAGGCAGTAATAAGGAGTCAAAGAACTGAATGGGTGGTAAAGGCTAGCAAAAAGGTTACAAAGGTGGCAGATCCATCTAAACTTGTGGAGGGTCAAGTTGAGATCTTATAAGATAACTCCGAGAAAACGGATGATGACAATATGGTGGATGTTTCTTCTCCTATTGAGGAAGATTTGGCTCAAGATTCTAGGAAGAGACAGTCTAATGATCCAGCAATAGAGTTTTGTCATATTTCTAAGGGGTCTAAAAACCTTGTTACTACTTCTGTTGCTCCACCTGATATACATACCAAAAATTCTTTTGAGGTTCTTATGGAGGCTACTTATGCTATAGAGGATATAGAGAAGAATAAGGGTCAGGCTAGTTTCAATGTCAAGGCTGCTGAAAACATTGAACCTAATCTAGGTAAGGATTCTAATTCTTTTTCTGTTATTGGTGGAGTACTGCTAAATCTCACTTTCCTAAGAAGAATCAAGTCTCAAAAAGTGTTAAAAGTATTCATCAAAAGGGATCAGATTTAAAGAGATCTGCTAGAGGTAGGAAGGCCAACCCTCTAGTTTTTAATGAAGTTTAAAATTGGGTGTTGGAACATAAGGGGTTTGAATGATCCCCTTAAACAAGTAGAAGTTAGGAATTATATTAGGACCAATAAGATTCTGGATAGAGCTATGGTAAATATGGATCAACACTTTTCCTAACTCAAAAGCTGATTTTTTTGAAGCATGTATATCTGATCATTCCCCAGTTCTGGTTTCTATTTTTGAGAATATACATCATGGTCCTCCTCCTTTCAAGTTCTTCAACTTCATGACTGAGGAAGCTGATTTTCTGGAGCTAGTGAGAAATGCTTGGTCTGATCCTGTTAGAGGTAACCCTATGTACATCTTTGTTACTAAAGTTAATAGAGTTAAAGTTGTTATTATTCAGTGGAAGAAAACTAGATTTTGCAATGTTTCGTCTCAAATTGAAGAAGCTAAAGTTGAGTTGAGGGATATTCAAAAGCACGGAGGAGAAAGTTGTTATTCAACATTATGCTATGATAATTAGACATGAAGAATCTATTGCTAAACAAAAATCTAGAGTTAAATAATTGGACCTTGGAGATTCTAATACTCGTTTTTTTTTCATAATTCTCTGAAAGAGAGATACTCTAGAAATAACATTCTTACTCTTTTATCAAGAGATAATGTTCTTTTACAGGAAGATACTGATATTGCTTTAGAATGCATTGATTTTTATTCTTCCCTATTTGATGATGCTTCTAGTCCTTTCATTGAAGATGTTGATACTTTCCATGATATTCAATTTGATAATTTTCTAAAGGAAGAAGACATGAATCATCTTGTTATACCTGTTACTAGAGATGAAGTTGTTGAGTCTTTATCTTCTATTGGCTCCAGTAAAAGTCCAGGTCTTGATGGGTTTTCTAGCTGGTTCTTTAAATCCTGTTGGAGCATTGTTGGTGATGATTTTACTGATGTTGTTCAGAATTTTTTCAAGAGTGCTAAGCTGCTTAAAGAGGTGAATAGTACTTTCTTAACTCTTGTTGCTAAAAAAGAAAACACCAACTCTATTTTGGATTATAGGCCTATATCCTGCTGCAATATCATGTATAAATGCTTGACTAAGATAATATCTTTAAGAATAAAGCATGTGTTAGGGAATTTGATAAATGCAAATCAGTCTGCTTTCATTTCTGGGAGATCTATTCAAGACAATGTTTTGTTAGCCCATGAGATTTTAAGAAATTATCATAGACCTAATGGAAATCCTATATGTGCTCTAAAAATAGATCTAAAGAAGGCCTATGAAACTGTTAGTTGGAAGGCCAGTATTATTGCTCTTGAGAAGTTTGGTTTTCCTTCTTTATTCATTGAATGGATTTCCTGTTGTACATCAACTGCTAAATTTTCAATTATGATAAATGGATCCCCTTATGGTTTTTTTGGGGCTAAGCGTGGTCTTCGACAAGGGTGCCCCTTGTCCCCTTACCTATTTGTTCAGCCGAAGCAAATAGGCCAGGTTTTGGACGAAGCATTCAAGGGAAATCGTCCAACAGTAGCTCATTCGTCTTAGAGAATCCTTCATGTTTTGGAGAGCAGCATGCTTCAACTTCAACTCCTGGGATAAATTCTCGATCTCTACCTCCTGTTGATTAATGAGATCCATAGAGGGAACTTCGTTCATTTCAGTTTGCAGCTTATTGATTTTGGAAAGCCCTTCACAGAACCAGGAGGTGTTAAATTCAACCGCGCGGATGAAAAGGATTTCAAAGGAATTAAGACTGCATATGGCAGTCTTAAATCAATCATGGCCGTCCAACTTCGCCGACCGAATTAATCGGCCTAGATTTAATTCTGATCAACATGCAAGGTACAGAAATGCTCACCAGCGGCCCGGCTATAGCCCTGGTCAATCGAACTGCTTCCAGCCCGCGGCTAACACTTAAAACCGTTAGCTCAAAATAGGTTGGCCACACGTCCATAATAGTTTTATTACGGCCAGCGGCAGCACATTATTGTAGCAAAACGTTCTCGACCGTCCAATTTCGCTAGCCGAATCGACCGCCCTAGATCTAATTTTAGGAGACCAATAAGATGTCGCAGTGATCACCGGCCGTTCCTCTTCCATGAGGACCGATCGACCAAGCCACGACCAACCCATACGGCTCCTGAATGGATGCCCAAAGGTGGCTAGTCGCGCTGCCTACAAGGGTCTTAAATGAATTCAACGGCAGCCAACAACTGCCGCAAATCATCTCAGCCACTGATTTGGATAGCCAATTGAAACGATCTAGATCTAACTTGGGCCGACCAATAGGATGTCAAAATGTCTACCAGCCATCACTCTCCTATGAGGACCGACCAGCTCACCTTTGGCGCGCACGATTATCTCCTGGCAACCTTATGAAAATGGCTAGTCATGCTCATTTTAAGACATTAAGCTCCGTGACTAATTTAAACAAGATTTATACAATGATGCTTTATGAACATCAATTATTTTGAGCTGCTTGCTTAAAAGCGATGCTTTATATGCATCGATTACAAACGATGTTTTATAAATATTGATTTCACAAATAATTTAATTATTTGACCTAAGAAGCATTACATGTTATTTCTTGCGACAAGTCTCATGGCTTGACCTGTAACATATGACTGCCCGCCGCCTAGCTTGCGCGTGATTGGTCAAAATAACTAGGTCTTGCAAGCAAGACCCTTTCAGCAACTTGCTACATATTTTCCATGAAAATACTCGAGACATCAAACATGTCACAAACTAGGGGATGTTCATCAGGGTATTGGTCTGGCGATTTACAGCGTGCGGCGTGCAACACGCCCATTATGAGAAAGTGTCAGGAAATGCGGACAGTTAGTGGCAGCAAAGAAGTAGTGAGTATAAACCGACCCGTCTTCCCTCATAGTTAGATGTGGTTTTCAACATTTTTACACGATCCCCACTTCTCCATCACTCAACTACTTCCACTTCCTATGAGATCAAGGTGCGTTCAACTATGACTTGTATAAATAGGTTTTCAACCTATTTCAACAAACATTTTTGGTTATTAACACAAGTATCCAGAAAAACATAAAAAGAACTTATAGCTTACACTCTGGAAGCAAGTTCCACATTCTGATACAAGTCATAAAACAACCATACCTTCAGAGTTAACCATTCTGATCTCAACACCTTCTTCACTTCCCTCCCTAAGATCAACCATTCTCCTTTATTTTGTGACCGAAGCAATACTGGAACGACCATTTCTTGGTTTAGGCCAGAATTGTACAGATTGATCTCTCGAATCTAAAATACTCCCATGCAGTGCATTTGTTTAGGGTTTAGATTTGTTTCTCGGAGGCACACACAAATTTACCATTTCCAGCAGAATCAGTTTTACCCCAAAACAGGTTCGTACACCCACCTATCGTTTCTCGGCACGGACAGCCGCCATCAATGGTCAAGAACAAAAGTTCCTATGGGGATCATACCCATTTGCTCTCAAGGATCATTACCCGTTTCATTTTCGTTATCCGGCACGAACAACCGCCATTGATGGTCAGGAAACACAAGTTCCTAATGGGGATCATTACCCATTTAAATCTCGGGGATCATTTCCCATCGTTAACATGAAACATGCCCCATCTAACGCTAAAACGTGAACTCTTCCTTTTAGTCATTATTTTTACAATTAATTTATATAATAGTCCCATTTCAATTTCATGGTCATGCATACATTAGCAAAACAACAATCATACTTATTCATACAGAATTCCAAACAAAATAAAAGATGAAGACATCATTTCCAATCCATAAAATAACAAACAAATATGATTAGAAGATGAGTTAGTAAACCTACCTTGATTATTGTTTATCATCATCTCATAGCTAAAACTTCGATAAAACTCATAAATCATGCTAGGAGAACAACATATTTCTCCCATTCCATATACACTTCAAATATTGTTATCAAATGATCCACATAAGAAATTATGGTAGGTAAATATGAGGGAATCTATTGTTTAGCAAGAATATTTATCCCAAGGAGAAGAAGAAGAGAATATGGATTACAAGAAAGAATTGGCTACATGTGGTACCTTTAGCATTTCCAAAGATGAATGAATATATATATATATATATATATTCATACTCAATTAACTCTACTCTTTAAATAAATATACTTAATTATTTCCTAATTTAATTAAATCACCTTTGTTTCTTAATCTAGAATACAAAACAAAGCTTGGCTAAGTTAGGCTAGATAAAAAGCGGCCGAGATTTGTCTAGGAAGGATAAATCTACGGCCGTGGTTTTTTCAACTAACAATCATAAATACTTTATTAATTAGTGTCCTATTAATTGCTCATGATGAATGATTAATCAATTTTTCATGGTAAATGTTCATTTAATGAATCTAATAAATACATATTTTTATTAATAAAATAAGTTTATTAAAAACTATATATATATTGATCGGTAAAGAATTTGGTGCTGGCGAGTTTCGAACTCAGGTAACTGGTATCATCACCCAATGACTTTACCATTGTACTACAGTGACCCCGGTTAAAAATTATATTAGTAATTTTTAATGGTGGCGGTGAAAGAAGCAGCGGGTGGTGGAAACAATGGCGGGTATTTGTGAGTGGTGGAGGTGGTAACATTGCTGGTATAAATGATCACTTTTAATTAAAATTTAATAATAAATGTTCAATTGATATTTCATAATAAATGTTTCTTTAATTAATCAAATGAATATATTTGTTCATACATAATAAATTTATTTGATATTAACCATATCAGTAAGCATTAATGGTGGGCAGTGGTGGGGATAATGGTGGTGGGTATTGGTGAGACTGGTGGAGTGGTGAGGATAATGTGGTGGTGGAAGAAGTAGTGGTAGTAGGGTGAGAATGATGGTGGGTGGAGGTGGTGGATCGGCGGTGGGGATAATGGTGGTAAGTATTGGTGAGACTGATGGAGTGGTGACGATAATGTGGTGGTGGAAGAAGTAGTGGTAGTAGGGTGAGAAAAGGTGTCCTAAGATAGGTAAATTATTTAGTCACCCTTGGTTAATTTTTCTTTGTTTTGTTTTAATTTGATTTTAGTTTTCAAATTACTTTTTTCATTATTTTTTAAAATTAAAACAATTTTTAAAGGCCAAATTTTTCCAAGAAAAGAAGATATTGTGATTTTAAGATTTGTTGCGTAGGTGGCGGGAAGAAAAATGAAACCTATAAAAAATTTGACCAAACATAAGGCTACACGCAATTAATTGTAATCGGTTCATTTTCCACATCTCTCTTTATTCCCCTTTTTTGTCATGGTTTCTGTTTCTGTCATTATTTCTCGCCTACTTCATGGGATTATGCAAGGCTACGCGTGGATTAATTGTAATCGATTCAGTTTCTCACATCTCTATTTATTCCCCTTTTTTGTCATGATTTATGTTTTTGTCATTTCTCCCCAACTTTGTGTAATTATGCATGCTTGAGATATAGTTCATGATAATAGGTAAAGAGACAAGAAAAGAAATGGATCAAGAATTAAATATTATTATAAATTTTAGGAACATGAATAAACACAAATCTATGTAAATTGGGAACTAAACAATTTATATTAAAGAGAAAAATTAAATTCTAATGCTAACAAATTTTGCAAGATTAATCTAATTGATTATAAAGTAGTTTTAGGTGTTTTTAGTTTTTTTACAAGTTTGGTGAATGACCTTTGATGATATTTTTTTGAAGTAGTGAACGAAATGTTCTACTGCCCATAGGATTTGCTCTAACGATTAACTATGTTTATCCCAAAGAGATGTATGACTTACATACACAATATTAAAAGATTCGAGGATAAGGACATGTTTATTAACCAACTCCTCAAAACATTTAGACCTCGATCAATCAGTTCGATTCTTCTCAGACAATTACGACATGTATGAATCGATGGATACATTTGAAACACATATCCTAGCCCGCGCCGTCACGGCACGGCACGGGTTGAGACCTAGTTCTCTATGTTTAACGCATCAAACTAGAAAAATTTTCCACTTTCCACCATTACTTCCATGCACATGCAATACAATTAAATAATACTACCTCCGTTTCTGGAAAAGTGATACTTTGACTTTTTCATTTTAGCCTAAAAATAGGCCAAATTGAAAAAGTGAAAGTATCACTTTTCCAGAAACGAAGGGAGTAATAATAATAGTTATTAGTCCATAAGTATATGGATTAATATTAAAATTATACTAACTTAATTTAAATATCAACCTTCAATTAGCATTTAATTTCATTATAAATTGTATGTAAAAGTGAAACGGTTTTTACTTCTCAAATTTAGCTTACATTTTCTATTCTAATAAAATGTCCTTTAAAATTCTTTCTAACATGCATCATGAAGGTAATGGAAGATAAAAAATTCTGCTTTTAATTAATTTATTTTCCCTTTAATTAAGTTTTTTTATATTCATAAAGCTTGATGAAAATCTAAGCATTATTTATAAATATCATTACTAAATTTATATGCGACATCTTTTTGGTTAAATATGGGGCTCTATATGTTTTTGTACCAAATGGCCCATAACTAGAAGCCTAAACCCGGACAGAAAAATATTGGGTATTACAATCTCTTCTAAGTTCCCAGTTGGAGTTGATGAATCTAGAGATAGTTCTGGTAATGAAGACCCATTTCCAGTTCACTTGTTTTTTGGGAGGATGTTTTCAGAGTTTATGAAGACTTTTGGGAATATAAATCTTCAGGATTGTTTAATGTGGAGTTCATTTGTTCAACCAGGTTATCCACTGAATCATTTGGTTTAGTGCCAGAAGTGGAAGCCATCCTTTGGTTGAGAAATGCAGGGTAATGGTATTGTGGATGATATTGGTGGTGTAAGATGAATTATGTAGAGTGCGAGAGTATTTCACTTTAATTTGAATTATGAAACTGAGAATCTTAACTGGGTTGATGTAAAAATTGTTGTTACTCTGCAGGTGAGAGTAACTATTCTCAATACTCCAAAGGCTAGTGGAAGAGAAGTACAATGTCCATGTGGTTCCTGAAAGAATCTAGTGCCAGGTTTGCGAATAAGAGTTGATCATTTTGTGTTGTTTGACTACTAGCAATCCTTGAGAGGGCGACCTGTCTATGAACCATAGGACAAAAGAAATTATAATATATAAAGAATATTGGTTAGTTGGCTCGTGATTCCTGTTTAAGGTAATGAGTTCGTTTTGGTTTTTTGACCACAGGGTGACAGGCCAAGTGATGATATCATACTTAAATTGTTTATTGTAAAGATGCTGATAAAGGGTACTAGTTAGGTAATACTCAATCCTATGTATAAGAAAATAAGCATGAATAAAGATAATAGTATAGTTGTCAGCAACTTTTGGGTCACTGTTGTGAGAAATAAATTTGAGAGTGCAAGAGTAAAAAGAGAGATGACTGAACCAGATTGAGAGACTTTGCTCACTGATGATTTTTTGTTTAGGCTTTGAGTTTCGCTTGCAGCTAATCGTTTTCGAGTCATCTTGGCAGTCAGCAGTTCAAGTGTTTCCATTCAGCTAGTCGAAGTTCTGGAAAGTGCATGTGCCAATGGTATGCATTTTGATCCAGTCAGCTTTGTCCACCGAGCCTTTTCTATTACCAGGTGGGAGAGAAAGAAGGATCCACCCGCCATCTGTCAAAAGAAATAAACGAGTAGCAGTTAATTGAGTTTGGAAAGATTTTTTTCCTTTAGGGTGTAGGTGATGATGATCTAGTAGAGTGAAATTTGAAACGACAGGGTAGAGAGAACGAAGTTTAGTGAAGAGAAAGGTTTATCTTTCAGAATCGTCGCCAATTAATAGTGAGACGACCAAATACCAAACAATGAATTCTCATATAAAAACCTTTTCAATAAACTAAGATTGTCTCAGTTTCTTTTCCCCCTTTTCAGCTTCAACCAATCTCAACTTGATATTGAAGCGACCATTTCTTCCGCCATGGCTGATAATAAGAAGAAATCGGACCAGAAAGGCCAGCAAGTAGTGCAGGAGGTTGATATCGAGCCGCGAATTCACTGGTATCCATATGAATATTGTATAGATCGGTTGCCATATGGAATCGCTTTTCCCCAAGGTTGTGAATCTCCAGATTTCAAGGAAATTTTTGCATGGTATTTGGATGACTTGCAACAGAATGTGAATGTGAAAGTTGAGGAGTGTTTGCATCAAGGTGGACCACCAGGTGTTATTCATGAGTTGTTGGTTGATTCTCCAGTTGAGTGATTGGTTCAATTCTTCAATCATCCAAAGCCCGAGCCAATCAATCAGGATACTAGAAATCCATTTATGATTCGAGGAGAGAGATATGAGACAGGGAGTAGCAGTCAACAAGGTGACGGGGTGAGTGGTGTGCCTGAAAATCCTCCAGGAGGAGGAGAGGATGATGAAATGGTTGATGTGGGTGGTACTTGAATAAGCGGGGGTACAACAACCACACCCAATATTTCGCTTAGCAATCTGTATGGACTAACTCCAATATACTTTCTAGAGAATCAACTAGACAGTTAGACTCAATCTTAACAAATGTATATCAAAGAGTTATAGCTCAATCTCTCAATTCAATCCGCAATCAAACAAATAAGAATTTTCGAGCTTGATTGAATATAAGAGAAATATCTTGAACGGTACCAAAGACCAATGTTCAAGGATCAATCAATTTCAATCAACAACCAAAGGTTGGATTTACCAATTGATCGATTCAACGCACAACCTGTGATATTTCAATTTTATAACAAAATATAATGCGGAAAATAAATAACACAGACACCATAAGTTTTGTTAACGAGGAAACAGCAAATGCAGAAAAAACCCCGGGACCTAGTCCAGTTTTGAACACTACACTGTATTAAGCTGCTACAGACACTAGCCTACTACAAAGCTAACTTCGGTCTGGAATGTAGTTGAGCCCTAATCAATCTCACACTGATCAAGGTACAGTCGCGTTCCTTACGTCTCTGATCCCAGCAGGATACTACGCACTTGATTCCCTTAGCTGATCTCACCCACAACTAAGAGTTGCTACGACCCAAAGTCGAAGACTTGATAAACAAATACGTATCACACAGAAAAGTCTATTAAATAGATAAATTTGTCTCTCACATATATACCTACGAGTTTTGTTCCGTCTTTTGATAAATCAAGGTGAACAAGAACCAATTGATAACCCGGACATATATTCCCGAAGAACATCCTAGTATTATAAATCACCTCAAAATAATCTTAATCGATTAACGAAACAAGATATTGTGGATTCAAAAACGATGAGACAAAGGTGTTTGTGCCTACTTTTCTATCTTGCCTATCGAAGATATAAATCTCAAGCCAATCTTACGATTGCACTCAATTATGATAGAAAACAACAAGATCAGATTACGTAACTACAGAGAAAATAGTTGGGTCTGTCTTCACAATCCCAATGAAGTCTTTAAGTCGTCAACCTACGTGGTTTCGTGAAAAACCTAAGGTTAAAGGAGAATCGACTCTAGCTTATACAACTAGTATCACACAGGAGGTGTGGGGATTAGGTTTCCCACTGTCTAGAGTTCTCCTTTATATAGATTTCAAATCAGGGTTTGCAATCTAAGTTACCATGGTAACAAAGCATTCAATATTCACCGTTAGATGAAAACCTGATTACATTCAAGCTAATATCTTTCAACCGTTAGATCGAACTTAGCTTGTTATACGCAAATGAAATTCACCTTCATTTAGGTTTGAGTAACCGTACCTAAACGTGTACACTTAGTCGGTTCAACAATAGTTAAGCAATGGTTAGCCATATGAGCACTTTCGTATCAACCTTATTTACCTTCACCACAACTAGTTCAAATGACTCAAATGAACTAGTTAGAGAGTTGTTAAATTGCTTAGATCTCATAGAAGTATACAAGACACAATCGAAGCAAAATCGATTTTGATTCACTCGAATCAATTCATGAACATTATAGCCACTGTTTGAAAAGATTGCATTCCTTATTATATAAATGTTTTAGTTCATGAACAAACCGATTTTAGAAAGTAACCTGCTTAGGTGTGCAAATATGTACGCATACTTAAGTGATCGGATTGAGTTTGTTTTTCACTTCCAAACTCCAGCAGAAATTCAAACTTCCGCCAGTATGCGTACATCTACGCATACTTACCCGGATTTCCAATAACCGCCAGTACGCGTACGGGTACGCATACTTTAGGTTCCCGGTTTCTGACTTTTACACAAATGTGAGAACACACTATGTTTATATCCAAACTTGGTTACTTGTTCTAAACTCTCATTTGAATCAATGAAACTTTCTTAGAGGATGTTAAAATAGTTGTTATCCACAAACTATTTTCATCAAAGCGATTTTCAAGTTATTGAAATAATCAACATGACTTTCGTCACAAGTAAATATGAACTTGGCTAAAGCGAAAGCTTACCAACACACATTTCGAGAAATAGATAAGCGAGATAAACTCGGCTCGAAATAGCACATGTGTATAATTGAAGTCTATATAGCAATACGACTTTTGTCTCAAATAAGAGATAGAGTAGATAGACTTTTGAGTGATAGATAAGTTTAAGTCTCCACATACCTTTTGTCGATGAAGTTCCACAAGTTCCCTCGAGTATTTCTTCGTCTTCATTTGATGAACGTCATGGAGTCTAAAGCTCAACTACCCTGCTATCCTAATCCGAGACTTAGCTATAGGTAGACTAGAAATCAAGACTTATAGTTTCGGCAACTAAACTTGACAAACAAGCTTGAGATAGCAACGCTTGCGAGTTCGACTGAGCAATGCTCTAACAATCTCCCCCTTTGTCAATTTTAGTGACAAAACTATCAATACATATGGAATACAAAATAAATAAACTTTGTAGCTTCTCATCCAAATGCTTGATCTCCTTGGTTCTTCAACATTACTCGAAATATTCATCACTTCCAAGTACTCCAATGATTCTAAAGGTGTTCAACTCAGCATAATCGTGGTTGAAGATCTGTAGATATAACAATGAGAAAACAATAACTCTCAATCATTGTTATACAGTGTCATAGTATTATTACACAGCATCAAAGTTCAATTGTATCACAACTTTGACAACAATACTATGGTGATATGTATCACTCCCCCTTAGTCAATACTTCATCTCACATGAAACCCCCCCCCTTACATAATGATCCGAAAACCATATGTATTTGTAGTGTGAACTACACATTAATTCTCCCCTTTTTTGTCAATAAAATTGGCAAAGGTACGAAAATTAGTGGGATCCTAATGAAATTTCCATAGAGATACTTCATGACCAAAAGAAAAGCACATATAGACTTTTTTAGATGCAATCATATAGTCGAAACTAAATGCATTCATCAAGGAGTTTATAAAGATACAAGATAACCCCTATAATATTCCACAGCCGCACTCCCCACAAAAATTTGGCAATTAAGCACAAGTTCAATTAAGAACTCTCCCCCATAAAATGTCATTCCCAAAAGAACAACAAGAGCGACCTTACTATCACAAGAGAAGAAGGATTTCAGCAAAAACTTTGAAAATGAAAAGACTTTTTATCTATGTAGAAACAAACATGAAATTGAAACAACACTACACTGGCGTTCGAAGCCTTGATTGACCAAAAGATATGAATGAGTCCAGGGGCAAAAGGCTAGAGAACTAATGAACCAAAACAACACCTATAGACTGTCGTAAGTGTTGATACGTAGCAGCGTCTAAAGGTTTGGTGAGGATGTCAGCCAATTATTGTTATGAAGGCACAAATTCCATATTGATGATACCATTTTCATAGAGATCCCTAATAAAATGATACCTTATATCAATGTGCTTAGTTCTTGAGTGCTCAACAGGATTCTCAGTGCATGATGCGAATCGCACTTGAGTTATCACAAAATATCTTCATTATTCCAGTGTCAATTCCATAATCAACAAGCATTTGTTTCATCCATAGAAGTTGAGTACAACCCGAACCAGCAGCAATGTATTCTGCTTCGCATGTAGAGAGGGATTGTGATTTTTGTTTCTTGTTGTGCCAAGCCAAAAGATATAACCCAACATAGTAAAATCCCCCTGAAGTACTTTTCCTGTCTTCCACACATCCTGCCCTGTCCGCATCTGAATAGGCAGTAAGATTAGTGTTAGTATCAAAAGTATAAGAAAGACCATACCCGCTAGTATGTTGAATATATCTTATGATCATATTCGCCGCTGAAAGATGAGATTCCTTTGGATTAGCCTGAAATCTTGCACAACAACCAACACTAAAAGCAATATTAGTTCTAGTAGCTATAATATATAAAAGCCTACCAATGATAGATCGATAAAGTTTTTGATCCACATTTACTCCTTTCTCATCTCTATGTAGTTTACCAGTGGTGGGCATAGGTGTCAGTTTTGGGGTTGACTTATCCAGACCGAACCTTGAGACAAGATCCTTAGCATATTTTTCTTGAGATAAGTAAATTCCATCCTTATGTTGCTGAATTTGTAATCCTAAAAAGAACTTTAATTCACCAACATTGCTCATTTCAAATTCTTTTCCAAGAGAGACTTGAAATCTTTTGCAAGTTTCTTAGAAGTTGAACCATAGATGATATCATCTACATATACTTGAGAAATGACAACATCTTTCCCACTCCATTTGGTAAACAAGGTTTTATCAGCTCCGCCTCTCGAAAAACCTTTCCTAAGAAAAAAAGTAGTTATTTTTTAGAACCAGGCACGGGGTGCTTGTTTTAACCATATAATGCCTTTTTAAGCTTAAGGACATGATCTGGGAAATCATGATTTTCAAATCCCTTAGGTTGAGCGACATAGACCTCTTCCTTTAAATTTCCGTTTAAGAACGCGGATTTTATGTCCATTTGAAACAGCTTAACATTGAGAAAACAAGCATGATATAATAACAACCGAATGGACTCAAGGCGTGCCACGGGATCAAAGGTTTCGTCAAAGTCGATACCCTCAATCTGTGAATATCCTTGAGCGACAAGTCTGGCTTTATTTCTGAAAATTGTGCCAAATTCATCATACTTATTCTTGAATATCCATTTGGTACCAACAATATTGATGTTGGAGGGACAAGGTACTAGTTCCCATACATCTTGTCTTTGAAATTGATTTAACTCTTCATGCATTGCATTCACCCAAAAGGGATCGCTAAGAGCTTCATCAATATTTCTCGGTTCTACTTGAGAAAGATAACAACCAAAATTGTAAATATTTTGAAGTTGTCCTCTTGTATTAGCATTAAAATCTCTTCCTCCAATAATATTTTTGGGATCATGATTCCTTTGAACCCAGAAGTGTCGTGGAGGGACACGTTCTTGTTCAACAGGGGTAGCCTGATCAGAGATGTTCTCCTCGTCACTAGAAATATCAGGATCAGTAACTGTATGGATGACTTCAACTGATTCTGGGATTTCTTTGACTTTCTCAATTGTCTCAGTTGGAGGCAATTCAGCAGGAGGATTATCATGATGAAAATTACTAATATCATCAATGATAACATTAGCAGATTCCATCATAACTTGGGTTCTGAGATTAAACACTCGAAAACCACGACTATCAGAAGCATAGCCAAGAAAGATACCTTCATCACTTTTAGTATCAAATTTCCCTCTATGTTGTCGATCTTTTAGTATGTAGCACTTACTTCCGAACACTCTGAGATAGTGTAAGTTGGGTTTCCTACCGTACCACAACTCATAAGGAGTGTTTAGGGTTTTATACCGTAGGTAGACACGGTTGATCAAATAGCGTGATGTAAAAACAGGTTCTCCCCAAAATATTAAAGGTAAGTTTTTGTTATGGAGCATTACCCTGGCCATTTCCTGAATATTCCTATTCTTTCGTTTTGCAACTCCATTAGCTTGAGGAGTAATGGGTGGTGAGTATTGTTGAATAATCCCCAGTTTGTCACAAAATTGAAATACCTTAGTGTCCTTGAATTCAGTTCCACGGTCGCTTCTAATTTTCTTTAGTTTGCGACCCTGTTCATTCTGGATTCTATTAAAAATAATCTTGAACTCATCAAGGGTTTCATTCTTATGAGCTAAAAATGCTACCCAAGTGAATCTGGTATAATCATCTACCATAACTAAAGCATACTTCTTACCCGCAACCGTAGGTTGTTAAATAGGTCCGAAGAGATCTATATGAATTAAATCAAGAGGAGCTTTAGTGAGAATATCTCGAGATGATTTATGGTGAACTTTCGTTTGTTTACCCTTTTGACTGGCACCACATACACCATCAATCTTTGCATTTATTTTGGGAACGCCTCTAACAAGTTCTTTGTTAATGATCTTAGTTATAAGATGATAATTGATGTGTCCAAAACGCTCATGCCAAAGATGTGTAGATTCCACCTTAGTCAAATTGCAACAATTACTAAACTGAGTATCTAGAAGATAATAGTTATTTTTACCACGAGTTCCCTGAAAAATTACTTTCCCAGTTTTGTCTACAATGTCACATCCATTTGCATTGAAGACAACTCTATGGCCTTTGTCACAGATTTGACTAATAGAAAGAAGGTTTGCAGTCATACCTTTAACGTATACTACATCATGGATTTCAGGAACGCCGGGAAGTTTGATCGTCCTTTTCTTGCTTATGTAGCAACAACTCCCGTCTTTGAATGTTACCAGACCTCCTTCATAGTCGCTTGAAGTTACAAACCACGAGAGATCACCAGTCATATGTCGGCTACATCCACTGTCAAGAAACCATTGAAAGGGTGATGTTGATTTTAGAGCAAATGCTCCCATACTAACAATATTATTCCGTTTGAGATTTCTTGTTAGTTTTGTACACCCTTTTAGAGAAGTAAACAATTGTTCAGCTTTCTTATGAAGATTACTCGCAACTTTTAAACTTTTCCGGAAGGGTATACATGTATGTTGAAAGTGATTGTAAGAGTCACGGAACATACATGGACCAACATCTTTAATCTTGTTTGAGTAGTTCTTAGTCCCATCAGGTTTCACAAAGTCTAAACCTCGTTTATCACCTGACTTGCGACCATTCTTCAGATAAGAATAAAAGGAGTTATTAAAATCCATAGAAGGAATTTTGACAGACTTCAAATCCTTATACATTGCAATTCCTGCAACAAGATCAGAGTTGATCCGGATTTGTTCGTCCAACTTTTTCTGGAGAATAACAAGTTTTTCAGAACTTTCTCTAAGATCAGAATTCAATCCTTGTGAAGCGTTTAGAGAGACTTTACTGTCCATAGTGTCAGATTACTACAAACACAGACTTATGAGGTCTTGAACGTGTTTGCCTGCTCTGATACCAATTCAAAAAGCGGGGGTACAACAACCACACCCAATATTTCGCTTAGCAATCATTATGGACTAACTCCAATATACTTTCTAGAGAATCAACTAGACAGTTAGACTCAATATTAAGAAAAGTATATCAAAGAGTTATATCTCAATCTCTCAATTCAATCCGCAATCAAACAAATAAGAATTTGCGAGCCTGATTGAATATAAGAGAAATAACTTGAACGGTACCAAAGACCAATGTTCAAGGATCAATCAATTTCAATCAACAACCAAAGGTCGGATTTACCAATTGATCGATTCAACGCACAACCTGTGATATTTCAATTATATAACAAAATATAATGCGGAAAAGAAATAATACAGCCACCAGAAGTTTTGTTAATGAGGAAACCGCAAATGCAGAAAAACCCCGAGACCTAGTCCAGTTTTGAACACCACATTGTATTAAGCCGCTACAGACACTAGCCTTCTACAAAGCTAACTTAGGTTTGGAATATAGTTGATCCCTAATCAATCTCACATTGATCAAGGTACAATCGCGTTCCTTACGTCTCTGATCCCAACAGGATACTACACACTTGATTCCCTTAGCTCATCTCACCCACAACTAAGAGTTGCTATGACCCAAAGTCGAATACTTGATAAACAAATATGTATCACATAGAAAAGTCTATTGAATAGATAAATCTGTCTCCCACAGATATACCTACGAGTTTTGTTCCGTATTTTGATAAATCAAGGTGAACAGGAACCAATTGATAACCCGGACTTATATTACTGAAGAACAGCCTAGTATTAGCAATCACCTCACAATAATCTTAATCGATTAACGAAACAAGATATTGTGGAATCACAAACGATGAGACGAAGGTGTTTGTGACTACTTTTCTATCTTGCCTATCGGAGATATAATCTCAAGCCAATCTTACGAATGCACTCAATCACGATAGAACACAGCAAGATCAGATCATGCAACTACAGAGAAAATAGTTGGGTCTGGCTTCACAATCCCAATGAAGTCTTTAAGTCGTTAACCTACAGGGTTTCGTGAAAAACCTAAGGTTAAAGGAGAATCGACTCTAGCTTATACAACTAGTATCACACAGGAGGTGTGGGGATTAGGTTTCCCATTTGCTAGAGTTCTCCTTTATATAGATTTCAAATCAGGGTTTGCAATCTAAGTTACCTTGGTAACAAAGCATTCAATATTCACCGTTAGATGAAAACCAGATTAGATTCAAGCTAATATCTTTCAACCGTTAGATCGAATTTAGCTTTTTATACACAAATGAAATGCACCTTCATTTAGGTTTGAGTAACCGTACATAAACGTGTACACTTATCCGGTTCAATAAAAGTTAACCAATGGTTAGCCATATGAGCACTTTCATATCAACCTTATTCACCTTCACCACAACTAGTTCAAATGACTCAAATGAACTAGTTGGAGAGTTGTTCAATTTCTTAGATCTCATAGAAGTATACAAGACACAATCGAAGCAAAATCGATTTTGATTCACTCGAATCAATTCATGAACATTATAGCCACGATTTGCAAAGATTGCATTCCTTATTATATAAATTTTTTAGTTCATGAACAAACCGATTTTAGAAAGTAACCTGCTTAGGTATGCAAACGTGTAAGCATACTTAAGTGACCGGATTGAGTTTGTTTTTCACTTCCAAACTCCATCAGAAATTCACGGCCACGAAACTCCCGCCAGTATGCGTACTTACCCGGATTTCCAACAACCGCTAGTACGCGTACGGCTACGCATACTTTAGGTTCCCGATTTTGGACTTTTACACAACTGTGAGAACACACTATGTTTATATCCAAACTTGGTTACTTGTTCTAAACTCTCATTTCAATCATTGAAACTTTCTTAGAGGATGTTAAAATAGTTGTTATCCACAAACTATTTTCATCAAAGCGATTTTCAAGTTATTGAAATAATCAACATGACTTTCGTCACGAGTAAAGATGAACTTGAATAAAGCGAAAGCTTACCAACACATATTTCGAGAAATAGATAAGCGAGATAAACTCGACTCGAAATAGCACATGTGTATAATTGAGGTCTATATAGCAATACGACTTTTGTCTCAAATAGGAGATAGAGTAGATAGACTTTTGAGTGATAGATAAGTTCAAATCTCCACATACCTTTTGTCGATGAAGTTCCACAAGTTCCCTCGAGTAGTTCTTCGTCTTTATTTGATGAACTTCGTGGAGTCTAAAGCTCAACTACACTTACTGTCCTAATCCGAGACTTAGCTATAAGTAGACTAGAAATCAAGACTTATAGTTTTGAAAACTAAACTTGACAAACACGCTTGAGATAGCAACGCTTGTGAATTCGACCGAGCAATGCTCTAACAGTACTGATTCTCCAACTCCTGATATTAGGTCTCGTCGATCTGGGTCTGAAGATGATGACTAGATTTTGTATGCCTATAATCCCAAGTTCGGTCCTTTTCAAGTGCATGAGGGTGTTGTTGTTGTTTCTGATCGATTTCTTGTTTCCGGCTTGAGTAGGATTGGATTTCAATCCATCACTCTCCCCCTGCTGAAACGAGATTGATAATTCGTCAGTTGGCTGCACGATCTTGGCGTCACTATGAGCCAATGCATTTTCCGGTGATGGATGCTCTTTGTCTAGTAACTGGTCAGATAGGACGAGCTATTTTTACCGGAGGAACACGACCATCCACCGATCCAACCTCCGGTCCAGTCCCACCAGGAACCGGTTTTGACTATGGGATACCCGCTACTGACGCACCAGAGCAAACTCATCCGTCTGGAGAGGCTGAGTCGGGCCGAGACACTCCTATTGCAGAGCAGCAGTTTCCAGCACCAATATTGTGTATGACTGAGCCATCTATTCGCATGACTCGGAGCAGAACTCGCAGTGTCAGTCAAGGGACTCGGAGCAAAACTCGCCAGCATCAGAAGTAAGTAGGAATGGTTTTCCTGGTTCTCCAAATCCTGCGATCTTATGGGATAAACTTTGATTTTGATTAAGATGTTTAGATTGGTTAGGTGATGGGGTAAGATTTGTCTTCTATTAAAATAATTTGGGCTAATTTTTTGTTGTCGGAGTTTGTAAGGATATTTGTGGTTTGTGGGTATGGTTAATTTGAATATTGTTGGTTTAAATTGTTCATGTATAACTTGTGGGTGATGATGTCTAGAATCTAATTGAACATGACTGAAATTGTATTTGACATTGAGATCCATATTGATATAATCAGACATCTGATTAGAATTAGAGTTTAGGTATATAGCTGGGATATTGTGTTTAGGGTGATTGTAATAGGAACTGTGTAGAAGTTGGGACTGCTGATGATAGTGTAGGTAATAACATGATTAGAATTTGGAACTTTCAAAGTGCTAGCATCCTCAAGAAAGTAACTGAGAGTGTAACTGTGATTGCCAAAGATGGTGATTGTGTTATTAGAGACGTATGTGATTCCTGTGTTTCCTATGGTGTCTGCAATAGTTGTGGTGATTTTTCCAGGATTATTGAAACAATTACATGAGCATAAGTGATTTAGATTGGTGTAATCAATAAAGAGCAGGTGAAGAGGACTCTGGAGAGAAGAAATAACTAGAAATTAAACTCAAAGCTAATGATCATAGAGAGGAATAGCAAAGTCCGACATAAAGTCCGGTAAACTTCGGTGGAAACTAACCGTTATTACACTAAGAGACAGAGAAAAACGGCTAGAAAGAGCCCGAAAAAGAGAGATTAGATGAGGGGGGAGTGAAGGGGTCGTACAGATGACAGAGAAACATTTTTCTTTTTCAAATTTGATAAGATAATCCACTGTCGAGAAGCACACAACAGATTGGAAGCACCATATAATGTGTCTCTTGGCTTTACCCATCTCGAGATGGTTAGATGGTCGACATGAGATGAGCATGGATGTTGCGTCAGACGCCGAGTGCTGGTCAGACACGTGCTTGGCTATCTATGCTATTACATCATTAAATGCAACATACAGAAGTAAAGGCACATGGCACCGATAACGAAGGCGTTGGATGCTGCACGGCGGACGCAGGCTCATCAAATGATACCGTCCATAGAGAGATAGCAAAGAGATGCCACTCTAAGCGAATACACACTTTAATCTCCGTAAATGAAGTTAGACGAACTGCAGAGAGTAATAGAGACATAGAGTAACCCACAGTCAAACCTCAATAAACCAATGTTCGATAAATTAATAGCCTCGTCAAATGAATAATTTTCTATGGTCCCAACTTGGGCCAAGGTGATAAATGAATAACCTAACTTAATGCATTAATGAATAAAAAAAAATCGAATCCTTAAAGGCCCCATAAAAATATAAATGAATAATCACTAAATTTCCATATAAAAAATATATATAAGAATAAAACAAAATACATAATCAGTAAATTTTAAATAAAAATAAATGTAGAAATAAACTCAAAAAAATTCATATGGTTAAATTACTTTTTTTTCACCCAAACCAAAATGCATCGCATCCTTAATTTTATGCAATGCTTGCACAATTTCTGGAATGGAATATTTTGCTCGTGATGTATCAAGTAATTTTTTAAAGTGATCATCGCTTGAAAGGCATCTTGAGATGAAACATTTGGTACGACTCTACAATCATCTGGTTCAGTATCATTCTCGTCATTCACTACTGACCCAATAATTTCTCCGTCTGTTGGATATTCCATAACTGCATCATTCTCGTTAGGATAGTTTAAAACATGTTCGACGCCATCACATTTCTATAACGTAAATAAAAAATGACACCAGTTAATCTTGGATATCTTCTTCTATTTGACCATTTTCTAGTTCTGGAACATCTATATCTTCGAACCAAATCTTACAATGACGAAAACAGTTTGCAATTGTTTTTTCCCTCTAGCTACATTTGTACATCTTCTCTTATACAATTTAACTTCTTAATTAAGAAAATATTGTCTAAATGAATAACTATTCATTTATCGATAAATAAATAACCCCACTAAACGAATATTTTTTCTTGGTCCCGAGGTCATTCATTTATCGAGGCTTGACTGTACTAGGCTTTTCATATCCTTTACTCTTCAATTTACTTCATCGCAAATCAAACCTGACTAGACTCATTGTAACCATAATAGGTTCATAGTGAAACATAAAATCAACAGCCCTGTGGACGTAGGCATAGCTGAACCACGTATATCATCTGTGTCATTTAGGTTACTACGGTTACACTTAGCACTTACATTATCTTGGTTTATATTGCTTATGGACGCATTGTAAAACTCGATCTTGGTTTAACTTGAGTGATTGCTGGATTTTCAGTAGTCACAAGACTTATAGAAGAGCATGTTCAAAAAGAAAAAGAAAAAGAAAAAGAAACAGGTACATAGAAGTACAAATTGAGTAGCCAATACTAGAAGACGATTGGTAAAACAAATAAATTGTGAGCCATTTCATAGGTGCGTCTATATGTTGCAATGAACCTAAAAAGAAGATCCAGAATACTGAGGGGGAAACATAGGAACATGCCGATTGAAAAACATTTCCGCACTTGAAACACCACATAATCGTAATTTAAACCGTGTTTTGCATTCTCTTGTATGGAAAATTAGCTAGCAACATAAGTTGAACAAAAATAACAGCTTCAGTGAATTGCAATGTTGTTTTAATTAGGAAATCCTCCTAAAAATATCATAACTATGCAATTTTTTGTTCAAGGGAAACAATTCTAAAAGAAAAGATGAAACAAGAATTGAAAACTACGGTCACACCCAGTTTTCATTTTTTTTCTACTGAAAAACCCGCACGCGTAAAACTTCACGCGCGCACCCAATTTCTGAGAGAAAATTTCTCAGAGACCCATATTTATTCAAATTATGTTTTCGTTTACAATCGGTGTCTTCTCGTTTATTTTTTATTTTTTCGGGTGATTTTCTTGAGAGATTGCAACTGAGGGATCGAGATCTTTCATGGTTTATTTCGTTTTTGTCGTCTTGAAATCTGTTCATCATCTTGATTTCATCTGGAAATAAAGAATAATATCCTGTCTAGGTTTTATCGATTTCAACTCATGGCATTTTCTTTCGGTGATTAAATGTAAGATTGTTTACTGGTTTTCCATTATTGGGGTCCTACTGCTCATATCAATCTTCAAGTATATAGTTTAGTTTAACTTTTTCTAATGGTGCTTAGATTTTACTTTTATCTTTTAGTTTGTTTTGAGCTTTTATCAGATCTTTCTTTAGTTTCTCATGTAGGTTAACAGGAGTAGGAAGTTGGACTAGTCATCCATTACACACTGCACAAGTCTAGAATCTAGATACTTCAGTTGATGTTTCGTTATTATAAACCGTGAGGGCCAGTAACATTATGTAAAAGAGACATCGATGATAATTAAACTATGGAGGCCCGATCGAATTATGTACACGGTCATTGTGATTTCATACATCATCACTCACATTCAAGACAAGAGTTTATTGGCAATGAGGCGAAGAATTCCATATCAAGAGTTTGGTAAGGGTGATTTTTACTCTGTATAACCGATTACCAACCATTAGAAACCAGACTGATTCCGGTAGTATAGTATCCGAGAGGACATCGAACTGAAAGTTTACCAGCAAGCCTTGATATACAATGCAGACAACATGTTCGAGAAAAGGCCCGAGTGGCTTGTGTGCAACCAGGTTACAACAACGGCTAGCTCTTGGGTCTGGATGGTTCGTAGATGTAGTTTGGGAGACCAGAAAGAAGAAACAAAGAATGGGTACGAGTTTATTGGAGTTTGGGTAGAGTTTTCAAGATACTATGAGTTGTATGAAGAGTGAATTGTCATGGAGCTCGTGTTTGGTTTACTTTTTTGTCACAGAGGCCAAGAATGTTCGTCATTCACTCATTTGACAAAAGAATGTACTCGAGTGTCACATGTAAAGAGATTACAACGTATGAGATGTTGCATTTGGAATGGTGGTTGTTGTCATGATTGAGCTATGAACAAATGGATTGATGAATGGATCAGTGAAGTGAGTTAGGAATGGTGGCGTTGATGTTGATTTCAATGGGTTATGCATTTAAAAGAAAATGGAGCTAAAAGGATGCTGCAGTGTCAAGGGAAAGGAGATGGAAGTGTAAATGGGTTTCGTGTGCGTGTGACGTGCATTTAAAAGAAAATGAAGGTGTGAATAGTGATGCATAACAGGTTATGCATCTACAAAATTTGTTGCATAACTTGTTATGCATTCTCGAAATTGGTTGCATAACACGTTCTGCAGTTTTTTTTGTTTTTGCATAACTTGTTATGCAGTCCAGAAAACGATTGCATAACACGTTATGCACCTACTTTTTCTTAGTATTGAAACCAACAAAAAATAAGGCTGCATAACTTGTCATGCACCTACAATAATATCTACATAACATGTTATGCAGTCGTGAAAATAGATGCATAACCTGTTATGCATCCGAAAATATGACTGCATAATGCATTATGCATCGAGAAAATTGTTGCAAAATCTTTTATGCATCGAGAAAATAGATGCATAACCTAATATGCATCCGTAAATATGGATGCATACTACATTATGCGTCAATTTTTTTTATGTACGCACTAAAATCAACCAAAACAATGATAACATAACTTGTTATAGATGCATAACTTTGTTATCCAAATGCATAATTTGTTATGCAGTGGAGAAAATGGTTGCATAATTCGTTATGCGTCTGCAGGATGTGTTATGCATCGTTTTTGGTGGCTACATAATGGTTATGTATCAAGTTTTCGAAATTTTACCTAAAGTAATGATCACCTCCGATTTTTTCGTGAAAAACAAAAATTTGATATTCTTGTTTGTACTCGTTGCGTAGCTCTCTTAAAAAGATTTACAACGATATAAAATTTGTAAAATTCCAAGGCGCGGATTTTTAGATATGTTATATCTAAGTTGCATTGCCAATTATACCCCTGATGCATAACCTGTCATGCGGATGCATAATCCGTCATGCATACATTTTTAATAATTTCATATAATTATGGGTGTCACGGTACCAAAAATTAATTGTGGGCTTAACAATGAGAATATTATTTTTTTTTGGGTCTCCCCATAATTTTCCCAGACAAGAAAGCAAAAACATTAACAGTGGCATGCATATCTCACGTAATAAGCTATAATTACATGGTAGTATTATTGGCTCATTGGCACTTGAGAATAGAATGGCAGACCATCAGAGATATGAAAGGACATCAAATTTGTACAGTTCAATTTTGAACATCATTCTACCTCTGTAATAACTTTCAATGTCATCTACATGTAATTGTGGAGCTATTGATACCAATGCAAATTCAGTCTCTCTCTTTCTCCCGTCTTTCCAAGGATTCAAACTAGTCAAATGAAAATGATTATGCTAATATTTCTACAGTGGAGGTTTGTTTAAGAATTGAAAACCATTTCAGTACTACACATCCGATCCATACCCAGAAGACATAATCTGTCATCGTAGACATCCACGTACCCAAATGCATCTGAGCCTGGTGGACACTCTAGTGCAGCTTCAAGAACCCTATGGTGAATCCCATGTGCATCGATATAGTATCCACCTTTGTGATCGTGACCTGCTAAGCATACCTTCACACAGTCATATCTGTGAATAATTTCCATCACTTCATCGTAATTCCAGCAAAGTGCTGTCTTGCTTGATGCGCCAGGATCTAAGGGCATATGGCAACATACAACAACCTTCTGTCCATTCTTAGTAGCATCCTGAAGTATCTCGTCAAGCCACTTCAACTGTCCTTCGCTGATACCCCCATTAAACTTCAGGAACCTTCTCTCAAGTCCCACTAATCCAGATGGACTGTTTTTATCTGTATTTGGATTCTTCTCTTGCAGAATCTTCAAGGCCTGCAGTGTTTTTGGGTGATCATGAGGCCAACCAATGGCACTGATGTCATACCCATCTAGAACTACAAATCTGTATTCTGGGGTCGGAGAAAAGTCGTAGTATGCAGAGCCATCCAAAGTTGGAATCTTCAATAAAGGAAGTAGGTCCTTGCGAGGAAGGTTGTAAAGACAATGATTCCCAATCATGTGGTGGACAGACCCATTGAATTTCTCGAATTCAGAAACAACTTTCTGAACAGCCTTTAGAGAATCCTCTTTGGGGCAATAACCATCAACAATATCTCCTAGATTGACTGCAAATTTGAATTTACCTTGGTTGTTCCAATTTCTAACTGCCCTTTGCAGAACTAACATGCTGTGCCTGTAATACCTAGGAACACCAAGGTAGGAGCGACCATCAGGAATATCAGCATATTGGACATCGGAGATGACTCCAAAAGAGAAAAGTGGTTGCTTCCCTTGCATTGGTCTATCACAATCCAAAAGGCTACGTGTGTGTATAGCTACCGAGTATTTATTCCTATTGAACAACAACACACCCAACAAACAGTCAAATAAACTAGTATCAAGATTCTTGGCTCTTTGAAATTGATGTAAGAAACTCTGGTTTTTCTTTTAGCTTATGCTTTTCATGATACCACACAAAACCTTTCCTTGAGATTATTTTTTTTTTTCTTTCTTTCTCAAAGATAACTCGGCAGAAACTAAAACAACTAAGCTCAGCAGAAACTAAAACAACTAAGCAAAACAGAAACCCTCCTATAAAAACCCAAAAATAAAATCACAATCCTACTATAAAAAGAATTTGAACACTACACATCTAGCAATCCTAATAACTCAAGGTATTTGTTAAGACAGAAGGTCTATGATAATTGTTGAACTGTACAAGGACACCCTACATTCAATCCTAACTACACATTATTCATACAAAATTCATATTGAAATCATTTTTGGACAAAAACCATCCTAATTGATTAGAGCATTATCATAGTTAAGATAATTGCAAATTAATGAGGGGAAATCTGATAACTTACTTGTTTTGTAACCTTACTGAGATGAATTTGGGATAGAAATTGATTTATAGATCGAGAAAGAGATTGGAGAAATGGGTTCATTAGAATTGATATTTTATTATAGGTAATGAGAAATGGGTGTAGAGACGAGAGGGGTGGGAGATTTCAGTTTCAAGGAAATAAAAATTCCTCAACACTCAATTTCATGCTCAAAAGCTCCAAATACGTTTCCTTTTTCTTTTTAGTTTTTTAATTAATGAAACCTGTTACTGGGGCTGGTGAAACCATTAGAGCATCTCCAAGAGAAGGTGCAAAAAAATCCTATGTGGATTTTCAATTTAGTCATTTTATTTATGGGGTTTACACATAGAGTAAATATATGACCTCATATATAAAAAACTATCTACAATAGTGAAAATTTCAGCCCTTAGAATCAAAAGAAAATTAGTTAAAAACATGACGTGGAGGTGCAACCGGAGGTGTAGATAACACTTTCCTGAACACCTTCATATTTAGTAATTAGTCCCTCCTAACTTGTAGGACTCTACTGTTGGAGATGAATTTATACCAAACGGGAGTCTAAAATCCTATGTGTCACTAAAAATAAATAAATCTACCCTCTATTGGAGATGCTCTTAGAGGGCTGATATAATAGGACAAAAAAAGGGTCACCGATTAGTAATTTCAAAAACCCCTTATCTATATAATTTTCATAATGGCTAAAAAGCCCTTATTTAGTTAGTGTTGTTAATTTAATTAGCTAATCATTAGGTTAATGAACTTTTTTTTATACTTAACTAAAAATTAAATCAGATTAAGAGTTAGGTTTGGTGGAGAGAAAATATAGGGATTTTTTTTTTCTTTAGAGATTTATTTCAAAAGCCAAGATTTTGATTTACTCAAACAAAATAAATAGAGAAACCATATTTTACAGATACTCCACGATGGAGATCCTATTATGGTTGATCTCTTAGCTCCAATGTCCATTTCAGGACAATTTACGATTGGAATTAACTATAGAAGCCAACCGTAAGAGCCATTTACAGTTGAAATTAACCACAGAAGCCAACCGTATGGGCTATTTACGGTTAGTATCTGATGAACATCCAACTGTAACTGGTTTAAATTGGGAAAACCCAAGCATAAACCAGTTACGGTTGGATTGTTATCTTACGAGGTGAACCGTAAATAAGTTACGGTTCGTTTGTCGGTGGCTAGTATCCTAGTTACGGTTGATAACATTTAAGTCAAAGCCAACCGCAATCAAACTCAAAAACTTAAATTATTTTCGTTCAGGATTTTTACGGTTGGTATTGTTAAAATCGAAACCAACCGTAAATATTTTTACGGTTACAAAATGAACCGTAACTGGATATTCCAAATAGTTTTTTAGCCACCAACCGTAACATCTTCAGAAATCATAGTTACGGTTGGTTAATTAAGAATAACCAACCGTAACTCCATCTGTAACCCTAACGTAAGTCATGCCACTTGATCTTTCTGACGGTCCAGGGTGAAATTGAAATTGGTGTTCTTCGACAATCAGAGGATGTTGAAGGATTGGAGGATTTTGTTGATTATCGTCAGTGAAATCTTTTTTTTTTTATTTTTTTTTTTGTTTTTGTTTTTTTAGGTTTAAATATATTCGATGATGATTATCAAAGAAAATTGATTTTGATTTCGGTTTTTTTTTTAATGATTAGATTTGAATAGATAGGAGGGTAATTTAGTCCTTTTAAAAGTGGACGGGTAATCTAGACCTTTAACAAGACACTGGGACACCCCTAACTAATTTGGTAGACATTATTATCATGATTCAGTCCCTCCAATGGAATCATCAGCCCATATAATAGGATTCTTTTTGATACTAGTATTTTTTAAACTTTTTCTTAGTAAACCTTGAAAAAAAAAAAACCTTCATAGTATTTTTTTTTTCTATTGTTATTTTCAAAATTTTTATCGCATTATTTGGCATTATAATACACTCTGAAAAAAGAAAAAAATGATAGAGGAGTTATCCTTAATCAAGGGTCGACTTTTACGATCGGATGAAGTCCATCGGAAGGTCTTGGGCATGTTGGAAAGTTTGCGTATTGTTGCCAACCACTAGCTGTTGACTGTGTCTGTTCAAAGACGCTAGACACATCGAAATTTTGTATTTCGTTTTGTCCCGAGAGGAATCAAACAGTCCCAACAATACGTTCTTAGTATTGGAATTGGTAACGGCAGAAGTGGGCCTCACCATCCCTTTCACACGGTGCAGATTTCGTTTTTTTTTGTTCGGTGTATTGATCATTTCGGCGTCTCTTTGTTTAAATGATGCCTTAAGCTTGGGCTTGTTCTTCTTTTCACGAGTGTTAATTTGTCATGTTCATCTGATTAAGATTTGTGGCTATGCTTCAAAAAAAAAAAAAAAGAAGAAGATTTGTGGCTAAAAACGGTAATAGGACGGAGTATGAAATAATGACGTACAAACCGGATAGAAGGTCACATAGGAGTAGTTAACAATTAGTATCAGAACAAGGGTCAAATGTCTGTTAACAGTTATTTAATGAGAATACGTATCCAATTATCTACTATTCTATATTATATTATAGGGGGATTTTGTGTTTTCCCCTCAAAATAAATAGCTATTTTGCGTTACCCCCTTTATAAATTACTAATTGGCAAAACCCCCCTTTCTGTTATAACTACCGTTAGTTCACGTGCAGCTCACGGTGTGTAACCTGAAACAAGTTCATCGTTTCTTCTACTCTATCTCTTAATCTCTGTTGCCCCAGGACCGACACCTTCATCACCTCCCAACACCGGACTCCTTTTGTTACCATCCACTGTAATCCAAATAATCCAAAACAAAATCCTCTTTGATTATTGTTTACTCTTTTCTCTCATACACATAAATCATTCATCATCTATAAAAACCCCTAATTTCATTTCATTTAACCACAATTTCAACCTTGATTTGAAATTTCTCGCAAATCTTCGAAGTTGGATTCATGGGTTTTAGTAATTTGTTATTTTAGATTGAGTATTTGAAAGAACAAGAAAAATCGGACAAATGGTTAAAGAATCAAAATTGGATTCATGGTGACGATGACTGCGACTACTACAAATCCAGTGAGATCATGGAGAACGACATTCGTAGCCATAAGAGACGAAACCCTAACTTGTAGTACTCTCACTGTATCACCTTAATTGAAGTTTCAAAATATCTTTCATCTAATTCATGGGCTAGCAAAAATAATTTCAATTGATTTCGTAGGTGAAAAATTGTGACTAACATCATCGAAAGGAATTGATATTGCTGATGAACTAATTAATGGCAGCGACGACGGTGTTGTTAATGGTGGCGACGGTGGTCTTCATGAACATGGTGAACATTGTTCAGTTAAAAATGATATTCAATGTCCAAAAACGCCCATTTTATCGCTTGATTCGTGGGTTTTAGGTTAACATAACTGAGACTAGATTGGATTGTGAAAGGGTTGCTTTATATGAATCTTGTCGTGGTGGTTCCTGTAATAGTCCAACGTTTTAGCGAGGAGATGCATAGATGATTAACATGTTTCTTTAGATTTAATTAAGATCTTTAGATCAATGAAAGATACATGTTATACTCTTGCTGTCAAAAATGTATTTGTGGTATTCAATGATAATTGGTGAGTATATGCACACGGTCACATGGCACGCGATGACTAACCCAGAAGAGACGGTAAAGATAACAGAAAGGGGGTTTTGCCAATTAGTAATTTATAAAGGGGGTAACGCAAAATAACTATTTATTTTGAGGGGGAAACACAAAATCCCCCTATATTATATAAAGAGCAGACCCCTTAGCACTGTTTATCTACAGTAAATGAAGCTGTAAAAATTGAAAATCCAAACTTGCCCCATTCTTATGTGTTATGAAGAACTAGGATATGACCCGTGCCATAATGGCACGGGGCTATGAGTTGTTTTGGTATTAGTTGTATATTTCTTTTCTTGCGAGAATACCATGAGATGAGTGTGGGAAACTCGGAGAATGGTAATCTTTCTTAAATTGAATTGAAGCTTTGATCGATATTATTAACATCAACGGGATCGGTTTCTTGTTAGATGGTGATTAGGATGTCCATATATGAATGTACACAGACATATATACACCAGGAGAGTGATTTTTTGGTTGTAAAGATATCCAATGTAAGTGCGTATCTTTGGAATCAAGCATCTAGTTTCATCTATGCTTATTGATAACTATCCATTCACAGTTGTTGCAAACAATACCAACATACTTGAAAACCTAAATTCCTAAGTGGAACTCCTAGAAATTCCTTGTTTGAATAGAATCAACTTGTCGATTGCATTCCAAATTACAAATGCAGTGCATCCATCATTTAATTAGATTGTTATTTTGTGCTAAAAAAATTAGTGCAATTCCGATTACTTATATTATTGCGGATCATACTCCGATTCTACTATCAATTTTTATCATGTATATTACGGACGGTCATTAATTGTTAGTGTGATGGACACGATGGTCGATCCATCAAGCAATGAAATTGGCATGAAACATTTTTCCACCATTGTTTTTATGTTTTGAAGTTATAAAATGTGATGGTCCCATTGCTATACCGCCAAATTATCACTTACCGTTTGTATACCCCCATCGCAATCATTCGATGATGCTGTGAACACGCAGTTCAATTACTTCGATTCTTGGAATTTTTTTAGTATTCCTACTTATAATTAAAGTGAATCTCCAACATTATTATTATTAATTCGGTTAGAGTGCCAATTCGTATACATTAACCCAGAAAACTCAACTACATCTGTGTCTCCCAGAAAAGAAATCCTGTGGTTGCTCATCTTTTCCCTTCACTCGATTTTTGGCTCCCTTTGTCATTGGTTGAATAGTTGTATCAGTTTTTCCATTTGGGGTTTCAGTGTAACCTTCGAAGAAAATTAGGGTAGTATGTTAGATTCTATTGGTACTGAACGGCTATTAAACCTAAAACGTGTTCCAATTATGATAGCCTTTTTAAATTCCTATCCCGTCTTCGGTCAACCTAGGAGGGATGTAATGTATCTCCATGGTAATTTTTCGGTTCTCTTTTATGTTCTTGGTGTATGGCAATTTTCAATAAACTTTTATTAACCATAAATTTTGCAAGCCATACGTGAAAATCGATTGATATACTGTGATTTCAACCAAAGATTGTGAAGTAATGAGATGAGAGGGTGTTCTATGATCATTCTATTTTAAAATTCTACATGAAGGATGTGCCAATCAAATCCTCATATGGATATTAGTAGGCATAAAATGGTCAATCAATGGTTCTTGATGTTCTAATGCATTTTTTTTTTTCATCGAATATAATTGAAAACCAATCACATACTCTTGGAGTCTTAGGAGATAGGAAGGAAAATATGGATCTTAAAAACGGCTTCTCTTCAGATTTAGTGTTTTTTTTTGCTTATTGTCAGATTCCTAGATAATAATGCTATATAAATCTAATGCGAATGCTTCTAACGATCCACGCTATAAAAACTATACTAAAAACCAAAATGGTTGTTTTTCAGAAATGGTTGTTTTTCAGAAATGTATTTTTTTCTGACATTTTCCCAATAAAGAAAGAAAAAACATAAAATCTTTAAGATATGCCTGCACCGTATGAAGATATGTAATTTCAAGGTTCATATGATATAAAAAAAGAATATTAATCAGGAATCTCCAATCCATTTGATACCAACATGTACATGACATAGTCTAATAAGAGACTCGAAACTCTCCATGTAAGTAGCAATACGAGTTAAAAAAATATTTAAAAATTCTAAGGGCAATAACAATGGAACCGGGGCTTTCTTTGTTAATTATTTTCACTCCATGAAAATCTTCTTGATTTTGGTCGAAGAAGTCAAAGTTAAATTGGACAACATAAAATAATAAAAGATTAAATGATACGGGTATTAGGGAACCTAATATAAGAGTAAAAATGAATATAGTACAATCATATTTGAATATCTTTTAACTACAAACGAAGAAACAAAATCCAGATCACAAAATACAACATATAGAAACAAAAAGAAATCAAATTTCATATATGATCAAAAAATTTAGGCATGAGGCACCACCATTCTTTATATGCTAAAAATGTTGATTTTGATTATGAAAGGGATTAAGTTAAAAGGGAATTTAATTTAGAATACAATAAATGGTTTCACATTAAATGGGAAAAGTAACTCCCAAATAAATGACACGGGTATTAGGGAACCTAATATAAGAGTAAAAATGAATATAGTACAATCATATTTGAATATCTTTTAACTACAAACGAAGAAACAAAATCCAGATCACAAAATACAACATATAGAAACAAAAAGAAATCAAATACACTGATAAGATTAACTGATAATGTGGTTCGACGAGTTGTGTCTACTCCACAGACGTTGTGTCTACTCCACAAACGAATCTCTGTAGGGATATATATATGCCTAAAATGTGATCAATGTTTCTCTACATTGATCACCAAAACTGCATAAGATCCAACATGACACATGCCCGAATACGTTATGAAAAATTAATGCTACAGAGAAAAGTCCAACCCCGTGCCGTTACGGCACGGGTCATATCCTAGGATGTTGAAGGATTGGAGGATTTTGTTGATTATCGTCAGTGAAATCTTTTTTTATTTTATTTTTTTTTTATTTTTTTTTAGGTTTTTTTTTGTTTTTTTTTTTAGGTTTAAATATATTCGATGATGATTATCAAAGAAAATTGATTTTGATTTCGGTTTTTTTTTAATGATTAGATTTGAATAGATAGGAGGGTAATTTAGTCCTTTTAAAAGTGGACGGGTAATCTAGACCTTTAACAAGACACTGGGACACCCCTAACTAATTTGGTAGACATTATTATCATGATTCAGTCCCTCCAATGGAATCATCAGCCCATATAATAGGTATCTTTTTTATACTAGTATTTTTTAAACTTTTTCTTAGTAAACCTTGAAAAAAAAAAAACCTTCATAGTATTTTTTTTTTTCTGTTGTTATTTTCAATTTTATCGCATTATTTGGCATTATAATACACTCGAAAAAGAAAAAATGATAGAGGAGTTATCCTTAATCAAGGGTCGACTTTTACGATCGGATGAAGTCCATCGGAAGGTCTTGGGCATGTTGGAAAGTTTGCGTATTGTTGCCAACCACTAGCTGCTGACTGTGTCTGTTCAAAGACGCTAGACACATCGAAATTTTGTATTTCGTTTTGTCCCGAGAGGAATCAAACAGTCCCAACAATACGTTCTTAGTATTGGAATTGGTAGTGGGAAGTGGGCCTCACCATACCTTTCACACGGTGCAGATTTCATTTTTTTTTTTGTTCGGTGTATTGATCATTTCGGCGTCTCTTTGTTTAAATGATGCCTTAAGCTTGGGCTTGTTCTTCTTTTCACGAGTGTTAATTTGTCATGTTCATCTGATTAAGATTTGTGGCTATGCTTCAAAAAAAAAAAAAAAGAAGAAGATTTGTGGCTAAAAACGGTAATAGGACGGAGTATGAAATAATGACGTACAAACCGGATAGAAGGTCACATAGGAGTAGTTAACAATTAGTATCAGGAACTCAAAACTTGTGTAGAGCTTTCTCAATCATTAAACGGTGGGGGACCTTAACGACAAGGCTTCTGAGAATCGGGCGACGAATCGGGCGAAAAACGATTCGACTCACCTTCCATTTTTTTACCCAAACCAATTCCTTCTGCAACCCTAATTCATATCTATTTCATAAATCTTCTTCAATGATTTTCTCCTCTTCTGCTAGCTAAACCCTTAATCCACCGGCCCGTTAAAGATGTAGTCTTTAAAAGCATTGGGGACAGTTCTGATTAGATTTGGTGTTAACCCTAATTTCGGTGATGAAAAATGGTTGTTGATGGATGTGGTCGTTCTCTGTTCAAATATCCGTCGATTCATCCAATATTAAAGCCGAAGTGGTGATTTGTCTGATTTGATGGTACCTTTTTTCTATTCTATTGCTTCTTTCTGATGCTGTCTACGCCTGCGGGAAGAACTCTTTCATCATGAGACCTCAACCTTTCCTCTCTGTTATACGGCGATTTTCAACTCAAAGGGTCCTCTCTGCAAGTTCCAAGATGTACTGTTCATCCTCACAGTTGCTTCTGTCTGCTCAGATCATTTTTAAATTCCTTTTGCAGATATCTAATTTGAGGTGGCAATCGGAAATTTGATCAGGTAACCCTAAGCCTAGTCTATTGCTGTAACCTTGCCCTTTCATCCTTCACATACCCACCTTTTCTGCAAAACCTTTCTCAATTTTATGAAAAACACTTTTATTTTTAAATTAAACCCTAAAGATTTAGATTTGCCCCTTACACTTATAAATATGACTCAAAACTTCTTTTGTATCCCACCCATTTCATGTTCTCCTTAGATCCTTGCCTGTCTTCCCTTTTTGTAATGTTCAGTTCTTTTAGCTGGTTTTTCATTGTCATTTAGTAGATTTAGAGATGTTTCAAGCTCTGGTTTTCTCTTGTCTAATGCTAGGAATGCTTTTCTTCCTGATTCTGATTGGCAGCATCAGCTGGTGGGTTGTTTTTTAACTAAAATGAATAAAAATTCCTTTTTCTTAAGAAATGCTCTGAAATATAGATGGAAGCTTGCTAGTGAGATATCAGTTAGCAAGCTTGGTAGGGGTTTTTACTTAATCAAATTTGAATCTAGCTTTGAGTATTTTGTTGTCCTTAGGCAAGGAACTAGGGTGATTTATGGAAACACTTTCATGTTTCAACCTTGTAGCTTCACTTCTCTCCCTGACAACTTCGAAATCACCTCTGAGGTTTTTGAGATTACTCTTCAAAATCTTTTCCCTGAACAATCTAGATTTCTCAATGTCATAGAAAACACTCAGAAATTTGGAACTCTAGTAGCTTATGATGACCCTATCCACCATAACAATGGTTACAGCACCATGAAAATTAGGCTTAGAATAGATGTTACCCAGCCACTTCATTTTGAGACTACTGCACCTAATGATCGTAGAAGCGTCAACAAAATTGACTTTGTCTATCAAGAGCTGCCAAGATTGTTTTGCAAACATTGTCAAAGACTAGGACATGAACAACAAAACTGCATTGATATCTATCTGCTCAACCACCAAGACTTGCTGCTGCAAAACCCTCCTCAAGTGCCTATCTGCAGAATAATCCTCATGCTCTAGGACCTTTCATCGAACTCCGAGTATGATGATGACTACCATCAAGAAATGCTTTACAATGTGGATATTGATGAACCAGATCTTCGATTGGAGTGATTGGGCTTCAACCCATATTGAATCCCAGGCTATCTCCGATCAAGACAGTCTCGAGATTTCTTTCTTCTGGGGAAGGTTACCAACAAGAGGGTTTTCATTCGACACCGACTCAACCTCTTCAAGTTCCATTGCGAAACATGGCTAGTGGAAGAAAATGGCACCTTCGAGACTCAAAATGTTGATCTGTTTGCTCACTCCCCACTCATCTTATCGAGATACATCAACCATTCAGTCCTTCAATTTTCCTTGTCTCGGACATAGAAGAAGCGAACTCATATCGGACAATAACTCCCCAAGCCCGGCCATAAAGCGACTAAACCCCGAAAGCAAACAATCATATTTGAACAACACATATATTGGATCTTCTTCTCCCATTTTTCAAGATTTGTATCCAATGAAGAACTGGATCAATGGATAAATGTCTTTCGTCCGACCAAAAAAATTCAGGCCTCGACATTTTGGACATTCCAGTGAGCTTTCTTCATCATCGGTTCCATCAATTGCAATCTCAACATTGCTTCTATTGAAGACACTTCGTCACGACCCCACCATCTTTGCTCCACCTTGAGAATATCAAGATACACAACACCAACATCTTCCTTAATCGGACATACCCAATGCAACAAAGTCACATTCAAGGGCCGGTGGATACCCCCTACATATTTTGGTTCACTGTCTATAACCCTTAACTATGTTTAATATGCTTGCTTGTATCTCAGCTTTTTTGGTACATCTGTTCATATCCATACTCCTATGTTCCATGTTTGCTAGTTGCTAGGTTACCTTCTAGATTGAGTGGTGTTTGACACCTTTTGTTTGCTCACTCGCTTGTTATTAGTGCTTGCTTATATAAATAATGCTCACGATCTCTCTCGCTTGGATAATTAGTGTGTTGATTTTATAATTATTTGCATAGTAATCTTATCATTTTAACCAATATGTGAATGTTGCCCCTCTAGTGCTATAAAGCGCAATCTTGTTAAAATTTAGTCCATAACCCTGCCTTAGCTTTCTATCTGATTTTACACTGTTTAGTTCAGCACATTTCTAATTTAAACTATTCTGATATTGCACTTTGTTAACTTTTTTGGTTTTGGTTTTCCTCTGTTTTTGCATTAGCTGCCATTGTAGGCTAACTGCTAATTTTAAACTACTTGTATATATACTTCATCTTAGTCCTCTTGTGCCAGTTTTAATTTTCAGTTTCCCTGTGTTATAATGTAAATTAACCTTTAGTTAATCCATCTGTCTATCTGAGATAGCATCCGTTGTTTTTCTATCAAACTAGTTTACTTGCTTAATCGCATATCGGTATTCACCTTAGTTGTAAACCTTTTTATTTATCTAATTATATACTTACTGATTCATATGCATAATTACATATTGTTTCGAGTTAGGATACCTACATCCTTGAATCTCTTCAATTTACTTGCATTCCATTCCTGCATTCTCATAACTCTACTAATGACCTTTTATTCATTTTGTCCGTATCTTATCGATTTGTAAGTAATCATATAGGAGTATGTAAGTTCAATTTTATTACTTATTATTGCATTGATAAGAACTGTTTCCTTGCGTTTAAAATTTGCAATGTTAACAATTGTTAGAACTCAGTCACATGCACTTAAACTTTAAACCTGCAAGCTACATTTATACCCCTCTCCTATTTACTGATAATTTTCTATAGTGCTAGCTAAGTCTTGTCTCTTATTTGGTTTGAACCTGCTTGAGTCTTCTTCTCTTAGGCTCCCTTACAGCCGCATTCTAATCTGTCCTGTCTCTTCTGTACAAACCATCTTAAATTTACAGGATAACTATAGTATCCTTTACATTGACCTACTCATAAGTCTATATTGTATGCTTTACAATATAAGGTTGTTCTGTAATTAAAAAGCTTAAGTTTATATTGTACTGTTACCATGTATTAGTATTCCTGATAATATAAGTCTGTTCTGTAGTTTTGAAGCATAAGTCTATTGTACTCTTACCATGTATTCACATCCTTTATGTTTAACCCTATAACTCCCCTCTGTATAGTGTTTGCTCTGAAGAATTTTCTGTGTAATAAGTAATTGCTCTATTTAGTGATTGTTTGAAGTTTTCTTTTTATAAGAAGTTATTCCCAGAATACTAGTTTGGCTGATATAGCACCTTTAAAATTACTTCTCCCCTTCCAGCTACACTTGGATGTGTTTTACTCTCTTAAAGATATTCCATCTCCTCTAAAGCCCATTGAAGACTATCTTCACAACCTTCACCTCAGACTACAAAGCCCACCAAAAATATTTCATACAAATCTAACTCATCTTTTTCACTATGAGTATCCTTGCTTGGAATTGTCAAGGCATAAACCTGCCACCCTCAATTCAACATTTAAAAGGACTAGTTAATCAATACAAGCCTAGCATCCTATTCCTTTCTGAAACACTTGCTAACGACAATCATATAAGAAGATTAGCACAATCCCTTCAATTCAATAATTACTTCAACATCCCAAAAACTGGACGACGAGGGGGAATTTGCTTAATGTGGGAAGATAACCTAAATATCCAAATATTACTTCAATCTCAAAATTATATCCATACAAAAGTTACCCCACCCACGCCGGAACAACCGTGGTTCTTCACAGGTATCTATGGCCCTCCACATCCGGATATAAGGAAAAATCTTTGGCAAGAATTTCCAACAATCTTCAACAATATCGAACCGTCTACACCCTGGCTATTAATAGGAGATTTTAACGACGTCTTAAATCAATCGGAAAAAAAAGGAGGAAGGCAGGTGACATACGCTCAATCTCAACCTCTACTCACCCTGATGGATCAGATGGGTTTTATAGATCTGGGATTCCGAGGAGACCCATACACTTGGACAAACAACCAACTAGGGCAGGATAATATTCAAGAACGATTAGATAGGGCTTTAGCAAATCAAATTTGGAGGACGGCAAACCCACATGCAGCAGTTACTCACCTTCCAAGAATAGCATCTGATCATACCCCGATACTTCTACAGAAGAAAGCAATAGGCGGCAAGGAACAAAACTTACAAATTCGAACACCTCTGGCTCTCTCATCCCCAACTCAAACAGATAGTCGAATCGGCTTGGGAACAACAACAAGATGATGAACCTACACTCAACCTACAGCTAAAGCTAATCACAACAGGACAAACTCTCCTAGATTGGAACAAGGAAACTTTTGGCCACCTACCAACTAAGATCAAGAAATCAACAGCCAAGATAAAGAATGCCCAACACCAATGTGCTTCCCAAACTGGATCAGATCTAGAACTTTGGCTCATTCAAGAAAAACAACTGAGAAGGGAACACGAAGAATTATTACAATGTCATGCGACATATTGGCAACAAAGATCTAGAATTCTGTGGCTTCAATCGGGAGATCTTAACACAACCTTTTTCCATACGAAAGCTACTATTCACAGAGCTTGCAACAATATACAACAATTACAAGACTCACAAAACAACTGGATTAGCAAAAAGGAAGATATCATTCAACTCATCCTACAACACTATTCTCAGCAATATACGAGTCCACCGACAATAATAAATGAAGATCTATTCACAAACATCAAACCAAGGTTGACTCCTACTCAATCGGATCAACTTACGAAAGAAGTAACTACAACAGAAATCAAAGAAGCACTTTTCTCCATAAATTCCGAAAGTGCCCCAGGTCCGGATGGTTATACAAGTAAGTTCTTTAAAGTTTTTTTGGGATACAACTCATCCTCAATTGATAGCGATGGTTAAAGCTTTCTTCAATAACCTTAATATACACCCTCTTATGAATCACACAAACATAACACTAATACCCAAAGTCGACCACCCTTCCAAACCTTCACAATTCAGACCAATAGGACTCTGCAACGTCACATATAAAATCATCTCTAAAATATTAGTCAACCGGATTAGACCTATTCTGCCCTTTTTAATAAGCCCTTTCCAAAGTGCTTTTGTTCCAAAAAGATCAATACACGACAATATAGCCATTGCTGGAGAACTCTTTCATAACATTAGAACCTCAAAACCCACCAAAGACCCAAAAATAGCTCTCAAACTAGATATCCAAAAAGCCTATGACAGCCTAGACTGGGGTTTCATCAAAAATTCATTTACAAAACTTGGATTTCCATCGGCCTTTATAGACTACATTATGCTTTGCATCACAACAGTTACTTACTCCATCAAAATTAATGGTACACCTCATGGATACATCACCCCAACTAGAGGCATCAGACAAGGAGACCCACTATCGTCATATATTTTTATCATTTGTGCTGAAATCCTATCTACAAACCTGGGAAATCTTCAAAACCAAAATTTAGTTCCAGGAATCAACATTTCACGAAAAGCACCTCCCATAATACACCTAATGTATGCAGATGATCTATTGATCACTTTTAAAGCATCAACTCAGAGTAACCATCACCTTAAAACACTTCTACAGGCTTATAGCTCCTCTGCAGGGCAAGTAATTAACACTGCCAAATCAGTAATCATACACCATCCTAACCTAGAACCAATCAAAATAGCTGATCTTCAACAAATCTTTAATATGCCGACCACATCAAAACCACCAACCTATCTAGGCATACAATTTAAACAAGGACTCTCCTACAAAGATTGGCCAGAAAAGCAAAAGGTTGGATGACCAAATGCTTAACCCCGGCCGGAAGACTCCTACTCATCAAAACATCCCTAACCCCTACCACAAATCACATAATGCAGACACAAAAGCTTCCCAAAAATATACACAAACAAATAGATCGTATAACCAGGAATTTTTTCTGGGGACATGACTCAAAAACCAAAAAACTACACCCTATAGGATGGGATAAAGCGACAAAACCATTAGCCGAAGGGGGATTAGGAATAAGGAAAAGCAGCGATCATAATACAACCCTTCTATTAAAAAGAATCTGGAATTTGCATGAACAACCTAATTCCATATGCGGGAGTCTTTTCAATGCAAAATACCTCAATGAACAAACAATTCTACAAGGAAATGTTACCATTCCTTCCTCTTCAAGTCCTCAATGGAGACAACTGGCGTCAATTATCCCTACCATGAAAAAATTAATTTTCCATCGTATTGGAAATGGATTATCAACTCCGATAGAGGCTAATTGGATTCCACACTCTACCAATCTAGATCCAACACAATTCTACCCAATCCAAATGGTAGCAGATATCATCGACCCAATCTCCCACTCCTGGAATCATGAAAAATTGAACACCTTTCCCAACCTAACAACTCAGAAAATCATCAACATTCACCTACCCCAAAAAAATACTCCAGATAAAATTATCTGGCCTCACTCAAAATCAGGAAACTACACCACATCTTCAGGATACAAATGTCTAACCCATAGTCATCCGACCCACACGCCGATAACACCTACCAAATTCTTATGGACATTACCATGTCCACCAAAAATTCGGCTTTTCTTGTGGAAAGCCATCAATGAGGGATTACCGACCTTCTCTCTCTTACACCGAATCCATTTGACCAACTCAAACATATGCCCTAGATGCAATACTGATACGGAAGTAGCAAATCACCTTTTAATTCATTGTCCAACGGCGACCTCTTCTGGAACATTTTTTCAACCGACTTCAAAATGCACCGAATACCAATCCCAACACAAACTTCAATTTAAATCCACAAACAACCATATCCCAAATCCTCCAAAGATCCAACATCAACATCTATAATCTCTTGATCTGTTTCCTATTCGGACACTATGGCTATCCGAAATGATCTAATTTACCAACAAAAACAAACAAATTCGAGACGAAATCGTGGCATGGGCACAAAAACTACAACAAGAATTTTCTTGGCACTTTGCACGCTTCACCACCAATCATACCGGAGATACACCAACCCTCAACAACACGTTAACAAGTAAAAGAATATCAACAATATTGGTAGGTTGGTCCACCCCGAATATCAACTGGGTGAAGATTAATACAGATGGAGCAGCCAGAGGACATCCAGGATTTGCAGGAGCTGGATTCATTTGTAGAGACTCTGATGCACGAACTTTAGTAGCTATGGCTCAACCACTAGGAATTACGACAAAGACTAAACTGCGAGAAACATGGGCCTTACTATTGGCTTCAAGAACAAACATCGGAGAGACAATGGCCTAGAATCCTATTTGAAACAGACTCGGAGAACCTCCTGAGGTTCATTACATCAACTACCTCGCCACCTTGGCACATAGCAGGAATGATCGAAGAAATAAAATTCAGACTTAGGCAAATCCATGCAAGTCGCTATACAACACAACTACGGGGAAGGAAATCAAGCGTGGACGGATTAGCAAACCATGCAGCGGATGGAAGCCAAGCAGCAAATTTCTCAACCAAAATTTGGGACCAGGCAATCCCATCTTTTATCAGTCACATTTTATTTCAAGACTCTGTGGGTACCACATATCCACGACAAGTTGTAAACTAAATTTATTATAATAAATTCTATGCTTCAAAAAAAAAAAAAAATTAGTATCAGAACAAGGGTCAAATGTCTCTGTTAACAGTTATTTAATGAGAATACGTATCCAATTATCTACTATTCTATATTATATTATATAAAGAGCAGACCCTTTAGCACTGTTTATCTACAGTAAATGAAGCTGTAAAAATTGAAAATTCAAACTTGCCCCATTCTTATGTCTTATGAAGAACTAGGATATGATCCGTGCCATAATGGCACGGGGCTATGAGTTGTTTTGGTATTAGTTGTATATTTCTTTTCTTGCGAGAATACCATGAGATGAGTGTGGGAAACTCGGAGAATGGTAATCTTTCTTAAATTGAATTCGAAGCTTTGATCGATATTATTAACATCAACGGGATCGGTTTCTTGTTAGATGGTGATTAGGATGTCCCATATGAATGTACCTGAGACATATATACACCAGAGAGTGATTTTTTGGTTGTAAAGATATCCAATGTAAGTGCGTATACTGGAATCAGCATCTAGTTTCATCTATGCTTATTGATAACTATCCATTCACAGTTGTTGCAAACAATACCAACATACTTGAAAACCTAAATTCCTAAGCTGGAACTCCTAGAAATTCCTTGTTTGAATAGAATCAACTTGTCGATTGCATTCCAAATTACAAATGCAGTGCATCCATCATTTAATTAGATTGTTATTTTGTGCTAAAAAAATTAGTGCAATTCCGATTACTTATATTATTGCGGATCATACTCCGATTCTACTATCAATTTTTATCATGTATATTACGGACGGTCATTAATTGTTAGTGTGATGGACCTGATGGTCGATCCATCAGCAATGAAATTGGCATGAAACATTTTTCCACCATTGTTTTTATGTTTCTGAAGTTATAAAATGTGATGGTCCCATTGCTATACCGCCAAATTATCACTTACCGTTTGTATACCCATTGCAATCATTCGATGATGCCTGTGAACGCAGTTCAATTACTTCGATTTACTGGAATTTTTTTAGTATTCCTACTTATAATTAAAGTGAATCTCCAACATTATTATTATTAATTCGGTTAGAGTGCCAATTCGTATACATTAACCCAGAAAACTCAACTACATCCGTGTCTCCCAGAAAAGAAATCCTGTGGTTGCTCATCTTTTCCCTTCACTCGATTTTTGGCTCCCTTTGTCATTGGTTGAATAGTTGTATCAGTTTTTCCATTTGGGGTTTCAGTGTAACCTTCGAAGAAAATTAGGGTAGTATGTTAGATTCTATTGGTGTGAGCGCTGTTAAACCTAAAACGTGTTCCAATTATGATAGCCTTTTTAAATTCCTATCCCGTCTTCGGTCAACCTAGGAGGGATGTAATGTATCTCCATGGTAATTTTTCGGTTCTCTTTTATGTTCTTGGTGTATGGCAATTTTCAATAAACTTTTATTAACCATAAATTTTGCAAGCCATACGTGAAAATCTGATTGATATACCAACAGATTTCAACCAAAGATTGTGAAGTAACAGATGAGAGGGTGTTCTATGATCATTCTATTTTAAAATTCTACATGAAGGATGTGCCAATCAAATCCTCATATGGATATTAGTAGGCATAAAATGGTCAATCAATGGTTCTTGATGTTCTAATGCATTTTTTTTCCATCGAATATAATTGAAAACCAATCACATACTCTTGGAGTCTTAGGAGATAGGAAGGGAAAATATGGATCTTAAAAACGGCTTCTCTTCAGATTTAGTGTTTTTTTTTTGCTTATTGTCAGATTCCTAGATAATAATGCTATATAAATCTAATGCGAATGCTTCTAACGATCCACGCTATAAAAACTATACTAAAAACCAAAGTGGTTGTTTTTCAGAAATGGTTGTTTTTCAGAAATGTATTTTTTTCTGACATTTTCCCAATAAAGAAAGAAAAAACATAAAATCTTTAAGATATGCCTGCACCGTATGAAGATATGTAATTTCAAGGTTCATATGATATAAAAAAAAAGAATATTAATCAGGAATCTCCAATCCATTTGATACCAACATGTACATGACATAGTCTAATAAGAGACTGAAACTCTCCGACAGAAGTAGCAATACAGTTAAAAAAATATTTAAAAATTCTACGGGCAATAACAATGGAACCGGGGCTTTCTTTGTTAATTATTTTCACTCCATGAAAATCTTCTTGATTTTGGTCGAAGAAGTCAAAGTTAAATTGGACAACATAAAATAATAAAAGATTAAATGATACGGGTATTAGGGAACCTAATATAAGAGTAAAAATGAATATAGTACAATCATATTTGAATATCTTTTAACTACAAACGAAGAAACAAAATCCAGATCACAAAATACAACATATAGAAACAAAAAGAAATCAAATTTCATATATGATCAAAAAATTTAGGCATGAGGCACCACCATTCTTTATATGCTAAAAATGTTGATTTTGATTATGAAAGGGATTAAGTTAAAAGGGAATTTAATTTAGAATACAATAAATGGTTTCACATTAAATGGGAAAAGTAACTCCCAAATAAATGACACGGGTATTAGGGAACCTAATATAAGAGTAAAAATGAATATAGTACAATCATATTTGAATATCTTTTAACTACAAACGAAGAAACAAAATCCAGATCACAAAATACAACATATAGAAACAAAAAGAAATCAAATTTCATATATGATCAAAAAATTTAGGCATGATGCACCACCATTCTTTATATGCTAAAAATGTTGATTTTGATTATGAAAGGGATTAAGTTAAAAGGGAATTTAATTTAGAATACAATAAATGGTTTCACATTAAATGGGAAAAGTAACTCCCAAATAAATGACATTAAGAGGGTGGAGAGGAAATGCAAAAACTTATTAAATATGTGGCACAATCTAGATCACTCTTTGTATGTAGATTGAAAAATCTTAAATCTGGGGCTTAATCTCAACCCTTCTTTATATGATAAAAATATAGATTGAAAAACTTAAATCTAGAGCGTCCTTTATGTGTCCCAAATGTAGATAACCGTCCATATGGAAAAAACAATTGTCCCTTATAATATAGATTTACAAAAAAAAATATTCGAGGGTATCATCGAAATTTAAACCTAAATGTATATACTTTAATTACCTTCTAAAAATCGGAACACCCCACGTGATGGGGAAAGAAGTAAAGGGAAATTACTTTATTGTTTTCTTGACACATCAGTTTGATGTATAAGCAGTATGCAGTTCGCCACGTGGGAGCTACAAACATTTTCTTTAATAACATGCCTTCTCCACTAACTTAATTTGGCACCGGTTACACTAAATTGTCACCCTGTAGGGCACGTGCGTTAGGTTCTTGTAAAATCACAAATCAAATGACCATTTTGGAATCATCATTCAAAACAGAAACATGGATAAACTATTGTTGTCTCTATGGTGCTCTTCTGGATGTGCCCAAATGGGCGGAAAAATTGAAATTGAGTCCAACTCTTGCGAGCTAATAAAGCTGACCAGGAAAATTCATGCTTAGCAGATACACAAAAGATTTCAACTGAAGGAAGAAACTGTTAATTATTTTGAGAGTGCTACTTGGAGCACCACAAACTCCAATCAAAAATATTTAGCTTTAAATCTAGCAATCTATATTTCAAGTTGTAATATTATTAGACAATGGAGGGGATCTAAAATACAGAACCTACATTACAGGGGACAAGATACCATGTATGGAAACAAGAATCACCCGTTGTGTAGTAGCAGGATTTCCCACACTACACCCCTTACTCAATTTTGCCTAATTAATCCATTAGAAGATGTAAGATCAAGAACATTTATTGATTGAATTCATGAAGTGTTTACACAGGAAAATAGAATTACACTTAGAAGTTAAAACACTCTTAAACTTTCTCTCTCCTCATGGTGATCCTTTATCATCTATATTTGCCAATTTTCCCGTATTATTATTCGGGAGCTGATAAGCAAACGCTTAAATCGTTGGCTAAAACCCAAACTACAGATCTGCTCAATTTCTAAGAGATGAAATTTGGGTTCAAGTCTGGCATCTAATGATGAGAGAATTAACCTTGTCTGAAGAACTACTGCAAAGATTCATTGAGATGAGCTTGTGAAGAGCATCACTGATCCAGCAGGTTCAGGGAATGAATGGTCCAGAAGGACGGGCTTCATGCAAAGATTTATAAACATGTCACAAATGATAAGTCAGCAAAGAAAAGAAATGACAGAAAGTAGAAAACTGGAAAGTTAGTAAGAGGGGTATGGAAGTATTATACTACAAAGTTGTCGCCATCAGCACTTGAAGGGTAGATATTTTGTCTCTTCCGGCAGAAGACCCAACTCCCAATCAACCTGAACCTTTCTCGCGCAGAGCTGCTAGCCTCACTTTCATCCTTCTGGCGCAGGATGCCTCAACCTCAATCCCCTAGCTCTGCTCTTTCCTGCTGAAGATTTTTCTTTCAAGATTGCTGGCGCCTCTCCTCAAGATCCTCGAGGCAATTCATGTGGCGAAGCCTCCACTAATTATAAAGGAAAAGAAAGGAATCTGCTAAGATATGGTTTGAGAATCTAAATCACAAAGAAATAAAGAAAGGAATATACTTAATGTACCACAGGCACTAAGTGCATCTAAGAAACTTGGGAGTCATTGTCCGGGAAACTTCCACTTAAAAAGCAATTCAGCATCCGGCTAGCAGTGGGGGCTTCAGAGCACTCCTTGCGACATTCAGCAAGTAAAGGCAGAAAACGATCATCCTCCTCATTCCTTGTATGGGGCAGACTCGCAGCCAACATCTTAGAGAATCATGGGCTTAGCTGGCAGCGAGTCGAATCTATCGATCTCCTTCTAAAAGGGATGGATCAACCTCCACTATCTACCCCACCACTGTAATGCTACTGGCCTGGGAATTGCCAGAGTGAGGTAGAGGGCTGGACTTTCCATTCGCTTAGGGAGATGGATGGCAGAAGCTTGATCCTTGCTGGAAGAGTGCTGGGCTCCCTTGATTCTGCCCTTTAGGCTTCCTGTGAGCTTCCAGGGAATGCTGGATCTTTTCTCCTAATTTTTCAAATCTCTCTGTTACCTAATGAAGATAAGAAACAGATGGTAGGCAAGAAGATTGGCAAAAGCAATAAGGAAAACATTTCTTTACCTCCATCCGTGATCGAACTGCAACACTCGCGCAGTACTCCGCCAGTCTTCTGGACTTCTTTGCATTCCTTGAATTGGTGATCAATCAAAAATCTTCGTGATTAGATATAAGAGAGTGATGACTGATGAAATAAGCAAAAGTTAGGTAAAGTACACCTGGCTTCGCTTTTCGGGGCTGGGAATAAATAGCCACGGATACAGTTAATCATAGATCAGGAGTAGGATATCGAACCCCAAATGGGAAGTGTCCATACAGGCGGCTAAAGGGAGATAAGATGCATCAATCCCCCCATCTTTAGAGTAAGCGAGGAATGCGTGGTTCCTGCCGTATCGCTAAACTAAATATCTAGCATGAGTATCTTATCTGTCGGAAACGGCTTTTCTTTCGCAACTTTCCAATTCAATGAGACTTATCATTCTCTTTTCACATGTTTATTACTCATGCAATTTTCAGAAAAGCGCTTGACAAAGCACTTTCAGCGACTATCTCTGCTAAATCCTATAGTTAGGATCTTTAACGCCATCATGGATGTAGAGATCTCCTTTACTACCAGCTACAATGTGATCTGGCCAATTCAAGCATTAGACGATGCAATCACCAATCTAATTGATAAATAGCTCCCAGAGAATTTCTCATGAGCAAGGATCTTCATAGATACACAGGGTAAAGCTGCAGATCGTGACAGAGGAATGGGCAAGACCCGGTGGGTGATCTTGACTCGAACAGATTATGATTTTCTCCTCATCAATACACCGAAGGATCTTCCAGAGAACATCTTTTAGGTGCAAAAGCATAGATGGAAGATTCTTGATCGGGAATAGTAGACAAGGTGAAACCCTTCTCTTGCAATTTCTTGGGCTCACCGGTTCATCTAATTGCGGTCTTATGATTTACGCAGTCAAGAGGAGCTATCATTCTTAGAATATGGGAATGGGATTAGAGAATTGAAGACTTGCAAGAGAAAGTAAGAAAGCAGGACGATTTACGAGCGCAGAACGCAACTAAGTGAGGGAAGAGAGCTGAAGAATAGTTGCGAGTGGCAAGCAAAAGAGAAGAAGCAGAGGTGAGGAAAACTATATAGAGCAAGAGAAGAATCTCTCGAGAAGACAAATGAATATGAATGCAGAGGGGACGTGAATGGTCAAGAAAAACGGTTGAAAGAGACGTGTCAAGAAAAGAGGAAGAAGAAATATGTGTAATAAATTGCAAAGTAACGGATTGTAGTATAAAGATGAACAATATGATTTCAAAACAACGTTCTCGCTATATTCTCTTCGCAGAGAAGACATGAGAAGAGGCAAGATGTAGGATCTTAATATCGGCAACATCAGATTTCGCGAGATTAGTAACCATTAAAGATCACACATGCTTTAAAAAGAGTAATATAATGATTTAATGAATGACTAATAAAATGCTAAAAGCCATTTGTTAGAAGACGTGAAGATCTAGCTTAAGTTTAAGAGTGTCATGTAGATTATATACTTGTACACTTGCGATACTAAGTCATTCTCGCAACAAAGGCGACATTTTATCATATCCGACTGTACTACCCTATATAAAGAGTTGAGCAAGTCTATTGTAGTGGGATTCTTTTCTTTAGTGTTAAACAAGTCATTAGGAGAGAGAAAATTATAAGATTGTAATTTCTTTAGCCTTTTTCTTATTTTATCTTGTAAATATTCAAGGAAATAATCAATAAAATCATCATATTCATCTTAAAATATCTTAGTTGTGTGGATTATTGTGAGAATGAGGATTTCATGAACTACAAAAACGGCGAAGTAAAACGCAGAAAAAGTTGCGATTTACGAAGAAGATGAAGTAAAGAAAAGAAATACTTTTCTTACAAATTCCTCTTTTTTTAAGTAGACAAGAAAGGAGTAACTCGGATAATATTGAATGCTGGTGAAAAGAAAATTTTTTAGAAGGCACGTGTAAGCAAATAATCCTTAATTCTACGTGAATTTGTCGGCAAAAATTGATAAAAACGTTTATCACAAGATTTTCAGACATCGGTACCATGACATTTCTTCGCAGAGAAGAGCAAGCATAATAGGCAAGATGTAGGATCAGACACGCTGACATTAATATTTATGAGATTAATAAACTACAAAAGATTATAAAGTACATAGGTGTAGAATACACCCAATTTACTATATCTAGTAGTTATGCTTTCTTTTAAGTAGTTTTCTTGTAAATTATGTATCTTATGTTTGTTTTTTGAGTTATTAGGTACTTGAGTTTGTTTTGGAGCAAAAGAAGATGAAATCATTCATTTGGAGCTTTAAAAGGAAAAAGAATCCCATTTTAGGAGAGAACTAATTCAGGTCAATCCTATTTAGCATGATGAAATTATGAGCAAAAACTTATGAATAAGCTTGTCACTCTCCCTCAGAATCGACATGCACAAGAAGACACGGTGTTCATATCCAAGCACCGGTGTCACTAGTAATTCCATGTGTCAACTCAACAAAAGTCGAGAGGAGAGTTAGTTCATTTTCCTATTTTTCCCTTTTTCTCTATCTACCTCTATTGTCTCGTCTGGTGAAGAAATGAAGGAAACCTAGAATCAGACTGGAAGAATCTATAGTTGCTTTAGGGTTCAGCTTGCTCAGTTCAAGCTGAGAGAAGAACTGCGAGAATCTACATACGAATTCAAGCAAATAGAAGGCTAGGGGTTTCCGTGGTGGTTCGAGGTTGAAGAAATCGATGGTTGAAATAAAGAGGAGGTTGAAGGTGGCCCTCGATAATCGAACGGGTATTACTCGCATTCAAGTTCGATGCTCATAAATGATGCTTCGAATGAAGAGCTAGTGCGCTCGAAGTGAATGTGAAGAAGGAACCGATTTAATCCCCGCTATTATCGGGAATCGACGGGTTATCTCGCATTTCGAAAGCTTCTCCAATCAAGCTATAGTGCTGCGGGTCTTGTGGAACTGCGGCGGGAAAAGAAGATCTCAGTGGTGTGCCGCTGAGTAATTTCAGTTGAGGGTCGGTAAAGATACGTATGATTGAGATGCCGCTTCCTAAGATTTGAGAAGATTACAAGTCTCGAATAATCGGCTTGGGATGGCAAGTGTAAGGACGCTGGTCCGAATCCGCCGCGTGGTGATTGGCAACTCGCCGTTGAAGGTGGTCTGAGATAAGGTTGCACACGATGAGATCAAGTATGGCAAACGGAATCGAAGGTGGTTTTTGATGTCACAGTGTGGTGGCCCTGGTAAGATGGAGGTGTTATTGTATTGGCTGTAGATGGGTTTGTGCTCAAGAACATGGATGAGCAGATGGTTTGATTGTTGGAGACTTCCATGGAGATTAGGTTGTCATGGTGGCAAGGAACTTAGATCCTATCAGTTGAGGCGAAGAAGAATGGGTTCTGTGTTGGTGGAACTATTGGTTGAGTATGGGTTTGGGGTTAGATGGTAGTGAAATTACGGGTATTTGGGTACCGGTTGCATTGATGAGTTGTGATGGAGCAATTGGAAGTACAAGAGCTATCGAGATGGAAATGAGCTCTACCGGGAAGTTTGTGAAAAAGAAGAGAGGTTTGAGGTTTGAGAATGAAATTGATGATGAGCTAATGGGGTATAACAAGTGCCAATGAAATTGCGATTCTTTGTGATTGCACACACGGGGGAAGCTATAGGATTGAGGAGTCAAGAATCGGTGGCCTAAGCCAGCTGGAGGAAATGGACACATGCTATTAGTTTGTGGGATGAAGCTCGGAAGAATGGGTTTCTACGAGATATGGCATTCGTGGTGGTTTGCGCACAACTCGTGGGATTGCAGGAGAAGTAATTTTAGTTGGTGGTAGGAGAGGACGGGTGTTTGAGTCCAATGGAGGTGGTTGTTGTTGTTGATTGTCGTGCCACGGTGATTACGAGTTACACTGATGGTAGTGCGGAATTAGAAGCTTCAGAAAGTATGCAGGGTTGGTGGTTATGGCATGGATAGAGACCCATAGATGCTGTGATGTTGTGGGTGAAGTGCAGGTGCGGTAGCTGGTGGTATCATGGGTGATCTAGTAGTTGGAACTGATGCGGTGCATTCAATGGAGTCCTGGACGGTGATGGGATAGCATCACGTGGAGGAATGCTTAGGCTTCTTGTGAAATGATTTAAAGAAGAAATTGGCAGGTGGAAGCGAGGTTACAACGCAAGGTTGTAAAGAGAATAGGCGCAAGTGGAAGATGGAGCGTGAGTTTGAGTAAATTTTGGTGAGATGACTCGATAATGAAGCTAGAGATAGCATGAATTGGTGGCTACTCGTTTTTTCTGAGGAGGTATTGCTCGGCGTGTAGCAAATGCAATGAAAGTGCAGTGAGTGAAGCAAATGCGAGGTGATAGGCGAGTTGATGCTGCGGAATAATTAAGAAGAGATGCGAGAAGTAATGTTATTCTTTCTTATACTTTGTTATGAGTGAGATTGAAGTACGAGTTAATGCACGACCTTCTTGGTCGGGATTGAAATTGGTAATGCACCAAGATTGTGCAACACTGGATCCAGCAATGGCTCGGCCTTGCCACTCACCTCAGTCACCCGCTTAGGACAGCACTCGGCCCGACTCGTCGACTAGGACCACCGATTTGGCTGACTCCTGGTCCGACCGAGTTGACCCCGAGTTGACTCGTTGAAAAGGGTGGACTTTGCCGGCCACTCCGGAAGCTATTTTCCCAAGCCGACCCTTTCCGCCATAATACCGATTTTCCGCGATTTATTTTTGGACATATTTTCTACATGGGTTTCTCTCTCTTATGGCTTGTGGATTTTTATCTAATGGACTTTGAAGATTAGACCTAATTTTGGAAACAAGAGAGCTATTTAAAGGAAAGGCTTTACAACTTATAATCATCGAGATATTATTCTTGAACTTTGAGAGCCGGGTTTTGTTTATTTAGGGTTTGCTTTTGTTTATCTTCTTCTTTTCAATTAATATTATTATGATGAACTCCATAGCTATGAGTAGCTAAACACATATTATTGGTTATGGGATAAAGTTGATTTCTCAATATGTTATATGATTCAATGAATTAGTTTTGTCTCAATATTTTATTGTTTGTGGTTCACAATTAATAGTGTTATATGATTTGATAGTTTGTTTGGTTGAGTCCTAATCAATCCGATTTACATTCATCTCTAGAGCTATATTAGGTTTTTCAATAAGAAAAAGTTGTTTATCCTCGATTTCTAAGTAGCATAATTGTGGGTAGTGCTTGTAGTGATATATCCTACTAGTCACAAGAGAATCATAACTTTTGTTAAAACGTTTTAGTGCTTTTACACATTCGTTTTGCATTGATTAGTCTTATTCCATAGAACTTATTGCTTTTAGGGAGTTAAATATAATTGTGCTTTTACACTTTAGGTTGATTTCTAGGAAGAATTCACATATGCATCTTTTAACGTGGTTGTGATGAAAACAGGGGAATTAGCGGGATATACTTGCGATCAAGGTATCCTAGGACTATTAGTAGATGAGAGATTAAAATACCAATTTAATCATTGATGAAAATACATGTTTGTGAATGATACTATCCAAAAGTGACCAATATCTTCTCATTATTGATTATTCCAATTACTTACTTTGCTTTCAATTAATTTTATTTCTTAGATAAAACAAACATCCCCCCTTGGTTACCTTAGAAATCGAAAATCGCATAACAACAATTGCCTCTCTGTGGATACGAACTCTTCCTTACCTTGTGCTTCATTTAAATTTAGTGAGTAAGAAAGGAAATTACTTTTGACGGATTAACACACGATCAAAGGGCGCCACCGAGAAATGAAAGTAATCAAGCATGCAACATCTTTCTTAATTTCAAGAGTAGCAGATGCCATGACTGCATTGAGGATTTGCGCTTTGGTCAAATTGGCTTTAACGTCCTTATTATTCAACATGCGTCTCATCCACCCTTCATAAGAACCCGTGGAGTATAACAAATCTTGAAGTCGATGGGAGAAGGCGGATATTCATTTCTTCAAGATGTAACCTCATCACAAGTGCCGAAGAAGAAGATGGATCAACTTCCATATTTTCTCGAACCAGGAGAGCGGGACTATCTTATGAGAGGGATGTTTCTAATGTTTGGAAAAGTCAAGGTGAACAACTCGTCGACAATGTTCGGCATATTCTTGAAGCTATCAACACTTCCCGACTTAGCACTGACATTATCCCTTAAGACATCTCAACAGGAGTTCTTTTCTTCATTTTACAATAAAAGACAGAATCAAGACTTATATAAAAACGCATGGGATGTGTGGTCGCACACGACGGAACACACATTCACGTTGGAATACACAAGGCCGGATTGGGTCCAAACACCGGAATCGATCAAGTGACAAGTCCGGATCAAGTTTCAAGTCCGGTATTGATCAAGTCACAAGTTCGGTATTGATCAAGTTTCAAGTCTGGTATTGATCAAGTTTCAAGTCCGGTATTGCTCAAGTTTCAAGTCTGGTATTGATCAAGTCACAAGTTCGGTATTGCTCAAGTTTCAAGTCCGGTGTTGGTCAAGGCACGAGGCTGGTATAAAGGTGACATTCGATCGAGGCATACACAATATGGGACCCGCGTTCAATCGAGCATATATGGGGGACCATATTTATTTGCACAACACGGTTCTCTCATGTTCATGGGAATCATGTTCACGAAATTCAACCCGAATTCCTTTCCAAGCTACAACCTAAGAAGCTAGGTTTTGCATGCAACAATGAAAAAGGAAGCGAGGACACCACATATTCATGGATTCACGACTTGTTTTAAGCAATCCTAGCGAATATTGGTGTATTAATCTTGGTGGAAGAGCTAAGCATAATATATATCTTGCAAAGGTGTTTACCTAGCAAACTAGGGTTTTACCTAAAAAAAAAAAAAAAAAAAAAACGCTTACCTTGTCGGCGGACGAAACGAGACGGCTCGGCGAGCTGGCGACAACGGCGTTGGCGGTGGCGAGTGGAGATCACGAACAAGAGGGAGCTTAGAACAAAAAAAGTGTGAAGAAAAGAAAAGGGGTCGGTCCCTTTTATAGACAAAATTTGGAAGAATCCCAATAGAACAAGGATTCCTCTTTTGCTTGGATTCCTCTTTTGATTCAAACACGCAAGGAAGGAAACCGGTCCCACCAAAGGATTAGCACTTGCACAACGGCGTTTACATGGAAAATGCTAGCGGTCGGTCAAAATTCCTCAGGGTAAATTTTCTTTATCCTTTCTTCTTCACATAAGTATGTCACCATCTCATGCCTACCCCACAATAGCGCAACCATTATGCGCTAGGAAGGGGACTTAATGTTGATGGTGGATTTTCATTCAAGGCTAAAATTGTAAAGACCAAAATTATACGCTAACATCTTGCAAAAGATAAAGCCATTAATAAGTGATGAATACTTCTTCACCTTACTAATTCACCTAGAATAGAGCATGTGGCAACAATCCCAAGATAATGTGAATTAAATACACAAAATTCATCTAGGTTGGAGCATGCAGCAACAATCTCATATACCCCGCGTGAATTTACCGGCCTCGTATTTCTGTACTCATTACTCGGTGCGGCATGACGGCGAGTGTTGTTCTCAGCAGAGAGCAACACGAATCTCCAAGCATTAATAATGAAGCATGTACGAAATACCCATACAAAGCTACGACTCTCGGTGTGTTATACTAGCCCGATTGAGCATATTTGAACCTCGGGTGACCATATCGGTCTCGAAAACGATCACAACCATCCAACTTCACCGCATGATTGGATGGCTTAGATTGAATCCATGACCCCAGCGGTATTGGAATATGCACCACCGACCCAACGCGGGACCCGCATAGTCGGTCTCCCAAAAGGGTGGCATAGCTTGCCAAACCGTCCAAAACCAGAAATAAGATGGACGAAAAACCCTAAATTAGGGTTTGCGGCACATTACATGTATCGCAAAATGTCTCAACCATCCATCTTCGCAGCATAGATGGAGGGTGTAGATGTAGATTCAAAGAGCCCAGAGCATGTCAACACAAACACCATGGGACCGCCTACATACCCGATCGATCGGTCAGACCAACTATGGTTGGTCGTCTTGATTCGTGCGCCCCAAACCGGGTATGACACACGGCAGAGGCAAAACCTAATTAGGGTTTGTGTCGCGATCACGAGTGTCCATTTTCTATTGCACGAATGAAGGGTCCAGGAATAGACTAAGCAGGTCCGGTAAGTATCAACACGATCACTGTGGGCCCACCTATCTCCACACCCTATCGGCCAAGACCAAACTTGGTCGTGCACCTTGATTCGCGCGCCCAAGCTAGGCGTGGTAACACTTCCCAACCACAAACTGATCTCGACCGCTCAAGTTTACCAGACAAATTGAGTGGCTTAGATCACGTTTCTATGGGATGATGAAGTACATGTATATAAACCATCCCACCGTATGCACGCCGAGTGATCGGCCAAGACCGACCAAGCTTGGTCGTCTTGGAAACGCGCGCCCAAAATTGGCATGATGCGCGGCTTTTGCGGCACAGATTACTGTTGCAAATTGATCTCGACCACTCAACTTCACGGGACAAATTGAGTGGCCCAGATCACACTTTCACGAGACAATGATATATGGGCGCCTACACCGTCATGTCGTCTACACACATGCATGATCGGCCCTGTCAAAATTGTATCCCAAGCCTGGATTCGACCAAGTGAAGAGTGATGCTTGTGCACCTCTTTCAAAAAAACCCTAATTCCATCAACGGTCGCAGGATGAGTGTCTCAACGATCATCTTGTCGTCAGTCCAACTTCATAAGCTTGGTTATACAACCACAGTCGGGGAGTTAATTGGTGTGTGAGGCGTCATGGTGATCACCACCGTCACTTTACCACATCATGATGCGTACCTACATAGAATACACACGGTACTTCACATGTATCGACTTCCTAAATAACTTAGTTATTTAATCGAGCATTACATCCGCTTACGCCAGGTCCCACGATCCACACACTCGAGACGTCAATCATGTCACAAATCGGGGATACATTTGGGGTATTGGTCTGGCGGTTTACAGCGTGCAGCGTGCAACGCGCAATCACAAGAACGTGTCAGGAAGTCATGGACGGTTAGAGATGACATGAGAAGTGGGCAAGACTGGTCGTGTAACACTAACACACAACTCCACTACTCCATCACTCTACTTCCTCCACTTCCCATGAGAGACGTGAATAAGGATCAAATGACTTGTATAAATAGGTTCTCCTCCCTATTTCCAAACAACAGAACAAGTCCAGACAACAGAGGCAAGTGTTGATACCATCGTATTCAAACACCGGAACTGATAGCTTACATCCTACAAGCCAGTTCAGCTTTCTGATACAAGTCATACATAGCCAACACCTTCACAATCTCAACATCTTCTTCGCTTCCCTCCCTAAGATCAACCCCATCTCCTTCACTTTGTGACCGAAACAAGTCTGGAACGGCCATTTCTTGGTTTAAGCCGGATTTGCACGGATTGATTTCTCGAATCTACAAGCACTCCCGTGTAGTGCATTTGTTTAAGGTTTAGACTCATTTCTCATCCACACATCCCAAATTACCAAAACCGGCAGAAATATTTTTCACCCATAAACAACCTCGTTATCCATTCGACGTGCAGTTAGCACCACTCTCACAACATCCATAGAAACGTCTTCGGTTTTTAGTCGGTGTCTTCATCTTCGTCTTCGGTCTTCAACTCTTGATGATAACTCTTGAACTTCGTAGAATCTTGACAATATGATTCTTTCCTCTGATTCCTTGTTGCTTGAAACTTCATTATGAATTTTCCTTCATTCCATTGGCTTTATTCAAAGAAACTAAAAATGAACTAAACAAACGAAAATATGATACAATGGATTTTTCTTGTCTCTCTTTTTTTTTATTTAAATGAGACAAGAAAAGTAAAACAAATACAAAATGAAAACAAAACAAAACTAAATAATAAAACTAATAATGAACCTAACAAAATTTTCTCTTGTCTCTTTTTTTTTTATTATTTTTTTTAATTTTTTTTGACAAGAGAAATAAACACAAAGGCGAAAATAAAAATAAAAATGCAAGTACAAAGGCCATGGTGTAAGTACTTTACCGCTTGATTCTTCACAACTTGTATGTCTTGATATCATAAACTTTTCGAACTCTCATCCTTGATAATCTTCGCTCTTGTACAATAGTCTTCAACTTGTTAAAATTCTGCTCCTTGTCTTGTTGCTTTACTTGAATCTGAAATCTGCTCATTTCTGTACCGTTGCTTGTAAACCTTGAATGTCTTCAACTTTCCTTCGAATTTGTGATGCTCCTCATTTTGATGATGATGGTGTTTCTATGGACTGTTGGTGTAGAGAGAGATAAAGTGTATGGTGCTAAGCTACGCGAACAAGATTACAAGTGGTATGTAAGTTAGCAATTCGATGTCACCATCATGATTGATAAAATAACACTCAAAAGATCAAAATAGTGCTTCTATTGGTGGGAGGTTGGGTAGCTCACCATTCTACCCGGAGTTTACGTGACGGTGACACACACTCTAAAAACACAAATTTAGACAGTACAAAGAAGTGAAGGTCGGTGCCTCTCATGATGTGACATGGGTAGTCTCTACTATAGGGGACCACTACTCTAATACCGAATTTGATGCACCTTATTTGCCTTTGGCATGGTTAAATCCAACTTTAACTCTCATACAATTAAGAAACCCGATCATGTTCTCTGTCATCTCTAAGTTCGGTCACTCTTATGAGAATCTCGATGTAATCTTAGCGACATGTATACTATGTGACTCTAAACTAACCACAAGTTGGAGTTTTTTTATTCACTAATTTTACACAAAAAGTTGAAATTTTCATGAAAAATTTACAATGCAAGTGCTTAACCACTCCCCCACACTTAAACTTTACATTGTCCTCAATGTAAATTGAGTCATCCAAAGTAAGTCAAGGTGGGAAATTCTAACATGATATGTGACAAGAAATCAGAAGAAAAAAAAAACAAGACAAAAAAAAAAAAAAAACTAAAAACAAAACAAGAAATAAATACAAGACAAGAAATACTCATCCTTTGGGTTGCCTCCCATTTAGCGCTTGGTTTAAAGTCGTCAGCCGACTATCTCCTTGCTTTCTATGACTCCTCCAGAGGGAGTACTTCCACAAAGTTAACTCCTTCCACCACTTCGGAAGTGAAATTCTCATAATATAGTTTCAACCGGTGCCCATTCACTTTAAGTTCCTGCTCTGTAGCTATGCTACGAATTTCTACCGCACCATGAGAAAACACATTAGTAACAATAAAAGGTCCAATCCAACGTGACCTTAATTTATCCTAAATAATTGCAAGCGAGAATTAAACAAAAGCACTTTCTCGCCCAATGCAAAATTGTTTCCTAGAAATCATGTTATCATGAAATGCTTTCGTCTTTTCCTTATAAATGCGTGAGCTTTCAAATGCATCATTGCGAAGCTCCTCTAGCTCTTGGAGTCATAACTTCCTTTGATTTCCAGCCCCATCCATCTCCATATTGCATTGCTTAATAGCCCAAAACGCCTTATGCTCAATTTCAACGGGTAAATGACAAGGTTTACCATACACAAGCCTAAAGGGAGACATCCCGATAGGTGTCTTGTATGCGGTTCTATAAGCCCACAAAGCATCATTAACTCGCATGCTCCAGTCTTTCCTTGTTGGGTTCACCGTTTTCTCTATAATGGATTTCACCTCTCTTTGTTAGACACCTCGGCTTGTCCATTTGTATGGGTATGATAAGGTGTTGCAATCTTGTGTGACACATTGTACTTCTTCAACAAGCTTTGTAAAATCATGTTTTTTGAAGTGAGAACCCCCATCGCTAATTATGGCTCTTGGAATTCCAAACCTTGCAAAGATATTAGCTTGCACAAAATCAAAACCACTTTAGAATCATTAGTTAGAGTGGCCTTAGCTTCCACCCATTTTGAGACATAATCAACCGCAAGTAAGATATAAAAATTCCCATGGGAGTTGACAAAGGACCCATAAAATCAATACCCCATACATCAAAAACTTCAATAAATAAATTGAATAAAAGTTTGTGGCATTTGATTTCGGGCACCTAGATTGCTTGTTCTTTGGCACCTATCACAAGTTGTACAAAATATATATGCATCTTTAAACAAGGTTGGCCAATAGAAACCGCTTTCAAGTACCTTGTGAGCGGTTCTCTTACTCCCAAAATGTCCTCCACAAGCATATGAGTGACAAAAACAAGATAAAATTAAATTCGATTCGGAACGCACCTTCTTATTACTTGGCCACTACAATGTTTCCATAAGTATGGATCGTCCCATATGTATTGGTTCCCCAACTTCTTAAGTTTGTCCCTCTCAGCACGAGACAAGTTCTTTGGGATTTGTTTAGATACCAAGTAATTGACAATATCGGCATATCATGGTTCTCCAAAGGCAATTGAGAATAGTTGCTCATCCGGGAAACTTTCACGCAATGGGATAGCTTCCTTGTCCACAGCAAGACGGCTCAAGTGATCCGCAACAGTATTCTCAATTCCTTTCTTGTCCTTGATTTCAATATCAAACTCTTGCAAGAGTAAAATCCATCGTATGAGCCTCGGTTTCGCTTCCTTCTTCATTAGCAAGTACCTAAGTGCTGCATGATCAGAAAAGACAACAACTTTTGTACCAATTAGATAAGAGCGTAACTTTTCCAAAGCAAAAACAATGGCTAACAACTCTTTTTCGGTGGTTGTGTAGTTTGTTGGGCCTCATTTAACGTTCTGAAGCATAATAAATAGCATGAGGTATCTTCCCACACGTTGCCCAAGCACCGCACCAACCGCATAGGCACTTGCATCACACATGAGATCAAAAGGCTTGCTCCAATCCGGTGGTTTAATGATAGGGGCTGAAATCAAAAGTTCTTTCAAACGATTGAATGCCACCATACACTTTTCATCAAAGTTAAAAACCACATCTTTTTTGCAATAAGTTACAAAGTGGTGATGCTATCTTGGAAAAATCCTTGATGAATCTTCGATAAAACTCGCATGACCAAGAAAAGAGCGTATCTCCCTCACCGTAGTGGGAGGGGTTAAAGCACTAATAAGGTCTATCTTAGATTTATCGACTTCCAAACCTTTAGACCTAGAACTATGACATGAGTTACCATAAAATGGCACTTCTCCCAATTCAGCACAAGATTTGTTTCAACACATCATTCAAGGATTAGAGACAAATTGTTCAAACAAAGGTCAAATGAATCACCAAAGACACTAAAATCGTCCATGAACACTTCGATTATGTTTTCAACATATTCTTAGAAGATACTTACCATACACCTTTGAAAGGTAGCTGGAGCATTGCACAAGCCAAAAGGCATCCTTCTATAAGCAAAAGTACCGAAAGGACAAGTGAAGTGGTTTTCTCTTGATCCTCCGGCGCTATCACAATCTGATTGTAACCTGAATAACCATCAAGGAAGCAATAGTAAGAGTGTCCAGCTAAACGTTCAAGCATTTGATCAATAAAAGGCAATGGAAAATGATCCTTCCTAGTGGTGGCATTCAATTTCCTGTAATCAATACAAACCCTCCAACCGGTTTGCACACGAGTTGGGACAAGTTCGTTCTTATCATTCTCCACCATTGTCACACCGATTTCTTTGGCACTACTTGTACCGGGCTTACCCACTTGCTATCGGATATGGGGTAGATAACACCCACGTACAAAAGCTTTAGTATCTCCTTTTTCACAACTTCCATCATGGGAGGGTTCAAACGACGTTGCGCTTCCCTTGTAGGCTTTGCATCGTCCTCCAAACGTATCTTGTGCATACAAACGGCAGGGCTTATACCCTTGATATCGGCAATTGTCCATCCTATGGCCGTTTTGTACTTCCTTAGCACCCTTAGAAGTTTTTGCTCCTGTAAGTCACTAAGCTCATTAGAAACAATCACAGGTAACTCTTCATTATCACCCAAGTACAAGTACTTTAGGTGATCGAGAAGAGGTTTCAATTCTAACTTTGGAGATTTAACAATTGAAGGTACAAGCTTTTCATCACTACATGGTAAAGAAATAAAAGAGATGTTATGAGTTTCCGAGCATCCTTGTAGTGAATTAAGATCACTAAGGGCTTCCTTGACTTCATTACCACACTCTACACCATTATCCATAGATGTAGTTAACACGGTTTCCAAAGCGTCATCACCATTTAATTCAAACATTTGTTGTGCCAATGTATCCATAACATCAATGGAGAAACAAGAGTGGACATCACTAGGATATCTCATCGTCTCGAAAATGTTGAAACGTATTGTTTCTCCATCAAACTCCATAGTCAACGTTCCCTTGTCCACATCAATAATGGTTTTCGCCGTTTTCATGAAGGGACGCCCAAGTAGCAATGGAAAAGACGAGTCCGGTGAACCTTCATTCATCTCTAACATGCAAAAGTCAGCTGGAAATACAAGTTGATTAACCTGCACAAGAACATCCTCAACAATACCCATTGGGTAGACATTAGAGTGATCGGCTAATTGCAATACAATTCCAGCCTTTTTAAGAGGACCAAGATCAAGTGAATTATACATTGATGCAGGCATAACATTAACGGATGCACCTAAATCCAACATAGCTTTGTTAAATGTTGTGTTACCAATTGTGGGGAATGTCAAAACTACCGGGATCCTTGCACTTAAGTGGGAGTTTGTGTTGTAAGATTGCCGAAGCATTCTCCCCCACACTAAGCACTTCATTACCTTTGAGCCTTTGCTTATTGGTACACAAGTCCTTCAACACCTTTGCATACTTTGTAACTTGCTTAATAGCATCAATGAGTGGTATGTTCACATGGATCTTTTTAAGAACGTCTAAAATCTCCTTTCTAGTTCCGCCTTCTTGGAACTTGCAAATCTGTGAGGGAAAGGTAAAGGAGGAACATAAGTAGAAACTGGAGTTTTAGAGTTAGGAATAGGTACCTCATAAGTTTGGGGAGAATCCTCATTCTTCTCCTCCAAAACAGGTTCCTTTGGTGTTTCCACCTTGCCCGAATCATTAACCTCGGGTTGCACAAGTTGTGTACCACTTCACAACGTAATAGCATTGACACCCTCTTTTGGGTTAATAGGTTAAGAAGGGAGTTTCCCACTATTTTGTGCCTTCAATTGGTTCAACTCAATAGCCATGGAGCTCATTTGTGTCTCGCAACTCCTTGATAGCACTCTTAGTTTCTGCTTTGACTTTCTTTAAACATGGTGGAAATGCCTTGCATCATTGTTTGAAGCTTTGAATCGATATCGGAACCTTGATTTTGCATTGATTGTTGTGCTTGTGGTTCTTTGAAATTATTGTTGTTGCGGTTGAAATCCACTCGGACGGTTGAAAGTAGGTTGTTGGATTGCACCTTTCTTGTTGGCATAGCTAAAATTAGGATGATCTCTCCATCCTGGATTGTAAGTGTTGGAGTAGGGATCATACCGTCTTTGTTGATTTGGAAAGACCGCATTAGCTTGCTCATCTTCATAACATCGAGGATAACTTGGTATAACCGCGGCTGCAACTTGTTGCATCATTGCTGTCATGTTACCCATTTATTGACGAAGTTCCTCAACCTCGCTCACTTCATTCACTCTTCTTAGAAGCACATCCGAACCACGACTCATGAATTGTTGTGAGTTCGCTGCCATGTTTTCAATCAACTCTCTAGCTTGTGCCACCGTCTTGTTCACTAGTGCACCGCCATGCAAAGATCAAGGAGATTCCTATCACTCGATTGGAGTCCTTCATAAAAATATTGGATAATCATAGCGTCACTAAATTGGTGGTGAGGGAAGCTTGCCACCAATATCTTGTATCGTTCCCAACACTCATACAATGATTCTCCCATATTTTGCTTCATCCCACAAATTTCCTTGCGAATTTGAGTTGCCTTCGATGCAGAAAATACCTCTCTAAGAAAATTTTCTTCAACCCGTTCCATGTAATGACACTACCGGATGGAAAACAAGACAACCAATCCTTAGCGCTATCCACCATAGAAAATGGAAAAACTTTCAACATTGCACCATCGACATCAGTCTCACTGGAAGCATAGCCTTGACAATGGTATGGAAGTCCATAAGATGCTTGTTTGGGTCTTGATCACCATGCCATGGAACTTTGGTAACTCTGAAGCAACCCCGGCTTGATCTCAAAGGTTGAGTTAGTTTGGATACACCATTGTTGTGCATCAAGCCTATGAGAAGCCATGTCCTTGAGTGTACGATTTACATCACCCATTGCTTCTTCTTCTTCAACTTGTGGTTCTTCTACGAATGGAACCTCTTGTTCTCCTTCTAGTTGTAACTCTTCTTCCACTTCTAACTCTTGATCTTCTGTTGTGTCTTGACTTGGTTGGAGTATTGTGCCTCTTCGAGTAGCTATCCCGCACCTTGGATAGTTCCAATCTTTAGAAGCCGGGATTAGGTACTGAAAACAATTCTCGCAAAACAAGTGAGAAACAAGACAAGAAACAAAAAGCAAAGATAAAAGCAGAAATTATAAAAAGAAACTAAAAACTTAATAACAAGCCGTATGCCTCCCGGCCGCGGCGCCAAAATTTGATCGGTTGTCAGCCGAGCAAAAAATAATTTCACTTTCTCACTCTACTAAATATAAATGAAGTACGTGATAAGAAAGAGTTCGTTCCCACAAAGAGGCTTTTGTTGTTATAGAATTTCAGTTTCTTAGTAACCAAGGGGGGATTTTTGTTTTATCTAAGCAATAAAAGTAATTGAAAGCAATAAAATAATTTGAATAATCAATAAGGAGAAGATATTGGTCACAGGATAGTATCATTCACAAACATGTATTATCATCAATGACTAGAATTGGTATTTTAATCTCTCATTTACTAAAAGTCCTAGGATACCTTGATCGCAAGAATATCCCGTTGATTCCCTGATTTCATCACAACCACATTAAAATATGTATATGTGAATTCTTCCTAGAAAGCAACCTAACGTGTAAAAGCACAATCAAGTTTAACTCCCTAAAAGCAATAAGTTCTATGGAATAAGACTAATCAATGCAAACGAACGTGTAAAAGCACTAATCCGTTTTAACAAAAGTTATGATTCACTTGTGACTAGTAGGATATATCACTACAAGCACTACCCACAATTATGCTACTTAGAATCAGGGATAAACAACTTTTTCGTATTGAAACCCCTAATATATGATCGCTGTCGTAAGCGACACAAATATAATTACACTTTCTTACTACTCAAAATATAAATATAGCAAGGGCAAGAAAGGATCGATCCCACAGAGAGGTCTAGGTTGTCAAATTGTTATGGTTTCCTATATAAAACACCGGAAGAATTTCGATTGTGTAAATAAAAATAAACAAAAAGCAAAACAAATAAAAGTAAACACGTTAAATCAAGGATGTGAAAATATTGGATAAAGGTTTCATCTTCAATTGTAAACAAGTTTATGAATATATGAATAGAATTCGTATTTAATCTCGCTATCATCAAAAGCCATAGAATACCTTATTGCAAGAATACTCCGTAATTTCCAAAGTTATCAACACACACATTAGGGCTGCGTATGTGAAATCTACCTAAAGAATAACCTAACGCCTTGCGCTAATCAAGTTCAATTCCTAGGAGCGTTAAGTTTCAGAAATAGCTAATCAATGCAATTGTAATACATTGCGCAAAACAATTCGAACAAAGGTCAATTTCTACATATGACTATGAGGATGTATCACTACAAACCCTAATCATATCATGCTACTAGTATTCAAGGTTATCGCTCGATGAAAACCCTAAAATAGCTATAGATATGGATGTGAGTTCAATCAATTCTAGACTCGACTAAACAAACATTCAATCATATTGCAATCCATCAATCATGCAATTATTGTAACCCGTAGAAATCAAACGATAATATTGAGAGAAAACTAATTCATAAAAATCATAACTTGGTTGCAAAATCCAACTACGTCTTTAACCAATAATAAGATTAAGTACTTGTGTTTTTGGAAATCATCATAAGAAGTTTAGAAGAACCTATCATGTGAAAACCCTAGAACAAAAGTAGAAGTCCCCCTAATGGAGATATCTCTAGGTTTAGAGAAAAAGTTCTATTTATATGCTTTTCTCCCCATAAGGATACTTTCCCAAAATTAGGTTGATTCTTCTCAAAACCCGTCTCCAAGTTGGTCCACCAAGCCCATGAGTGAAAATAGGTCTCTGGAAATTTTTGGGTTAAAAACTGGTCGCCGGATTGCTGACGTCATCACCGGAATCCGGCTGCCGGCACCGGAATCCGGTCACCGGGAAAATCATCTCCGGCCGCTTTTGTCATCGGAAAGCTATGTCTGCCGAGTGCACGCTCCCAGCAACTCATCTCCCCTTCGCTGCATTCCAAACATTCACAAAAATCATCCAAACCAATTCTTTATCTCTTGCGAAACGCGCCAAAAGCGTGATGCGTAGCTCATATGTCCGGCCGTCGATTCTTGCATCCGACTCATACCCCCCTCGCGATTCACTGAAATATTGCGATCGACACTCTAAGCTCCGAAATCCGACAACCGGAAGTATGCTTACCGGTGCGCCATTTTCACTCCGTTTCGCACTATTTCGCGGCTTTGTCATTCAGGATTCGGTTGCTCTGCCAAAATTTCGATTAAACCAATAAAGCACCATTTGTTGCAGCTGCAGCCTTCAGCTCAGCAAACTCACAATCCCTCGCAACCTAGGCGTACATCTATCGATTAATAATCATTCATTCACTCAAACGAGCCCAGGCCTGCAACTCATACAATATCAACTTTCAGGCCACAGCTCCAAACTTTGTAATGAGCAACACCACCCGCAATTCACCCTAGGCCAACACCAGCTTTGTAACCCACTAATTCTGTATCTAGCCTGCAGCCTTCATTTCATTCTCAAGCCTGTAGTGACATATCTGCCCAACCATCTCACTGCCATTTCAGTGGCAGTCGCACCACAGTTCAATTCATCACTTGTTCTTCCCTGATCCGCAGCTACACATTCTGCAGCTCTATTCTTCACTCCATCTGACACTGCCAGACTCTCCAGCCATACTCCCTGCAGCTCAGCTTCATTCCCAGTCACCATCAGCATCGATTACATGCAATCTTCTATACTTCTTACGTACCCAACAGATCCAACTAGTCTCATGGCAGGTGCACTTGGTTCGACAACATCGAGCATTGGTTCGTATTCGAATATCCAACCACAAGTTACAAAACCTGGACCTTCTATATCTCTGCGGTCACCAGCCTTATCACCGCTAATGCCATCAACGGCAAAGCCCTCAACTCCATCAACACCGAGCATGACTCATGTATAAGTTTGGATGCATCCTTCGGTTTGTTCTTAAGGTTTTCTTCTGCAAAGCATCTCGTCGAGTCCTTTCCTCTCGCAAATCAACCAGGCAATAATGTCACATACCCAGCGCCACCAAAGACATCCCTCGCAACATTAGCTCAAGATTATTAACCCTCGCACCAATGCTCCACCCGCCACACGCCATTAATTTCACCCGAACCTCGACTTGATCGCAACACATCACAACCACTTCACTTCCACTGCCTTCTCCTGACTTGCGCATCAAACTCCTCGGTCCCTTAACCCTGAACCAACCCAAACATTGTAGCTCCAGCTCATCTCAAATTCAGGCAATTTAACAAGCACTCAGTGTGCGTTTCACGAACTGCTGAGGAATGTGCAATGGCTGCACCTTGGAAGATACACAATGAACTCCTTCCCTGCACAATTCAATTCCATACACAAGCCATAGCATTTTCAATCACTCATAGTCTCTGAAACGCCTATTAATCTCTTTAATTTCTCCTTCATTCATTTCTATTTTAATGGCAGCAACATTAACTTCTCTTCCACCTCGATCTCAAGTTCATTCTTTGTTAACTTGAATTCAGACAAAACCCATCTTTCCTTGCCGATTTCGTACTTAATTCTCTCGCTTTAATCTCCGTTTGGTCTACAATCAAACAATGGCAGTGAGCTCGTCTTCATCCCTGTCTTGTCTCGGCTAACACCATATCTGAATCTTCTCCAGGTTCTCAAAATACCACAATACGCCTTCACAACTGATGAACCATCGTGACAGAAAGCTTGCCGGCGAGAAGGACTTGGTTCAGAGGTGGTCTCCATTTTTGAGTGGAACAGTAACACCTGAGTTATGAATATAAGAAATCGACCAACTTCTTTAGTTATAGGAAGTAAAGTAGAAGCAGGTGGCCCTTAGTAAATTGATTGGGTGCTTATAATAGCTTCGTAGGTTCTAGTTTTCGACAACTTCGCCGCTTCGAGATGCTTCCGCATTCTTCATACGATGTCGGATTGACTCCATTCTTTCGCCATTGGCTTTGTCTTTTCGTGCTCTTCGAGATGATGAGAAGAAATCTTGGATTTGAACGAGTTCCACTTCCTTTTGCCCCAAATGACTCCAAAACACCTAATAAACTCAAAAGCACACATAAGATACATAATTCACACGAAAATTCGCAAAGAAAGCATAAATACTAGATATTAAATACGGTGTATTCTACACCTATCAAATTCCCCCACACTTAGACTTTGCTAGTCCTCGAGCAAATCAAACAAAATAATAAAATACAACAACTCCGTGACGTCGAGGCTACGGTTAATTTTAGCATAAATAACAAGCCTTTAAACCCCTAGGTGTCCCTAGTGGACGAGTTATAGTCTCGTGAAGGTTTACAAGAGGTCTACCTACAAAACCTATATTTCAAACTCCGTCTATTCGTGACAAATAAATGAATGAATCCAAAATGACTACAGGAGGAGGTACCTTGCAAATTCAATTCATATATTAGTAAATAAACTCTAATTAGATAGTCGAACAAGCCACAATACTCGGAAACTAACAAACCACAATCACAATGAAAAGATTAAGAAGATGGATAAGAATGTAGATGTTGGCGAATATTCACAAGTGTTCGATGTTTCCCATATCTGTCACGAAGGTCATCTTTGCTAAGATGAACCTAATCCTATTGGATTGAGCTACTAGTCTTTGAATGCTACATCAACTCAATTGGCATATACAAGGGAACCAAAAGTGACTTTATTCAACACAATAATTTTTTTTTTTTTTTTTTTTATATGATTGGATCAAACTGGATCCAATTTCTTTTTTTTTAGACGGCATGATTAGATCTTTTGGATCCAAGCGCATGCTTCTTGTCAGCAAGTACATGATAGTTGCCTTGGATCCTGCATTCCACGCTTGTTTAGGCGACGGAGACAGGGGACTACATTTCACACATACTGCTATTCCCAAGTGTCTTTTTATTCCGTTTTGGTCTAATTGATCGGTCCTTTTTTTTTTTCTTTTCATAAATTTTTTCATTTTTTTTTTTTTTTCATTTTTTTTTTATGTAACTCAACCACTCTATTTCATCCTAGCAGTAATAACACGTCGATGTTTAGTGACCCACCAAAGCACTTAGAGAACAATAGATAAATATGGAAAAATAAAAATAGAATGTGATATGGTGATATTCCGAGATATGGTAACAACTATCATGTTAATTTGTGATTTCTGAGCTATATTCTTCCCTTTTAGTTAATTGGTTCCTCAACTCCTGCATTCAAAATGGTTCAATCCACTAATTGTGTCAAAAACAAACATATAAATGCTCCCCCACACTTAAACGTCACATTGTCCTCAATGTGTAAAACCGAAAGTTCTGAATTCTGACGTAACAGCAGATAAAACGCAAAAACTGTACAAATTGGTAAGGAATTTGGAAAAACTCCATTTCACAAAAGTTGTTCACCTACGTGTTTTCTACACAGTGTCAAAATTTCACAGTGTTTTGATAAACGGTCTGACAGTTATGGTCTCTGGACTGAACTACGCGCAGTCTGAAATTTTCTGACGAAAAAGGTATTCGTCATAATTCTCTTCTAAGATAGATTCCGGACTCAATGAAATTAAACATAGGGATGCACATATGATATAAAAACAGTAAAAAAATAAATAAACGAAACAAAAATAAAATGCAAAAGGATAAGAGATACAAAACCGGTGGGTTGCCTCCCACTAAGCGCTTGTTTTATAGTCGTCGGCCCGACTATATCCTTGGAAGATTCATTCCCCATACACCAATAATCTGAAAAGTTGGGGATCCGTCCATAGAACCTGTTTTGCAAACACTAGCTTCACACAAATATTAGTAACATAAAGCAAAAGTGAAGCTATGAACCGATAAAAGCTTCCCCCACACTTTCTTGTCCACACTTGGAAGTGTATAAAGAATATAGAAGTCGGGGACTACCACGGTTTCTTGGTCCAAAACCTGCATAGTATGAGAATCAAGTTTCTCTAATGGAGGCAAACGAGAAACAAAGTCATTCAACAATGTTCTCGAAGCACATACATTCAAACCAATAAGAGGTAAAGGAGAAGAAATAATAGGCAAAGGGTTAGATAAACCTTTCACAATCTCTTGTATTACGGAATCCTCTTCATCCTTGAAAAACTCAAGCGAATTATTCACCTCTTGTATATCATGGTCCTCTATCAAACCTTGCAACCATTCTTCGTCCGTTTCTGCCTTAACCAAAGTCTCAACATAAACATTATCATTACAATCATTTGCAAGCTCAATTGGGTCTTCCATAATATTGGTCATAACGGTCTCATTCTCAACATACTCCTCTTTATTAGACTCACACCTTGTTGCAAAGAAGTTGTGTAACACACTAGTTTCATCATACTCAATTACCTTTTGAATAGGTGGTTGATCATTATAAAGATCAATAATTGAGTCAACTACACTAATGTCATCAAATATCTCCAAAGGTTGGTCCTTTTTAACACATTCATCTTCGTCTTCATCTTCAGACTCACCATAATAAGAATCGTCGTCGGTTTCCCAACCCTTATCACGACGTCGTTTAAGTTCCATATGAATGGTCCTACTAATTTCATCGACTAGCTCTTCCGAGGCTCCATCATCTTCCAACTTGTATAATTTCGCGTAAGTTTCCCGACGTTCACACGCTTACCACCATTGACTCCAATATGTTCTCTTTCCCATGACTCTTCCCTTTGAATGGGTAAATGATCATAACTACGATCTGAAGTCGGGTAAGAAGAAATATTCCAAAAATTGTTTTGTGCGACGTTCTCTCTATCACGGTCAAGTTGGTCTAGCCATTGTTGCATGTCTTGTAATCCATTCAAAATCTGCATACAACTCGAATAAAGCCAATTAGATGTAGAATTATCCCACCTAGGTGCTTGACTTACATACCCACTACAAGGTTGTTGTTGGTATGTATGAAAATCACCATAAGGTTCTCTAGGATATGCATCATAGCCAATAAATTGGTTTTGATTGCATCCCATAGATGGTGGGCAATTTTCATAGTGTTGAGGAGGTTGAAAATCATATCCATTGCTCCAATATGCTCCTTCCATAGAAATAAGCACCTGAAATAATTCCCAAACCAAGGTTAAAACCCAGAAAATAAGAAAAAATAAAAAAATTAAAACAAAAACTAAATACAAAAATAAGAAACCAAAAACAATTAACAACCGTTGCCTCCCCGGCAACGGCGCCAAAATTTGATCGCTGTCGTAAGCGACACAAATATAATTACACTTTCTTACTACTCAAAATATAAATATAGCAAGGGCAAGAAAGGATCGATCCCACAGAGAGGTCTAGGTTGTCAAATTGTTATGGTTTCCTATATAAAACACCGGAAGAATTTGATTGTGTAAATAAAAATAAACAAAAAGCAAAACAAATAAAAGTAAACACGCAAATCAAGGATGTGAAAATATTGGATAAAGGTTTCATCTTCAATTGTAAACAAGTTTATGAATATATGAATAGAATTCGTATTTAATCTCGCTATCATCAAAAGCCATAGAATACCTTATTGCAAGAATACTCCGTAATTTCCAAAGTTATCAACACACACATTAGGGCTGCGTATGTGAAATCTACCTAAAGAATAACCTAACGCCTTGCGCTAATCAAGTTCAATTCCTAGGAGCGTTAAGTTTCAGAAATAGCTAATCAATGCAATTGTAATACATTGCGCAAACAATTCGAACAAAGGTCAATTTCTACATATGACTATGAGGATGTATCACTACAAACCCTAATCATATCATGCTACTAGTATTCAAGGTTATCATTTCGATGAAAACCCTAAAATAGCTATAGATATGGATGTGAGTTCAATCAATTCTAGACTCGACTAAACAAACATTCAATCATATTGCAATCCATCAATCATGCAATTATTGTAACCCGTAGAAATCAAACGATAATATTGAGAGAAAACTAATTCATAAAAATCATAACTTGGTTGCAAAATCCAACTACGTCTTTAACCAATAATAAGATTAAGTACTTGTGTTTTTGGAAATCATCATAAGAAGTTTAGAAGAACCTATCATGTGAAAACCCTAGAACAAAAGTAGAAGTCCCCTAATGGAGATATCTCTAGGTTTAGAGAAAAAGTTCTATTTATATGCTTTTCTCCCCATAAGGATACTTTCCCAAAATTAGGTTGATTCTTCTCAAAACCCGTCTCCAAGTTGGTCCACCAAGCCCATGAGTGAAAATAGGTCGGAAATTTTTGGGTTAAAAACTGGTCGCCGGATTGTTTGACGTCATCACCGGAATCCACTCTTGCCGCACCGGAATCCGGCCACCGGAAAATCATCTCTGGTCGCTTTTGTCATCGAGCTGTCACCAGCGAGTGCACGCTCCCAAAGAACTCATCTCCCCTTCGCCGCATTCCAAACATTCACAAAAATCATCCAAACCAATTCTTTATCTCTTGCGAATACGCGCCCAAAAGCATGATGCGTAGCTCATATGTCCGGCCGTCGATTCTTGCATCCGACTCATACCCCCCTCGCGATTCACTGAAATATTGCGATCGACACTCTAAGCTCGAAATCCGACACCCGGAAGTATGCTTACCGGTGCGCCATTTTCACTCCGTTTTCGCACTATTTCTGCGGCTTTGTCATTCCAGTTCAGTTTGCTCCTGCCAAAATTTCAGTTAAACCAACAACACCATTTGTTGCAGCTGCAGCCTTCAGCTCAGCAAACTCACAATCCCTTCGCAACCTAGGCGTACATCTATCGATTAATAATCATTCATTCACTCAAACGAGCCCAGCCCGCAACTCATACAATATCAACTTTCGTGCCACAGGCCCAGCCTTTGTAATGAGCAACACCACCCGTAATTCACCCTAGGCCAACACCCGGCTTTGTAACCCACTAATTCAGTATCTAGCCTCGCAGCCTTCATTTCATTCTCAAGCCCGTAGTGACATATCGCCCAACCATCTCACCGCCATTTGATGGCGCCGCACCACTGATTCAATTCATCACTTGTTCTTCCCCGATCCGCACTCCACATTCTGCAGCTCTATTCTTCACTCCATCCGACACCGCGACTCTCCCACCATACTCCCCTGCAGCTCTAGCCCAGCTTCATTCCCACGTCACCATCAGATCGATTACATGCAATCTTCTATACTTCTTACGTACCCAACCAGATCCAACTAGTCTCATGGCAAGTGCACTTGGTTCGACAACATCGAGCATTGGTTCGTATTCGAATATCCAACCACAAGTTACAAAACCCAGACCTTCTATATCTCTGTTAGTCACCTGACCTTATCACCGCTAATGCCATCAACGGCAAAGCCCTCAACTCCATCAACACCGAGCACAGCTCATGTATAAGTTTGGATGCATCCTTCAGCTTTGTTCTTAAGGTTTTCTTCGCAAAGATCTCGTCGAGTCCTTTCCCTCGCAAATCAACTCCAGTGCAATAATGTCACATACCAAAGCGCCACCAAAGACATCCTCGCAACATTAGCTCAAGCATTATTAACCCTCGCACCAATGCTCCAACCGCCACTGCCATTAATTTCACCCGAACCTGACTTGACTGCAACTTCTGTCACAACCACTTCACTTCCACTGCCTTCTCCTGACTTGCGCATCAAACTCCTCGGTCCCTTAACCCTGAACCAACCCAAACATTGTAGCTCCGGCTCATCTCAAATTCGTGCAATTTAACAAGCACTCGGTGTGCGTTTCACGAATCACGAGGAATGTGCAATGGCTGCACCTTGGAAGATACACAATGAACTCCTTCCCTGCACAATTCAATTCCATACACAAGCCATAGCATTTTCAATCACTCATAGTCTCTGAAACGCCTATCAATCTCTTTAATTTCTCCTTCATTCATTTCTATTTTAATGGCAGCAACATTAACTTCTCTTCCAGCCTCGATCTCAAGTTCATTGCTGTTAACTTGAATTCCAGACAAAACCCATCTTTCCTTCTGATTTCGTACTTAATTCTCTCGCTTTAATCTCCGTTTGGTCTACAATCAAACAATGGCGTGAGCCTCGTCTTCATCCCTCGTCTTGTCTCGGCTAACACCATATCCGAATCTTCTCCAGTTCTCAAAATACCACAATACGCCTTCACAACCGATGAACCATCGTGACGGTAAAGCTTGCGGCGAGAAGGACTTGGTTGAGGTGGTCTCCATTTTTGAGCCGGGAACAGAACACCGAGTTATGAATATAAGAAATCGACCAACTTCTTTAGTTATAGGAAGTAAAGTAGAAGCGGTGGCCCTTAGTAAATTGATTGGGTGCTTATAATGATTCCGTAGGTTCTAGTTTTCGACAACTTCGCCTCGTCGTGATGCTTCCGTGATTCTTCATACGATGTCGGATTGACTCCATTCTTTCGCCATTGGCTTTGTCTTTTCGTGCTCTTCGAGATGATGAGAAGAAATCTTGGATTTGAACGAGTTCCACTTCCTTTTGCCCCAAATGACTCCAAAACACCTAATAAACTCAAAAGCACACATAAGATACATAATTCACACGAAAATTCGCAAAGAAAGCATAAATACTAGATATTAAATACGGTGTATTCTACACCTATCAATATAGCTCTAGAGATGAATGCAAATCGGATTGATTCCGGACTCAACCTAACAAGTATTCAAATCATATAACAATATTAACAATGAATCACAAACAATAATTTATTGAGACAAAACTAATTCATTGAATCATATAACATGTTGTGAAATCCACTTTATCCCATAACCAATAATAATTGTTTAGCTACTGGAGTTCATCATAATCATAAATTAAATAAAGAAGAATATGAAAACTAAATGAAAGAAAACCCTAGTCGCCGCTCTCCAAAACTCCAAGTAGAAAAATACGTGATCCCTAAAGTTGTAGAAAACTCTTTCCTTTTGTAGCTTTTCATCTTTCCAAAACTAGGTCTTCAAAGCCCAAAGTCCAATAACAAAATGTCCACCAAGCCCATATGTGAGGAATACCCATGTGAAAATATGTCCCAAAAATAGTCGCTGAAACGGTATTATGGCCGGAAATTGGCCTGAGAAGTGACCAAAAAATAGCTCGGTGTGACCGGGCAAAGTCCACCCCCGTCACCGGTCAAATGAGTCGACTCGGTCAGGTCAACCGAGTCAAGGTCTAGTCGGTCGAGTTAACTCAGAGTCTGAACTAGATTGAGTCAGTTAGCTAAACAGATGAGTCAGGTCTGGCTCAGTCTGACTCACTTTGGCCTAGGCCATTTTGCACAAACCTGAGTTGTTGCAAGTCATAATGTGGTGCACCATGATGGCGCTTCATTGCCCCGCTCACAACCGCAAGACAAAAGCACTACTGTAACCATTCTCCTTAGCAAAAACAAACCTTAACTTGTAATTACACAATCTAGTTCATGGCTTGCAGCATCTTCTTGAACTTAAGAACAAGCTCAAAATCACACGATCTACCCCTGTATTCTTCATATCCATTATAACCTTCAACTAACGGCAGTACTTCACTCCATTGCTGCACTCGTTAACGCCTGCCAAATGCAACTCTCTCTTGCAGTGCGAGCTCAGTTGACCCTCAAAAACTCTACTCAGTTACAAGGCCAATCCCCTAAGCTCATCCACCGCAACCTGAGTAACAACCCTGTAAACTCAACATTCATCTAAGTTGCATTCATATCACCACCAGTCTCCATAATTTCTCAAGTCAGCAACATCAATTGTTTCCTCTCTGTAGCTGCATACCAACTCCAAGTATCAGTGCCAATTGCAATTTCTTTCAAGAATCTCAAGCCAATTCACCTGTCTCTTCTCTACAGTTCAACTACAATCATCTCAAGCACATCCATTCCATAATACCGCACTTTTAACTCCCAATTACAGCCCCATTTCAGTCTTAGCACCAATTCCATCTGCAACTGCCAGCTACCATCACACAATCGCCTCTCATACATTCCTTCCCGAACTCAATTACACTCGATACAAGTCATGGCTTCATCGCACTGTGGCTCCATCTCTACGGAGCTATAAACCAACAATCCCACCCGTAAATCAACCATCATGATTCACCGCTCCGGCTCGATCCACATCACCAATCGCATCAATCCATACAAAGGCCACGATCACTTTACAGAATCTCATACACATTGCAACTCAAGATGTTGCAATTCCAACTTCGGCTCATACAACAAGCTGCGGCTCGGCCATCATAAACTCATTTTTGTAGCTTCACCTCTTCATAAACCACATCTACCGTAACCATTGCATCATCACAGTCACCGCAACATAGTTTAGGCTTTAGGACTTCAACTCGCTACAATCCATCATCCATACTCAATTGCGCCAATCCTATATTTTCGCACCACCAATTCCTCCATCTTCCGTTAAATCACCATCATCACAAATTCACTCATCGCCATCTCATTGCGTGATATCATCACTCCTTGTAATTTCGCAATAACTTAAACACATATCAGTGCCACAATCACCATCTTCATCTGAATCTCAAGAGCACCAACATAACCATCATAACCCAGTTCCTCCCACCATTTTTAGTTTCGGTTCAACGCAGCCTTCATAACAAACTTTAATTCCCCGCAATTACTCAAAGATTTCAAACTCTCAACAGCACATTAGTTTCTACCAATTTCTCAGCTCAACCTGCCAGAACTGCACCTGTAATGGGTACCTGTCCTAGACATTCATCTACCAAACCATATCTGTGTCACTGTCTTTAGTAAATCTCACGAAAAATTTCAAATTTCAACCCACTACAGATCTATCAACTAAAATCATTAACACCCAATCCAAACCATCTAAGTTCATGGTAGCAATTATCACTACCCCATCCTTGTTCCCTTCTCAATTCAACAAAGAAAGATCTCAACTTCGGATCAAAACCCATCTTTAACAAATCCCAACAGCTAAAAAACACTCAAATCGAGAGAAACCCCAAACCGACAAACCCTAACTCTTAAATTTCAACTTCTCACCGTGTGTGACCCGTGGACTCTTCCAATTCTTCTTTAAATTCCTCCATCTATCAACACAATCACGTAGTATAGCGATTCTTCTAAATCTCCACCTTCAATCTTCACCGATTTACGCATTATTTGTTTCTCAAACGAAGCTTCTTCTACAAATCCAACCCAACACAGATCGATCCGTTAATTCATCATAACTCTCGATTCCCTCTCTCAAATCAACATACACAAACCCCCGAACTCACTACCTTCTCCCGAGTTAGAAACCAAATGATTGAGAAATGATTCTTTTCACATTCTAGGGTGTCGTAATGATAAGAAGTACCACATGCACCCGTAACTCGATAAGGGCTATCCATGTCTTCCATTTTAGCTTGTTAGTCTCGGAAAACCGACAGCTTCATCCTTCGCCTTCTTCTTGCGCAACATTATCATTTTCCAATTGTCGCCTCGGGAATCGATCTTTTGCTATTTCCGCTCCAAATGGACGTTTTCCTTGTTTTTCTCATAGTGACTCCATTGCACCTAATAAACTCAAAAGCAATCATAAGATACATATTTTACAAGAAAACTCGTAAATAAAGCATAAACAATAGATAAATATCAAGGTGTTTACAACACCTATCATTGTTTTTTGGGAATGACATTTTATGGGGGAGAGTTCTTAATTGCCAAATATTTGTGGGGAGTGCGGTTGTGGAATATTATAGGGTTATCTTGTATCTTTATAAACTCCTTGATGAATGAATTTAGTTTCGGCTATATGATTGCATCTAAAAAACATGATATGTGCTTTTCTTTTGGTCATGAAGTATCTCTATGGAAATTTCATTAGGATCCCACTAATTTTTCGTACCTTTGCCAATTTTATTGACAAAAAGGGGGAGAATTAATGTGTAGTTCACACTACAAATACATATGGTTTTCGGATCATTATGTAAGGGGGGTGGTTTTCATGTGAGATGAAGTATTGACTATGGGGAGTCGTAGTCAGCAGGAAATCCCACAACACACCCCATATAATATTTTCTAGATCTAAATCTATTTCATAATCAAAATAAAGATTAAAGTGCTAAAATTATAAAATGGACACAATAATTTTTTACATGGTTCGATCAATGTGATCTACATCCATGGTTCTTCACTATGATTGTTGAGGGTAAATTAATATTACATTTAGAATCTCCATTAATGGATATTTTGTAGAGCTCTAGATCTAGTTTTTTGAGGAAGAAGATGATAAAGAAAATAAATCTCTCTCTTACAAAAATGTGTCTCCTCCTCTTTCTCTCCTCGCCTTTCTCTTTTTTATATAGTGTGTTTACATAGTGGATAACAACTCACATGTAAGGGTACAACTAATATTCCTCTATAATTTCACAGGGGCTCTCTTATAATTTCGCAAGCTCTCTACATTCTTGTAAGCTTCGCTTATGTTTTCGCAAGTTCTTACTGTATGCTGATATTTGGATCCCACATCTTGCCTCTTTTTCCTTGAATATTGCTTGAAGAGCGATCTTTAAGGAAAAATCCGTTGGTGTAGTAGTCTTTGATCTTTGTTGATGAAGGAACTACGCTAAAGAATACTTTTCTTGAAAAGTACGTACTTGCCTCTATTCTTTTGCGAAGTTCAAGCTTTGCGTAAATAAATAAGAAGTATCAACCCTTGAAGTATAAGAAGTATGAAGTATCCTTGAAGTATAAGAAGTATGAAGTATCCTTGAAGAAGTATAAGAAGTGCTCAATCTTCGAAATATAAGAAGTATCCGTCCTGAATGCAAATAAGAAGTATTACAAATTATTACTCCACGTTTTCGCCCTCATGCAATGTTGTAATACAAATAAGAATTTAGATTAGTATTCAACATTTCTTTTATCAAAAAATTTCATTTAATTGCTAGTTCAAATCGCTTTTCTTTGTTTGGATTTCCTTTGTATAACTTGTTTCGCCTCATCCGATAAACATCTTTCATGGAAATGATCCTAATGAGGTCTTATGCACCTGTTGATGGAAGATCTTACTAACTCCGTTGATGGAAGGTCTTATTTTGCCTCCTACTACTCTCCATGTTAGATATCATTCTCATTTGAGACAAAGCAAATATTTAAGGAAATATATAAATTGATCCGTGCGAGATTTTTCTAAGCCTCTTTTGTAATTCAAATCTTTGTAATTCTGAAATCTTTGTAATTCGCGATTGTACGCGTTTTGTAAACCAAGTAAAAAATCTTTTATTTTCTATAAAAGTAAAATGTTCAAGGAAAGTGGTACTTAGCTTTTGTGGTTTGATGTTGTCTTTTTCGCACTAAAAATACGTTGCATGAAGTATAAATGTCGCTTAGCAAAAAAAAAGACGCGAGAGGCAAGAATTGAACCCGCGACTGCTATTTGCATATTCTCGCACCATACGAATCGTTCTAACCCTCTGCGAAATATCTCTGCGAAATAATCATCAACTCTCTTCGTGCGTAAGTAAACATCTCTATGAATTAAACGAACATCCGTGAGGCATTTGTTCGTGTGATGTGAACGTTCGCAAGGTAAATGTTCATGCGAAAGAAATGTTTATGATATAAACATTTGCGAAGCAAAAATTCTTTGCGAAGAGGGAGACTCGAACCCATGTCCTCTAGTTTGCATATCCCTTCTCTCGACCATCTCAGACGCTTTCTATTTGCTTACATAAAGGAACAATCGCTTTCTTTGATTGAAAACTTCGTTCCTTTATTGTTCAAAAAGTCATGGGAAAAATACACTTGAGGATACTCGAACCCGCGACATAAAACTCCTTGTCTTCGCTGGTGACCAATTATGCTACTCTTCTGTCTGCGAAGGGAACACACGATGCTATAGTTTTAATCATATCTTCGCCTCGTAGTAAAAATAGTAAAGGAATGCATACGTGGGATTCGAACTCGCGAAGATAAACTCATTAATTTCGCCATTAACCATCATTCAAGAATTTCTTTGCGAAATATTCGCATAACATTTGTTACTTGTTCTTTTATTTTCCTTGGCATTTTATCAAAAATGTGCGAAAATATCGCGATAAGGAAGAATCGATATTGCGACCTATCGCTTGTTCACAAACTTTAAACCATCTCTGTGCGAATTTCTTTTTGTGATAGAAATTGCAGTGTCCGCTCTTATCCTTTCTTCTTCCTTCCTTAATTTCTTTCACATTTGCCTCTTTTCCCGTTGTTATTGGATTTGCGAACTTCAACATCATTTGTCTTCAAGATGAATTTCTTCCACCGAAATTTCATTTTTTCCCGTGAATTTTGGTTTTTCTTCCGAATTTTGTAGATCCGGTAAGATTTGTTGCCTCTAATGTTGAAAGAAGAAGGCAATTTCATTTTCTTTGAACTGTTGATGATGTTTGTTTCCGAAAGTGTAAGTTCTTCCCCAAAACTTTCAATTTCGCTCCCGAAACTTTAAGATCTAATGAATACTAACTCCAACAAGTAGCTATTTTGTTAAATTTTCTTGATCCAACAAGTTCTGTGAAGGATAAATCCTTTACTCGCCCCTCGTTTCTAGCGCCAAAAAATGTAGTTGCAGTAAATCCCACAACACACCCCATATTATACTTTCTAGATCTAAATCAATTTCATAATTATTAATAATAAAGATGGAAGTGCTAAAATTGTAAAATGGACACAATGATTTTTTACATGGTTCGATCAATGTGATCTACATCCATGGTTCTTCACTATGATTGTTGAGGGTAAATTAATATTACATTTAGAATCTCCATTAATGGATATTTGGTAGAGCTCTAGATCTAGTTTTTATGGGAAGAAGATGATAAAGAAAATAAATCTCTCTCTCTTACAAAAATGTGTATCCTCCTCTTTCTCTCTCCTGCCTTTCTCTTTATATAGGTGTTTACATAGTGGATGACAACTCACATGTAGTGGGTACAACTAATATTCCTCTATAATTTCGCAAGCTTTCTTATAATTTCGCAAGCTCTCTACATTCTTGTAAGCTTCGCTATGTTTTCGCAAGTTCTTCTTCACGCGATATTTGGATCCTACAATTATAATTAAAGTAAATCACACAAACGTTAATTCCTATTTACTTGATAAGAAATCATATTGTGTTTGGTTAAGTCCGAACTTTGTATCAAGTAAACATACTTCGTTGTTGTATTGTCTCGATCTCGTATCCATAGACGATCACACGAAGTGTGAACCGATTAGTTGCATTGTCTCGACACTGGTCCATAGACAATCACTTTCGGAGAAAGGACTTATAGGTAGGAAGAGTTTTTGCTTGAGGTATATTTGGGTACCCTCGCCTTTTCAATTGGTATCGAGCAGGGCAAACACGAAAAGATCTAACA
>JAJJWW010018270.1:0-31886 GCA_023531295.1 Papaver armeniacum
AATTTGTTTTTTGCAAGTTTTTATTTAAGAGTTTTATTTATGGGAGGATTCCTTTTACGCGTTTAATTGTTTTACAAGAAACAAAAACTTGGTTTACAAGAAACCAAACCCTAGAGGAGGGTCAGGGTGGTTCACAAGAAATCCGAAAATACATATTTTTACCCATGCGATATGCGCATGAATCACGCACCAAGCCTTGTGTCTACACAAATTTGTTTTTTGCAAGTTTTTATTTAAGAGTTTTATTTATGGGAGGATTCCTTTTACGCGTTTAATTGTTTTACAAGAAACAAAAACTTGGTTTACAAGAAACCAAACCCTAGAGGTTCTGTGGTCTGTGGTTCACAAGAAATCCAAAAAAAATACATATTTTTACCCATGCGATATGCGCATGAATCACGCACCAAGCCTTGTGTCTACACAAATTTGTTTTTTGCAAGTTTTTATTTAAGAGTTTTATTTATGGGAGGATTCCTTTTACGCGTTTAATTGTTTTACAAGAAAAAAAAACTTGGTTTACAAGAAACCAAACCCTAGAGGTTCAGTGGTTCTGTGGTTCACAAGAAATCCGAAAATACATATTTTTACCCATGCGATATGCGCATGAATCACGCACCAAGCCTTGTGTCTACACAAATTTGTTTTTTGCAAGTTTTTATTTAAGAGTTTTATTTATGGGAGGATTCCTTTTACGCGTTTAATTGTTTTACAAGAAACAAAAACTTGGTTTACAAGAAACCAAACCCTAGAGGAGGTCAGTGGTTCACAAGAAATCCGAAAATACATATTTTTACCCATGTTATATGCGCATTAATCACGCACCAAGCCTTGTGTCTACACAAATTTGTTTTTTGCAAGTTTTTATTTAAGAGTTTTATTTATGGGAGGATTCCTTTTACGCGTTTAATTGTTTTACAAGAAACAAAAACTTGGTTTACAAGAAACCAAACCCTAGAGAGGTTCAGTGGTGGTTCACAAGAAATCCGAAAATACATATTTTTACCCATGCGATATGCGCATGAATCACGCACCAAGCCTTGTGTCTACACAAATTTGTTTTTTGCAAGTTTTTATTTAAGAGTTTTATTTATGGGAGGATTCCTTTTACGCGTTTAATTGTTTTACAAGAAACAAAAACTTGGTTTACAAGAAACCAAACCCTAGAGGTTCAGGGTCTGTGGTTCACAAGAAATCCGAAAATACATATTTTTACCCATGCGATATGCGCATGAATCACGCACCAAGCCTTGTGTCTACACAAATTTGTTTTTTGCAAGTTTTTATTTAAGAGTTTTATTTATGGGAGGATTCCTTTTACGCGTTTAATTGTTTTACAAGAAACAAAAACTTGGTTTACAAGAAACCAAACCCTAGAGGAGAGGTCAGGGGTTCAATGGTTCACAAGAAATCCGAAAATACATATTTTTTACCATGCGATATGCGCATGAATCACGCACCAAGCCTTGTGTCTACACAAATTTGTTTTTTGCAAGTTTTTATTTAAGAGTTTTATTTATGGGAGGATTCCTTTTACGCGTTTAATTGTTTTACAAGAAACAAAAACTTGGTTTACAAGAAACCAAACCCTAGAGGTTCAGGAGGTTCAGGTTCTGTGGTTCACAAGAAATCCGAAAATACATATTTTTACCCATGCGATATGCGCATGAATCACGCACCAAGCCTTGTGTCTACACAAATTTGTTTTTTGCAAGTTTTTATTTAAGAGTTTTATTTATGGGAGGATTCCTTTTACGCGTTTAATTGTTTTACAAGAAACAAAAACTTGGTTTACAAGAAAACCAAACCCTAGAGAGGTTGTGGTTCACAAGAAATCCGAAAATACATATTTTTACCCATGCGATATGCGCATGAATCACGCACCAAGCCTTGTGTCTACACAAATTTGTTTTTTGCAAGTTTTTATTTAAGAGTTTTATTTATGGGAGGATTCCTTTTACGCGTTTAATTGTTTTACAAGAAACAAAAACTTGGTTTACAAGAAACCAAACCCTAGAGGAGGTTCAGGGTTCTGTGGTTCACAAGAAATCCGAAAATACATATTTTTACCCATGCGATATGCGCATGAATCACGCACCAAGCCTTGTGTCTACACAAATTTGTTTTTTGCAAGTTTTTATTTAAGAGTTTTATTTATGGGAGGATTCCTTTTACGCGTTTAATTGTTTTACAAGAAACAAAAAAACTTGGTTTAAAAACCAAACCCTAGAGGTTCAGAGGTCTGTGGTTCACAAGAAATCCGAAAATACATATTTTTACCCATGCGATATGCGCATGAATCACGCACCAAGCCTTGTGTCTACACAAATTTGTTTTTTGCAAGTTTTTATTTAAGAGTTTTATTTATGGGAGGATTCCTTTTTTACGCGTTTAATTGTTTTACAAGAAACAAAAACTTGGTTTACAAGAAACCCTAGAAACCCTAGAGGGTGGTCTGTGGTTCACAAGAAATCCGAAAATACATATTTTTACCCATGCGATATGCGCATGAATCACGCACCAAGCCTTGTGTCTACAAATTTTTTTTTTGCAAGTTTTTATTTAAGAGTTTTATTTATGGGAGGATTCCTTTTACGCGTTTAATTGTTTTACAAGAAACAAAAAACTTGGTTTACAAGAAACCAAACCCTAGAGAGGTTCAGGTTTCAGGGTTCACAAGAAATCCGAAAATACATATTTTTACCCATGCGATATGCGCATGAATCACGCACCAAGCCTTGTGTCTACACAAATTTGTTTTTTGCAAGTTTTTATTTAAGAGTTTTATTTATGGGAGGATTCCTTTTCATGTTTAATTGTTTTACAAGAAACAAAAAACTTGGTTTACAAGAAATCCGAAACCCTAGAGGTCAGAGGGTTGGTGGTTCACAAGAAATCCGAAAATACATATTTTTACCCATGCGATATGCGCATGAATCACGCACCAAGCCTTGTGTCTACACAAATTTGTTTTTTGCAAGTTTTTATTTAAGAGTTTTATTTATGGAGGATTCCTTTTACGCGTTTAATTGTTTTACAAGAAACAAATAACTTGGTTTACAAGAAACCAAAAACCCTAGAGGTTCAGGTTCAGGTGGTTCACAAGAAACCGAAAATACATATTTTTACCCATGCGATATGCGCATGAATCACGCACCAAGCCTTGTGTCTACACAAATTTTGTTTTTTGCAAGTTTTTATTTAAGAGTTTTATTTATGGGAGGATTCCTTTTACGCGTTTAATTGTTTTACAAGAAACAAAAAACTTGATTTACAAGAAACAAAAAACTTGATTTACAAGAAACAAAAAACCCTAGAGGTTCAGGGTTCACAAGAAATCCGAAAATACATATTTTTACCCATGCGATATGCGCATGAATCACGCACCAAGCCTTGTGTCTACACAAATTTGTTTTTTGCAAGTTTTTATTTAAGAGTTTTATTTATGGGAGGATTCCTTTTACGCGTTTAATTGTTTTACAAGAAACAAAAACTTGGTTTACAAGAAACCAAACCCTAGAGGTTCAGGGTGGTTCAGGGGTTCACAAGAAATCCGAAAATACATATTTTTACCCATGCGATATGCGCATGAATCACGCACCAAGCCTTGTGTCTACACAAATTTGTTTTTTGCAAGTTTTTATTTAAGAGTTTTATTTATGGGAGGATTCCTTTTACGCGTTTAATTGTTTTACAAGAAACAAAAACTTGGTTTACAAGAAACCAAACCCTAGAGGGTGATCAGGGTTCAAGGTTCACAAGAAATCCGAAAATACATATTTTTACCCATGCGATGTGCGCATGAATCACGCACCAAGCCTTGTGTCTACACAAATTTGTTTTTTGCAAGTTTTTATTTAAGAGTTTTATTTATGGGAGGATTCCTTTTACGCGTTTAATTGTTTTACAAGAAACAAAAACTTGGTTTACAAGAAACCAAAACCCTAGAGGTTCAGTGGTTCAGGGTTCACAAGAAATCTGAAAATACATATTTTTACCCATGCGATATGCGCATGAATCACGCACCAAGCCTTGTGTCTACACAAATTTTATTTTTTGCAAGCAAGTTTTTATTTAAGAGTTTTATTTATGGGAGGATTCTTTTACGCGTTTAATTGTTTTACAAGAAACAAAAACTTGGTTTACAAGAAACCAAACCCTAGAGAGGGGTTCAGTGGTTCACAAGAAATCCGAAAATACATATTTTTACCCATGCGATATGCGCATGAATCACGCACCAAGCCTTGTGTCTACACAAATTTGTTTTTTGCAAGTTTTTATTTAAGAGTTTTATTTATGGGAGGATTCCTTTTACGCGTTTAATTGTTTTACAAGAAACAAAAACTTGGTTTACAAGAAACCAAACCCTAGAGGAGGTTCAAGAAAGGTCTGTGGTTCACAAGAAATCCGAAAATACATATTTTTACCCATGCGATATGCGCATGAATCACGCACCAAGCCTTGTGTCTACACAAATTTGTTTTTTGCAAGTTTTTATTTAAGAGTTTTATTTATGGGAGGATTCCTTTTACGCGTTTAGATGCTGTTTTACAAGAAACAAGAAAAAAAACTTGGTTTACAAGAAACCAAACCCTAGAGGTTCAGGTTCAGTGGTTCACAAGAAATCCGAAAATACATATTTTTACCCATGCGATATGCGCATGAATCACGCACCAAGCCTTGTGTCTACACAAATTTGTTTTTTGCAAGTTTTTATTTAAGAGTTTTATTTATGGGAGGATTCCTTTTACGCGTTTAATTGTTTTACAAGAAACAAAAACTTGGTTTACAAGAAACCAAACCCTAGAGGAGTGGTGGTTCACAAGAAATCCGAAAATACATATTTTTACCCATGCGATATGCGCATGAATCACGCACCAAGCCTTGTGTCTACACAAATTTGTTTTTTGCAAGTTTTTATTTAAGAGTTTTATTTATGGGAGGATTCCTTTTACGCGTTTAATTGTTTTACAAGAAACAAAAACTTGGTTTACAAGAAACCAAACCCTAGAGGTTCAGGTTCAGTGGTTCACAAGAAATCCGAAAATACATATTTTTACCCATGCGATATGCGCATGAATCACGCACCAAGCCTTGTGTCTACACAAATTTGTTTTTTGCAAGTTTTTATTTAAGAGTTTTATTTATGGGAGGATACTTTTACGCGTTTAATTGTTTTACAAGAAACAAAAAACTTGGTTTACAAGAAACCAAACCCTAGAGGTTCAGGTTGGTGTGGTTCAGTGGTTCACAAGAAATCCGAAAATACATATTTTTACCCATGCGATATGCGCATGAATCACGCACCAAGCCTTGTGTCTACACAAAAAATTTTTTTGCAAGTTTTTATTTAAGAGTTTTATTTATGGGAGGATTCCTTTTACGCGTTTAATTGTTTTACAAGAAACAAAAAAACTTGGTTTACAAGAAACCAAACCCTAGAGGTTCAGGTTGGTTCACAAGAAATCCGAAAAAATACATATTTTTACCCATGCGATATGCGCATGAATCACGCACCAAGCCTTGTGTCTACACAAATTTTTTTTTGCAAGTTTTTATTTAAGAGTTTTATTTATGGGAGGATTCTTTTACGCGTTTAATTGTTTTACAAGAAACAAAAACTTGGTTTACAAGAAACCAAACCCTAGAGGTTCAGTGGTTCTGTGGTGGTTCACAAGAAATCCGTAAAAATACATATTTTTACCCATGCGATATGCGCATGAATCACGCACCAAGCCTTGTGTCTACACAAATTTGTTTTTTGCAAGTTTTTATTTAAGAGTTTTATTTATGGGAGGATTCCTTTTACGCGTTTAATTGTTTTACAAGAAACAAAAACTTGGTTTACAAGAAACCAAACCCTAGAGGAGGTTCAGGTTCTGTGGTTCACAAGAAATCCGAAAATACATATTTTTACCCATGCGATATGCGCATGAATCACGCACCAAGCCTTGTGTCTACACAAATTTGTTTTTTGCAAGTTTTTATTTAAGAGTTTTATTTATGGGAGGATTCCTTTTACGCGTTTAATTGTTTTACAAGAAACAAAAACTTGGTTTACAAGAAACCAAACCCTAGAGGAGGTTCAGGTTGTGGTTCACAAGAAATCCGAAAATACATATTTTTACCCATGCGATATGCGCATGAATCACGCACCAAGCCTTGTGTCTACACAAATTTGTTTTTTGCAAGTTTTTATTTAAGAGTTTTATTTATGGGAGGATTCCTTTTACGCGTTTAATTGTTTTACAAGAAACAAAAACTTGGTTTACAAGAAACCAAACCTAGAGGAGGTTCAGTGGTTCTGTGGTTCACAAGAAATCCGAAAATACATATTTTTACCCATGCGATATGCGCATGAATCACGCACCAAGCCTTGTGTCTACACAAATTTGTTTTTTGCAAGTTTTTATTTAAGAGTTTTATTTATGGGAGGATTCCTTTTACGCGTTTAATTGTTTTACAAGAAACAAAAACTTGGTTTACAAGAAACCAAACCCTAGAGGTTCAGGTTCTGTGGTGGTTCACAAGAAATGAAAATACATATTTTTACCCATGCGATATGCGCATGTATCACGCACCAAGCCTTGTGTCTACACAAATTTATTTTTTGCAAGTTTTTACTTAAGAGTTTTATTTATGGGAGGATTCCTTTTACGCGTTTAATTGTTTTACAAGAAACAAAAAACTTGGTTTACAAGAAACCAAACCCTAGAGGAGGTTCAGGGTCTGTGGTTCACAAGAAATCCGAAAATACATATTTTTACCCATGCGATATGCGCATGAATCACGCACCAAGCCTTGTGTCTACACAAATTTGTTTTTTGCAAGTTTTTATTTAAGAGTTTTATTTATGGGAGGATTCCTTTTACGCGTTTAATTGTTTTACAAGAAACAAAAACTTGGTTTACAAGAAACCAAAACCCTAGAGAGGTTCAGTGGTTCAGTGGTTCACAAGAAATCCGAAAATACATATTTTTACCCATGCGATATGCGCATGAATCACGCACCAAGCCTTGTGTCTACACAAATTTGTTTTTTGCAAGTTTTTATTTAAGAGTTTTATTTATGGGAGGATTCCTTTTACGCGTTTAATTGTTTTACAAGAAACAAAAACTTGGTTTACAAGAAACCAAACCCTAGAGGGTGGTTCAGTGGTTCACAAGAAATCCGAAAATACATATTTTTACCCATGCGATATGCGCATGAATCACGCACCAAGCCTTGTGTCTACACAAATTTGTTTTTTGCAAGTTTTTATTTAAGAGTTTTATTTATGGGAGGATTCCTTTTACGCGTTTAATTGTTTTACAAGAAACAAAAACTTGGTTTACAAGAAACCAAACCCTAGAGGTTCAGTCAGAGGTTGGTTGGTTCACAAGAAATCCGAAAATACATATTTTTACCCATGCGATATGCGCATGAATCACGCACCAAGCCTTGTGTCTACACAAATTTGTTTTTTGCAAGTTTTTATTTAAGAGTTTTATTTATGGGAGGATTCCTTTTACGCGTTTAATTGTTTTACAAGAAACAAAAACTTGGTTTACAAGAAACCAAACCCTAGAGGAGGTTCAGTGGTTCACAAGAAATCCGAAAATACATATTTTTACCCATGCGATATGCGCATGAATCACGCACCAAGCCTTGTGTCTACACAAATTTGTTTTTTGCAAGTTTTTATTTAAGAGTTTTATTTATGGGAGGATTCCTTTTACGCGTTTAATTGTTTTACAAGAAAAAAAAAAACTTGGTTTACAAGAAATTCCAAACCCTAGAGGAGGTTCAGTGGTTCAGTGGTTCACAAGAAATCCGAAAATACATATTTTTACCCATGCGATATGCGCATGAATCACGCACCAAGCCTTGTGTCTACACAAATTTGTTTTTTGCAAGTTTTTATTTAAGAGTTTTATTTATGGGAGGATTCCTTTTACGCGTTTAATTGTTTTACAAGAAACAAAAACTTGGTTTACAAGAAACCAAACCCTAGAGGTTCAGTGGTGGTTCACAAGAAATCCGAAAATACATATTTTTACCCATGCGATATGCGCATGAATCACGCACCAAGCCTTGTGTCTACACAAATTTGTTTTTTGCAAGTTTTTATTTAAGAGTTTTATTTATGGGAGGATTCCTTTTACGCGTTTAATTGTTTTACAAGAAACAAAAACTTGGTTTACAAGAAACCAAACCCTAGAGGTCAGAGGTCTCAGTGGTTCACAACAAACCAAAATACATATTTTTACCCATGCGATATGCGCATGAATCACGCACCAAGCCTTGTGTCTACACAAATTTGTTTTTTGCAAGTTTTTATTTAAGAGTTTTATTTATGGGAGGATTCCTTTTACGCGTTTAATTGTTTTACAAGAAACAAAAACTTGGTTTACAAGAAACCAAACCCTAGAGGAGGTTCAGGGTCACAAGTGGTTGTGGTTCACAAGAAATCCGAAAATACATATTTTTACCCATGCGATATGCGCATGAATCACGCACCAAGCCTTGTGTCTACACAAATTTGTTTTTTGCAAGTTTTTATTTAAGAGTTTTATTTATGGGAGGATTCCTTTTACGCGTTTAATTGTTTTACAAGAAACAAAAACTTGGTTTACAAGAAACCAAACCCTAGAGGAGGTTCAGTGGTCTGTGGTTCACAAGAAATCCGAAAATACATATTTTTACCCATGCGATATGCGCATGAATCACGCACCAAGCCTTGTGTCTACACAAATTTGTTTTTTGCAAGTTTTTATTTAAGAGTTTTATTTATGGGAGGATTCCTTTTACGCGTTTAATTGTTTTACAAGAAACAAAAACTTGGTTTACAAGAAACCAAACCCTAGAGGTCAGAGGTTCAAACCCTAGAGGTTGATGGTTCACAAGAAATCCGAAAATACATATTTTTACCCATGCGATATGCGCATGAATCACGCACCAAGCCTTGTGTCTACACAAATTTGTTTTTTGCAAGTTTTTATTTAAGAGTTTTATTTATGGGAGGATTCCTTTTACGTTTAATTGTTTTACAAGAAACAAAAACTTGGTTTACAAGAAACCAAAAAACCCTAGAGGGTGGTTCAGTGGTGGTTCACAAGAAATCCGAAAATACATATTTTTACCCATGCGATATGCGCATGAATCACGCACCAAGCCTTGTGTCTACACAAATTTGTTTTTTGCAAGTTTTTATTTAAGAGTTTTATTTATGGGAGGATTCCTTTTACGCGTTTAATTGTTTTACAAGAAACAAAAAACTTGGTTTACAAGAAACCAAACCCTAGAGGTTCAGGTTGTGGTGGTTCACAAGAAATCCGAAAATACATATTTTTACCCATGCGATATGCGCATGAATCACGCACCAAGCCTTGTGTCTACACAAATTTGTTTTTTGCAAGTTTTTATTTAAGAGTTTTATTTATGGGAGGATTCCTTTTACGCGTTTAATTGTTTTACAAGAAACAAAAACTTGGTTTACAAGAAACCAAACCCTAGAGGTTCAGTGGTTCAGTGGTTCACAAGAAATCCGAAAATACATATTTTTACCCATGCGATATGCGCATGAATCACGCACCAAGCCTTGTGTCTACACAAATTTGTTTTTTGCAAGTTTTTATTTAAGAGTTTTATTTATGGGAGGATTCCTTTTACGCGTTTAATTGTTTTACAAGAAACAAAAACTTGGTTTACAAGAAACCAAACCCTAGAGGTTCTAGAGGTTGTGGTTCAGTGGTTCACAAGAAATCCGAAAATACATATTTTTACCCATGCGATATGCGCATGAATCACGCACCAAGCCTTGTGTCTACACAAATTTGTTTTTTGCAAGTTTTTATTTAAGAGTTTTATTTATGGGAGGATTCCTTTTACGCGTTTAATTGTTTTACAAGAAACAAAAACTTGGTTTACAAGAAACCAAAACCCTAGAGGTTCAGAGGTCTGTGGTCAGTGGTTCACAAGAAATCCGAAAATACATATTTTTACCCATGCGATATGCGCATGAATCACGCACCAAGCCTTGTGTCTACACAAATTTGTTTTTTGCAAGTTTTTATTTAAGAGTTTTATTTATGGGAGGATTCCTTTTACGCGTTTAATTGTTTTACAAGAAACAAAAACTTGGTTTACAAGAAACCAAACCCTAGAGGTTCAGGTTCTGTGGTTCACAAGAAATCCGAAAATACATATTTTTACCCATGCGATATGCGCATGAATCACGCACCAAGCCTTGTGTCTACACAAATTTGTTTTTTGCAAGTTTTTATTTAAGAGTTTTATTTATGGGAGGATTCCTTTTACGCGTTTAATTGTTTTACAAGAAACAAAAACTTGGTTTACAAGAAACCAAAACCCTAGAGGTAGAGGTTCAGTGGTTCAGTGGTTCACAAGAAATCCGAAAATACATATTTTTACCCATGCGATATGCGCATGAATCACGCACCAAGCCTTGTGTCTACACAAATTTGTTTTTTGCAAGTTTTTATTTAAGAGTTTTATTTATGGGAGGATTCCTTTTACGCGTTTAATTGTTTTACAAGAAACAAAAACTTGGTTTACAAGAAACCAAACCCTAGAGGTTGTGGTTCAGTGGTTCACAAGAAATCCGAAAATACATATTTTTACCCATGCGATATGCGCATGAATCACGCACCAAGCCTTGTGTCTACACAAATTTGTTTTTTGCAAGTTTTTATTTAAGAGTTTTATTTATGGGAGGATTCCTTTTACGCGTTTAATTGTTTTACAAGAAACAAAAACTTGGTTTACAAGAAACCAAACCCTAGAGGAGGTTCAGTGGTTCACAAGAAACCGAAAATACATATTTTTACCCATGCGATATGCGCATGAATCACGCACCAAGCCTTGTGTCTACACAAATTTGTTTTTTGCAAGTTTTTATTTAAGAGTTTTATTTATGGGAGGATTCCTTTTACGCGTTTAATTGTTTTACAAGAAACAAAAAACTTGATTTGCCACAAGAAATACGAAAATACATATTTTTACCCATGCGATATGCGCATGAATCACGCACCAAGCCTTGTGTCTACACAAATTTGTTTTTTGCAAGTTTTTATTTAAGAGTTTTATTTATGGGAGGATTCCTTTTACGCGTTTAATTGTTTTACAAGAAACAAAAACTTGGTTTACAAGAAACCAAACCCTAGAGGAGGTTGTGGTTCACAAGAAATCCGAAAATACATATTTTTACCCATGCGATATGCGCATGAATCACGCACCAAGCCTTGTGTCTACACAAATTTGTTTTTTGCAAGTTTTTATTTAAGAGTTTTATTTATGGGAGGATTCCTTTTACGCGTTTAATTGTTTTACAAGAAACAAAAACTTGGTTTACAAGAAACCAAACCCTAGAGGAGGTTCAGTGGTTCACAAGAAATCCGAAAATACATATTTTTACCCATGCGATATGCGCATGAATCACGCACCAAGCCTTGTGTCTACACAAATTTGTTTTTTGCAAGTTTTTATTTAAGAGTTTTATTTATGGGAGGATTCCTTTTACGCGTTTAATTGTTTTACAAGAAACAAAAAACTTGGTTTACAAGAAACCAAACCCTAGAGGTTCAGTGGTTCAGGGTTCACAAGAAATCCGAAAATACATATTTTTACCCATGCGATATGCGCATGAATCACGCACCAAGCCTTGTGTCTACACAAATTTGTTTTTTGCAAGTTTTTATTTAAGAGTTTTATTTATGGGAGGATTCCTTTTACGCGTTTAATTGTTTTACAAGAAACAAAAACTTGGTTTACAAGAAACCAAACCCTAGAGGTTCAGGTTCTGTGGTTCACAAGAAATCCGAAAATACATATTTTTACCCATGCGATATGCGCATGAATCACGCACCAAGCCTTGTGTCTACACAAATTTGTTTTTTGCAAGTTTTTATTTAAGAGTTTTATTTATGGGAGGATTCCTTTTACGCGTTTAATTGTTTTACAAGAAACAAAAACTTGGTTTACAAGAAACCAAACCCTAGAGGTTCAGGTTCAGTGGTTCACAAGAAATCCGAAAATACATATTTTTACCCATGCGATATGCGCATGAATCTCGCACCAAGCCTTGTGTCTACACAAATTTGTTTTTTGCAAGTTTTTATTTAAGAGTTTTATTTATGGGAGGATTCTTTTACGCGTTTAATTGTTTTACAAGAAACAAAAACTTGGTTTACAAGAAACCAAACCCTAGAGGTTCAGGTTCTGTGGTTCACAAGAAATCCGAAAATACATATTTTTACCCATGCGATATGCGCATGAATCACGCACCAAGCCTTGTGTCTACACAAATTTGTTTTTTGCAAGTTTTTATTTAAGAGTTTTATTTATGGGAGGATTCCTTTTACGCGTTTAATTGTTTTACAAGAAACAAAAACTTGGTTTACAAGAAACCAAACCCTAGAGAGGTTCAGTGGTTCAGTGGTTCACAAGAAATCCGAAAATACATATTTTTACCCATGCGATATGCGCATGAATCACGCACCAAGCCTTGTGTCTACACAAATTTGTTTTTTGCAAGTTTTTATTTAAGAGTTTTATTTATGGGAGGATTCCTTTTACGCGTTTAATTGTTTTACAAGAAACAAAAAACTTGGTTTACAAGAAACCAAACCCTAGAGGTTCAGTGGTTCAGTGGTTCACAAGAAACCGAAAATACATATTTTTACCCATGCGATATGCGCATGAATCACGCACCAAGCCTTGTGTCTACACAAATTTGTTTTTTGCAAGTTTTTATTTAAGAGTTTTATTTATGGGAGGATTCCTTTTACGCGTTTAATTGTTTTACAAGAAACAAAAACTTGGTTTACAAGAAACCAAACCCTAGAGGTCAGGGTCAGTGGTGGTTCACAAGAAATCCGAAAATACATATTTTTAGCTTAGCTGTCATCCACAATAAGAATGAAATCTAGGTGTTTTAAAACAACTAAATTGGTAATACTAAAGTACTTGCCTAATCTACTTGTATTTAACTAAATAAGGGAGAAATCCTGAGGTTAAGGGTTGGCACGCAACATCCCATTAAGCTTGTCCTCAAGCATCAAATTCTGGAAATTAATAGTGTTCATTGCATCTTAAGCTTCTTCCACCGGATGATCCTTTGTTGAACATGATTTTCTTGAACATTTTCCGTTCCAAAATTTTAGCTGGTTCCCACTTATCATAATCCACGATAATTGGTAGATTAGTATCCACAACAGCTGAAGAACCAAGTTGCAGTTTCAGTTGTGAAACATGAAACACTGGATGAATACGACTGGAAGTAGGTAAGTCCAACCTATAAGCCACTGCACCAATTCTTTCAAGGATACGAAAAGGGCCGTAAAACTTAGGAGAAAGCTTAGAATAAGCCTGATTTGCAACTGTGTTTTGCCTATAAGGCTGCAGTCTAAGAAAAACCAAATCATTGACTGCAAAAGTTCTCTCAGTACGATGTGTATCAGCATAATTCTTCATTCTTAATTGAGAAGCTTGCAAATGGGACTTCAAAAGCTTTAAAGTATGATCCCTAGCTCGTAATGTAGAATCAACAGCATTGACAGATGTAGAACCTGGTAAGTAAGAGGATACTGTTGGAGGCGAACGACTATAGACTGCTTGATATGGAGTCATCTGAATTGCTGAATGAAAACTTGTGTTATACCACCATTCCGCCCATGATAACCATCTTGACCATTCACTAGGTTTTGTTCCAGCAAAACATCAGTAAATAACATTCTAAAGTTCTATTAGTAACTTCAGTTTGTCCATCGATTGTGGATGATATGCTGAACTTCTACATAACTTTGTATCTGTAAAAGAAAAATATGCTTCCCAAAAAAATTGCTCATGAAGATGGGATCACGGTCACTTATAATAGTTCGTGGCATGCCATGCAAACGTACTATTTCCAGACAAAAATGTCAGCAATAGAGCTGGCAGAATAAGGATGAGAGAGTGCAATAAAATGGCCATATTTAGATAATCTATCTACGACCACGAGAATAGAGTTTTGCGATGTGAAAGTGGAAACCCATCGATGAAATCCATCGATATATCTAACCAAATATCAGCGGTATAGGTAGAGGACTCAATAATCCCGGAGGGGCTACGGTTTTTTATTACGCCGACAAATATCACAGGTGAGAAATGAAGGTTTTAACCGGGCAGAGTTTTCATACCTTTCCAATAAAAAGCGTGGTTGTAAACGCTATAGGTGCGTAAGAATCCAACATGACCACCAATGGGATTAGAATGAAACTCTTCAAGAAGTTTAATGCACTGTGTGGAAGAAGATGGCACCACTATACGACCTTTATAACGTAAAACTCCATCAGCATAAGAAAATTGGGTTTACAAGTATCATTGGCACGAATGCTGAATAAGAAGACCCAATTCAGTATCATCATGGCATTCCTTAATAATGTCGGTAAGACCAGAGAGAAAATAGGCGCAGAGAGAAGTAAAAGAACCATGAATCCAGAAAGTGCATCAATTGCCAATATTTTCTTTGCCTTTACGAAAAATAATCTCATAGTCGTACCCCAATAATTTAGATAACCACTTTGTTGTTCCATAGAAGATAAAAATTATCCAAAATACTTTAAACTCTATGATCCATTATAAATTTTGAAATGCCTCCCTAGTAAATATGGACGCCATTTTTGAACCGAGAAACCACAGCCCGAGCATTTCCTTATCATATATAGAGAGATTCAAATTTTTACCGGATAAAGGTTCTTTGTAATATGCAATTGGTCTATTTGATTGCATTAAAACAACACCTAATCCATTCCCCCGAAGCATCACATTCCAATACAAATTCCTTTGTGAAATCCGGAAGTATTAAACCGGTGTTGAAGATAAAGCTTGTTGGAGTTGTTTGAAAGTCGTCATGATTTATTTCGGTCAAACAAAAGCATCTTTCTTGAGTAGCTGAGTTAATGGTGCACTTATTTTTCCAAAATCCTTAACAATTTTCCGATAATAACTAGCTAAACCCAAAAAGCCACGTAATGCCTTAATCGTATTAGAATTGGCCATGACAAAATACATTGTATTTTTCATTCTCTCTTTTGAAACTCCGCCGATGAAATAACATGACCAAGATAGCCAATAGAACTTTGAGAAAATGCACACTTTGAATCCTTAACAAACAATTTATTAGTGCGTATAATGTCAAACACTAAAGATAAGTGCTGATATGATCCTCAAGAGTGTCACTATAAATTAAAATATCATCAAAGAAAAACAAGCACGAACCCTCGTAAATAAGGCCCTGAAAATATGATGCATGAAGCTGCGAAAAGTGGCGGTGCGTTTGAAAGACCAAAAGGCATGACAAGAAATTCGTAGTGACCATCATGAGTTCTAAAAGCCGTCTTTGGAATGTCAGCGCATGCACTCTAAGTTGGTGATAACCAAAACGAAAATCCAGTTTAGAAAAAATGGTTTTTCCATGTAATTCATCCAACAATTCATCCACCATTGAATGGGAAATCTATCTTTAACGTTGACTTGTTTAAAGCTCGATAATCCACACACATCCTCCAACAACCATCTTTTTTAAGAACCATTAAAATGGGAGAAGAGTAGGGACTAGAGCTTGGTCTAATGAAACCAATTTGGAATCTTGAAAATATCTTCATATTCAGACAATAGTTGTTGAATCTCAGGCAGCACAACTGAAGTTGGATCCTTAGAAAGTGTGGCCATATGCAGGTGGGGAGAAATGACTATATCCTTAGAAAGTGTGGCCATCCTGCTGAATCTTCCCATGACAGGAAACCTTAACATCAAGCTGTCAGATGATGAAGAAAAAATGCGTATTTCCCGGTTGCGAAGTCGAAAGGGTTTGTTAGGAAAGAGAATGAGATGAAGTGTTTCTATATGGTTTCCCGATGGGCTGGCACCGGATCAAAAGAATAGTACACTCCATGTCGCGGCATTCTTGGCTCTTTGGTTGTCCCGGGATGTTTTCGATGATGGCTCTGGTAAAAAGGAGATAAGGCCGGAACTCATCAATTTTGCTATAAGATTGGCGAAAGGAGTCGCTCTCCCCATTGGTGGCTTGTTTCTCGGTTATCTATACACGTACTTGGATCATTTGGCTATGGACATGTGCGCTTCAAATGGTTACATGAAAGTGGACTCGTATGTTCACGTTGCTTTTCTCCAGGCGTGGCTATGGGAGCATTTTGAAAAATACGCTCCTAAACCGTTGGATTCACCCCTGCACCTTGGGGTGGCTCGAGAATACTTCGCTGGGTCGAATAGGCGTCCAAGAGCCGGCTCAAACCTCGCCGATTTCCTGATAATTCAGTGCGCTGTTAATTTTCGTCCATGGGCCCCAAAGTGTACATCCATAGTCCGATGTTAATACTTTTGCTTCGCTCCAAACATGTCTTTGCTTTCGAAGAAAGAGAACCCAGGCGCCGGCGAAGTTGTATTCATTCGAGTTATACGTCCGGTTATATATCGTCTTTCTTCCGAGGATCGTGTTAGGCGGTCTCCTACAATATCGATCGGGCAGCTCGGCATATGGGTTTCGACCAAGGGATCCCTCTCGTTCGTCAGCTGGTAACTCCAGAGGAATCACTTCCGGATGTTCTCGATGCTAGTGTTCTTGTGCCGGGAAAACGTCTCCCTTTCGGAACGAAATCCTTCGACTACTTCCAAGTACAACACGTTCTGGAAGAATAAATTCCTTGTCATCCAGGAATTTGTGATGCTCGTAGTGGAAAACACCCGTGGTAGGCCCTCTGCCGCGATTTTAGCAAAGCATCCGTTGTTCAGGGATACTTCTTTAGCAAAAATAAAATCTGTCGGTCCGGACGCGGACAGTCCCCAAGCGAAGGAGCGAAGGTCTAAAAATCGTGCAGGCGGTTTCCAGTCAGGTTCCGCAGCTCTACCGAATTTTAGTTCTTTCAATATGCGGGTACGTATGATTTTCCTCTTGACTTTAGTTATATCGTGCATATCCTTGTTTTCCTTTCTGAGTATCCGCCTTTGCATCTCGTCCAGGGTCTCGGAAGTGTGAATGCCTTTACCAAGCTTTGAGTTATCGAAAACGACCCTTCCCGAGATGAAGGGTGGCGGTGCTGAGCTTGTCCACGGCGATGGAGAACCCAAGAAGGATGGAAGCTCAGAGTTCATAGATGGCGAGAGTAGTTCTTCCGATAGTAGTCGCCGAATCTTCCTCCGACTCGGTCCGAAAGCGAATCAGCTGAGTCTCTCCATTTTCTTCTTCTTCCTTCTTCCTTTTTTTTGAAGAGTGTCTAAGCCGTGATATCACGTGAGCTGGCTTCTGCCTCAAGATGAACTTGAGACTGTCGCTGAGACATGGCCTGCCTGCACCGTGTCACCCAAACTTTGTGGCTTTGAAACGAGGTCGATCAAGATGGAAAGCATCAGACCTATAACGGGATTTCTCATGTGAATGTTGCGCAATTGTTTGTTCAAAATCCTTGCCGACATCGATGCAGTGCAGCGCCACCTTGTTCCTCCATACCTGGTTCCTTATCCGTCACGTGTTGATTTGGGGATTTAGCGTACGGTAAACATAGCGTTATACACCAAGATATGGGGAAATCTATGGTCATATTGCCCCAACCAAAGAAAATTACTAGCCGATACAGCTGGTCAAGCGTGGAGGAAGCCTTGTCTTGATGGACGACATGCGAACGTGATCGGGTCACACGGTTTCGAGGATGTAATCTCAAGAGTGGAAGTTCCATCGATATGTGCATAAAGTTCGAGTTCAATGCCTTTGGTTAGCTGTGGCCTCTCTCGAGGTTGAAAAGCTGCTGGTCAAATAAGTGAAAGGTCCTTCCGTAGACATGGTGGAAGAAGCAGAAAGCTGAATTCAAAAAATTATACATGAAGGTGAAGTTAAAGGCTGCAGCACAGGGAGGCCTTTTCTAAAAGGAGCAAGCCGCTTTTGAAAACTTTCCTTGAATACATTTCTGTCTTTTCAACTTCTTATTTTTATTTTTTTTTTTTCGAAAGGCAAACGGAACGCCGGCTTATGGTTTTGATTTTCTGGATTTTTGGGTTGATAGACAAGTGTTACCTATGAGGGTTTTCCGGATTATTATTTTGGATGATGAACTGTTTAGGATGATGCCGTTTTGGTTATGATTGTAAGTAACACAAACATCCCACTAAGATATGGAAACATGAACGTTGGGTGTCGGTAGATGACATGGGATGAAGCATAACATGGCTATCGGTTTTATCATTCCGGTGAAAACTTGAAATAGTAAACCATGTATTTTTTTCAGGCAAAACTTAATTACTCGGTTTTGGATGCGCTGCTTGAGTCCAGGTGCAAGTATGACTTTCGTAGAGCACCGCGATTGTGGAAAGTCACCATTCGTCCCTGAGTCACTTGATGATCGAGTCGTCGATCCACGAAGCGGATCATTTTGCTTTTAATCTCGGGGAAGTCCCAGGTCGCCCCGTTGTGACGTCAAGACTGGTTGGATCGTTCAACTTTTAAACTCCCTAGGCAGTCCCCAGTCATCCCTTGCCGTGTCAAGACCGATAATCGGGTTGTTCGTAATCGAGTCGCCGATCCATGAGAGGATCGTCTCGCTTCTACCGTCTTGATGTCCGGTTGAAGTATGAAATCGATGGTCGAGAATTGACATTATAACCGAAATATCAATCTCCCATCGTGGTCGCCAATTTTTTGTGGGTGAAAATGGTTTCTGCTGATTTCAGTAATTTCGATGTGTGGGTGAGAAACAGATTTAAACCCTAAACAATGTACTGCAAGGGAGTACTTTAGATTCGAGAGATCAATATGTACAAGTCTTGCCTAAACCGAGAAATGGCCGTTCCGGACTTGCTTCGGTCACAAAGTGGGGGAGAATGGGTTGGTTTTGGGGAGGGAAGCAAGGAAAGTGATGAGACCAGAATAGTTGATTCTGGAAGAGTAGTTGTGTTACTGTGACTTGTATCAGAAAAGTGGGAAGGCTAACAAATGGTAAGCTAGCAAGTATTTTCTGAGTGTTGTATATTCCCGAATGAACTTGTCGTTCGGTGGAAATAAGTATGACCTATTTATACAAGTCGAAGTGAAACGTACTCTGGTCTCATTAATTAATGGAAAAATGGGTGAATAAATGGGAGGTGGTGGTAACGTTAACGCATGGAATTGATGTTCCATAAAACCGTTAACGCATGGAATTGATGTTCCATAAAAAGAACGTTTCACCATTAACTCCCTGTATTAACTAACCGCCTCATCCTTATAACACTTCCTTATGACGGCGTAGTGTACGCGCGCGCCGTAAACCCGCTAAACCAATACCCAAAGAGGATCCCCAGCTTTGTGATATGTGTTGATGTCTCGAATGTTTTTGTGGAAAACATGTAGCATGTTGTTGTTGCTCGGAAAGTCGCACCGGGAGACTTGCTAGCTTGGTGACTCTTCGACGGTCGAGATTTTGCATCTCAAGAGGAAAGATAGCCATTGATCGTTGCACGCTTTCGCTTTGGTAGCCGCGTAGGGAAGGCCGCATGGTGGAGCGGTTAGGTTGGCATGCCATTGGCATGGCATGGTTTGGCGTGGACAAACTTAGGTTTTCGAGCCAAAGGTTACCATGCATCGTCCGGTAACCTTGGATGGCTAGGATTTTCTCCTTGGATTGAAGGGGGACCGTTGATCGTCGCGCGCCTTTTTTATTGGTAGCCGCGTAGGGAAGGCCAGCATGTTGGCGCGACTAGGTTGGCATGCCGTTGGCATGGCATGGTTTGGCATGGCCAAACTTAGGTTTTCGGGCCAAAGGTTACCATGCATCGTCTGCAACCTAGGATGGCTAGGATTTGCTCTCTGGATCGAAGGGGGACCGCCGATCATCGCACGCCTTCGTTTTGGTACCCGCGTAGGGAAGGCCAAGACATGGTGGCGCGGTCTAGGTTGGCATGCCGTTGGCATGATTTGACGTGGCCAAACTTAGGTTTTCGGGCCAAAGGTTACCATGCGCCGCTCTCGTTAACCTCGGATGGCTAGGATTTGCTCATGGGATTGAAGGTAGACCATTGATCGTCGCACGCCTTCGTTTGGTAGCCGTGTAGGAAGGCAAGCATGGTGGAGCCAGCTAGGTGCGTTTGGCATGGTGGGGCCAAGGGCTTAGCTTGCCGCTGGCACATGGTGCGGCTAGCGCCAAGGCAAGGCATGGTTTGGCTTGGCATGGTGGGGCCAAGGGTTTGGTGTGAATGGCTTGGCATGGCGGGGCCAAGGGCTTGGCATGCTATGGGTGCATGGTGCTGGCTTAATATGGCTAGGGCCAAGGCAAGGTGCGGTTTGGCTTGGCATGGTGTGGCCAAGGGTTTGGCATGCCGTTGGCACATGGCACGGCTAGCATGGCTAGGGCCAAGGCAAGGTGCAGTTTGGCTTGACATGGCGGGGCCGAGGGTTTGGCGTGAATGGATTGGCATGGCGGGGCCGAGGGCTTGGCATGCCATGGGCGCATGGTGCGGCTAGAATGGCTAGGGCCAAGGCAAGGTGCAGCTTTGGCTTGGTATGGTCCAAGGGTTTGGAATGCCGTTGGCACATGGCGCGGCTTAGCATGTCTAGAGACAAGGCAAGGTTCTGGTTTGGCTTGGCATGGTGGGGCCAAGGGTTTGGCATGTCGTTGGCACATGGCGCGGCTTAGCATGGCTAGGGCCAAGGCAAGGTGCGGTTTGGATTGGCATGTGGGCCAAGTGTAGGATCAAATATCGCAACACCAACATCCTTGCGAAATCCATAAACAACACATTGCGAAGATATCGCAGATGGAAAATAAAAATGACGCAACAAATGACGTACAACTCGAACACGAGAAAGATGTGAAGATCTAGCGAGATTAAGGAGTGTTGCGATATTTAACATTTATATCCTCGCGAGAATGTCGCAAGGCATCCCTCGAAAATAAAGGACATACTTTAGCTCGTCATCCACTATGTAATGTCCTATATAAAGGGCCGAATAGAGCTTAAGAGAAGGGAGATCTTTTTGAGTGTTGGGTAAGTCATTAAGAGAGAGAAAGTTTAGAGCGGTTGTTAATTCTTTAGCTTATTTCCTTTTCATCTTGTAACATTTGTGAGTTTAATCAATAAAGACTATAATTGTTCATCTTAAAAGGATTTGATTGTGTGAATTCTTGTGAGGGTTGTAGTGTGGGATTTCCGCCACTACACCAAGGGTTTGGTAGGTGCGGTTAGCATGGTTGGCATGCCTTGTCGCGGTAGGTATGGATGGCATGGTTTGTCATTGGCACAGGGGTGCGGCTAGCATGGTTGGCATGCCTTGGCGCGTGTAGGTGTGGTTGGGTACGTGCTTAGCTATTGGCACAGCTTGCCATTGGCACAAAGGTATGGCTAGCATGGTTGGCATGCCTTGACGCGGCGGGTGTGGCTGGCACGGTTTTCCATTGGCACAAGGTTGAGGCTAGCATGGTTGGCATGCCTTGGCGCGGTGGGTGTGGTTGGCACGGTTTGCCATTGGCACAAGGGTGCGGCTAGCATGGTTGGCATGCCTTGCGCGGTGGGTGTGGCTGGCACGATTTTCCATTGGCACAAGGGTGCGGCTAGCATGGTTGGCATGCCTTGGGACGGTGGGTGTGGCTGGCACGATTTTCTATTGGCACAAGGGTGCGGCTAGCATGGTTGGCATGCCTTGGCGCAGGTGGCGTGGGAATTAGGGTTTTGGCCTATCGAAACCCTAATTAGTAATTAAATAGAAAAAAGGTACCCTGGTAATTTTCTCGCAGACATATCAAAGGGTTCAATAAATGCGTTCAAGTCCTGTGACGCATCTGTTCGGCTATGGTTTTACGATTTTAACCCTAAGCTAAATAACCACCATCAACACCTAGATGTTAGTCAATGTTAGAAGAAAACTGTTTTCATAATCTCTTCATTTCTCCTTAATAACTTCCCCTAGATTTAAGGGCACGTTTCCCATTCTTTTGCAATAACTTCTTCTCGAATCATGGGACGGTTTTATCATTCTTGGTGCTATAAAAGGGAGAGAGAATGTCACTTTTGACATAAATTACAATTACGATGCATAGCATTACGAGAAATAAAGAATAAAGCGTAAAGTAAAGTGCTGAAATGTAAATGAGACAAGGATTTACGTGGTTCAGCACCGAGGCCTACATCCACGGGGTATTGAGTTTCACTATGTATTGATAGGTTACATAAATAGTCGAATGACTTTAAGTGTGTTACGATGCTTGGGGAAATAGAATTCATACCTACTCTTTCTATTTATCTTTCCTATGTTCTTCCCTAGTTACTTAGAAACTGGTCGACCCCTTCTCTCTTAGTGGAGAGGGGTATTTATAGGGAAGATATGTGGGGTCTACCGTCAGAGGCCGTTTGAACCTTATCTTCTTGTTCTCTGTGCTGATCCCGCTGGTGTCTTCGCTCTGGACCGATGCCCCCAGCGGATATAGCTATACTCGATGACGATGGGTCGATGCTTTCTCTTCCATAGATTAGTTGACACATACCCTATGGTTAGAGTGTTTAATGCGGGTGGTTGGGTCGCCTGCATGCGACAGTCAGCTGTCTGCGGCTCCCATCCCATCCATGTAAGTCAGCCTTTCCCCCACCGTTGATTCTTAGATCCCTCTCGGGATAAGGTAAATCCGATCTTCGGATATGTTCCAATGCTTCGCAGTGGCTCACTCCTTTAGTGCTCCTCGGATCTTAACCGTCAGATCATCTCGAAGATGTATATATGGTGGATGCCCCTTGGGTGTTTGATGCGTGTCATCATGTCTCGATGTCTTGGATTATAAGCCTTCCACGTGTGATCCCTTGGGCACGTGGCGAGTGATGAATTATGTGTATACAATTATTTGGTGTAAAAACGAGCCGGTTCACTCTCCAGCATCATCATAAATAGATGGTTTTATATTATGTGGCACACTTACACAACATGCATTTTATATGCTGTGTAATTAGGAGGATAATAGAAACTCAAACTTTGCCATCTTTGGGAAGAGAAAAGAGTAGTAACAAGGAGTGAATATCGTGTAAAAACTCAAATCTCAATGTCTTCTTTGCATTAGCAAGCTTTAGAAGTAATCACAATATGGGACCTTTATACAGTGACAGAGACAGAATTTTACTCAAGTAGAGGAAAATTCATACAGTAAAAGTTAAGCCATAACGGTAGTTCGGCGACCCAAATTTTTTTTTTTTAGTGTGAAGATCAAGCTACGAAATACTCTAATTCAATTAGAGATAGTAATCTTCATTATTTTTCATATTTATGTCATCTATTTTAATGTTTTTCGTACCATTATTTTCCAACATGCAATAGAAATTCAGAAATCTAGCATTTATTCTAATGTTTTTGATAACAACGAAATTGTAAACCTTTTATACTATATTTGCTAGTTTTAATTTAATTCCTTTTCCTATTAAAATAAATAAATCTATTTGATGTATTTTTAATTGTTAAGTTTATAATTTTGCCCTCATTAAGTATACTTTTGGTTTTATCATACATATTTTCCCCCACAGGACATGGAATTTACAAAAAAAACTACGCTTATTGTAATTAAATTTCAAAAGCAAGCGGGGTCGGCAAACCCCACTTGTCACTGTTTCCCTTCGTCCCTGCAAATAGTAAAAAAGTTTTATCCAATATTAGTATCAATAAGCATGCACCCCGATATCTTGGAAATGAGTAAAGAACATGCCTCGAATGTCTTGCAATAACTTGCGTAAATCCTAAAACCTATGCTTCATTAGGATTGTGTTCATTCCGGATACGCACTAGATTTTCTGTTTTATTACAGTTTACAGTGTTGTTACACTATGTAATTATAACTGTCTTTGTCTGACTGTCTATGAGTTGTCACTTATGCTTATTTGTCATGTATTGATTGGTGATGTCTGTATGTTACGGATTGGTTTGTCTTTGATAAGTAATATAATTGATCATAATAAATTTCACCTGTAACAATCAATTCCATCAATGAATTGTGAAGTTTTTACTATGGTATGATCAGGAGGGAAAATGATCCCTACTTACGTTGTTCTCCGCCATCAATGGTGTTTCTTTGATTTTTTATTTTTTTTACTGTCATTTCTTTCTTTCTTCTTTACTAAATCTTGTTTTCATGGCGAACATTTTGTATGCATGAAGAATTTCTCATATTTTACTAACTCTGAAGTATAAACTCAAATATGATAATTTTCTTACGTGGAAGATCCTAATTCTTCCATTAATGATGGGATACAAAGTTTATGATTTCTTGGATGGATCGCTTCCTTGTCCTGTTAAATTTTTTACTGAAGAAAATTTGTTCCAAAGGTGTAGTAAATCCATATAATCATAAATCTTGGCGTGAGATAACATGCTTATTTTATGGATTCAATGAATAATTTTTAATTCAGTACTTTCCTATGTTGTTGGACCTGATTCTACTAGAGAACTTTGGTTACATATTGAGTCAAGATTTTCTCGTACATCAATAACTCATTCTATACAATTAAGCAGTAAACTACAATCTTTAAATCTTGGATATACTATGACAACTTTCTTAGGGGAAGTCAAGAAATTGTCAAATCAATTTTCTGCTTCTGTATCTAGAATCTCAGATGATGAGCTTGTAGTTTTGATTTTAAATGGAGTTGGTGAAGAATATAACGTTTTTAGTACTTCAATTCGCATATGAAATCCATCAGTTTCATTTCATTAAGGGAAGAAATTTTGGTGAATGAAATATAAAAATTCCTCTTATTAGAAGATAATAGCAAGGCATTCGCATCTATTCAATCTCAACGAGCTTTACTTCCCAATAAAGATCTTCTAATTCTTCTGGATTTTCTCCTCATACTCCAAACTTCAGGAATCGTGGTAGAGGTAATATGTATTATACTCATTCTTTTAGAAATAACTATCAATTACCTGCTAGAGTTTCTATATCAATTCATTTTCCAATTACTTCGGTACCTTCACCAAAGTATCATACTTCTTCGTTAGACTCAGTTTTTGTCATATTTACAATCAGGAAGGTAATACTGCTCTAGCTTGTAAACATAGACTTAACTTTGTGTATTAAAATATAAATACACCCCAAAATTTGAGTGCAATGTTGTCCACTGCCAGTATTTTAGGAGAAAATCCATGGTATCCAGATTCAGGTGCTAATAATCATGTTCACTCTGATGAGGTTTAACTGCAACTTATTTCCACTTATGATGGTTCTTAAGAAATACAAACAACCATTAGTGAAGGTGTGAAAATAACTTACAAAGATTCTTATATTAAAAATACTTTTAATTGTATAATTATGTTTTTCTAGTATCACAAGCTTCAAACAATCATATATATTCATACATTTACAAGAAATAAAAATTGTTCGATCACCTTGACTGTTATGTTTTATGTGTAAGGATATCTCATCTGGGAGAGTAACTTTTGGAATCCCTCAATAAAATGGTCTATATCCTTTACATTTTCTCAATGCATCCAACAACCAAGCTTCTGGTTTCATGTCCCACATCCCTAAACAAAATGAGGTTGCTGAGTCAAAACACATACTTCCAGCGGATGTAAGGAGAAAATACCTAATTCAGTATAATCTTGGTGACTCTTAATGGGTTGAATCTTTCCAGGCAGCTAATTGCAATTCAATTAACTATCTATTTCTTTCAAACCTCCATTTGATGTTATTTTTTACAAATAACCTAATTTTTTCTTCTTTAAATATTTTGGATTCCTTTGTTATCCTTGGTTGAGACCATACACTAAACATAAGCTTGAACCAAGGAGTGTACAATTTACTTCATTGGCGACAGTCCTCAACACAAGGGTTATAGGTGCTTGAATCGTGTTTTAGGCATATTATTCATTTCCAGACATGTTATCTTTGATGAAAATGTTTTTCCAAAGAGGACTGCTACTTTGTGTGTATCTCTTATTTCGTTACACTATCTATTAGTTATACTTCACCTCATACTACTTCAGATGCAAAATTTATTGTCTCAGAAGATATTACAAATGCATTTGTTTCTCCATATGACTAAACTATTATTACTTTTGACACTCTCTCTGCACCTTCTACCTCTAATACTACTACTGACATTACTTTTACTTCAATTGCACCTTCATCTACAACTTCTTTTGATTTCCATTTCCAATTCAGAAAGATCATGCAATGGTCATCATGGGCAAAGTTGGTACATTTAAAAAGAATGTATTCTCTAATTGAAATGCATTATCTTCTCAAATGCATTCTATCTTACTCCTCGTATGATACAAACTTGTTTCACTCAAACAAACAAATGTCCAAGATTTAAAGTTGCTTTAGTAGAAGAACATAATGCATTAATAGATTCCAGTGCTTGGTATCTAGTTGATTCAGATCCTTCCCATAATTTGGAGGGTTGTACATGGGTCTTCAGGATTAAACAAAATCCAGATGGTTTTGTAGAGGGGTATAAAGCAAGATTAGTAGCCAAAGGTTTTCATGAACAAGCTGGTTTAGATTATTATGAGGCATTTAGCCGCTTTTAAGCAAACTACAATTTGGATAATTACCTCTTTAATTGTTCGTTTTGATTAGCCTATCATTTAGCTTGATATGAGTAATGCCTTCTTACATGATGACTTGCTTCTTGAGAATTTTTATATGACTCAACTACTATGTGTCGTGGATCCATACCATCCCAACAAGTTGTGAAAGCTTCATATATATGGCTTGAAGTCGGCCCCAATGCGATCATGGTATGAGATGTTAACCAATGTTCTTCCTTCTTGAAATTTCACTATGTCCGATGTCGAAAACTCTCTTTTTGTTCGAAAATTGGTTCTAGATTAACACTTATACTTGTGTATGTTTATGACATCATTATCACTGGTAACAAAAATCTTATTGTTCTGAACTTACTACCACTTTGAGCTATCGTTTTCCAATCTAGGATTTAAGAAGTTCGCACTTTTTTTATGTGTCTGGAGGTCAAGATAAATGCTTATCGGTTATTTCTTTCCCAAACCAAGTATGCACTTGGTTTGTTGCAGAAATTTGATATGACTGGTGCTAAGGTTTTCTCCTCTCATGATACCTTGAGTTGCAAACTCTATGCTTCTGATGGTGAACTACTTTCCAATCCAACTATGTATAGGTCACTAGTGGGTGTACTCCAATTTTTGACACAGAAAAGAGATGAAATTGATATGAAGTCGAACAAGTTTTTCAGTATACACGGTCTCCACAACTATACACTTTGTAGCCACTAAAAGAATTATGAGATATATCAAAAGGATACTTGAGTATGATACTGTTTTCAACAATGGATTGTTGGTTGTCGATGTCTTTAGTGATGCAGATTGGGAAGATGAACCTGATACTATGAAAGGTACATGTGGATATAATATTTTTTTTATCCAATCCAATCTCTTGGTTTAGCAAGAAACAAGGCACAATGGCTAGGAGCTCCACCAAGCTCGAATATAGAAGCCTCAGCTATTCTCGCTCTGAACTAATATGAGTCCTGACATCTTTTCTAATTTTTTTCTCCTTATACCTCTAATACAAAAATGTGATAACAATAAGTTGCCATCTCTTTATTTTATAATCATGTGTTTCAGTAATCGGATGAAATATTTAGTTGTTAATTATAAATTTTTTAGGATGCTTGTGCAATCCAAGAATTTAAATGTTCACTATATCTTTACTTTGGATCAAGTGGTGTACATTAATATAAGATTAGCTGATCCGGTATTTGGTTATCTACGTCTGGGCACCTCAACTTAAGGGGGGATAATATCACTCACTCATAGTTTATGTTTCACATAGCTTACACTCGTAGTTACACGTTGTAATCAGAATCGTCTTTCTCCAACTATCTATCAATGGTACTCATACTTACCTTTCCAAAGATCGAGTAGTCCTATCCGTACGCTATGTATTGGTCCTGTCTCGTATATGATAATATATATTGTTTTGTGTTTTGTTTCTTCCGTATGTAAGAAAATTAACCATAATTAATTTCACCTATAACAATTCCATTGGTGAAGTGTAAAGTTTCAATTAGTTTGGGATATGCTGCAGAACCGATCTTGATTTGTGTTGAGAACCTTGGTAGAACCGGTGCTTACCTATTTTGGGATACATGGTAGAACTGATCCTAGGTATTGTTGGGAGTCATGGTAGAACCAATATTTACCTAGCTATACTGGGAGTCTTGGTATAACTAATCATAGTTATTGTTGGGAGTCATGGTAGAACTTATCCCTACCTATAGTTGGAGACTTGGTAGAACCGATCTTAACCTATGTTAGGAGTCATGGTAGAACCAGTCCCAAAAAAAAAACCGATACTTCATATTCACATATTACTTTACTGTTCTGTGTGACTTTGGAATTAGGGTTTGCTAATTAGGAAAGTTTCATATGTCGACATAATTTGAACATGAATACAAATCTTATCTTTTATTGTCCAAAGATATTCCTTGATACTCAAGGTGACCCCAATCTGAAATATTGAGAATCTTTTACTTAAGAGTTTTCGATTTTATGCTTTTGATTTTCCAGCAAATCAAAACATAACTCTTGGAAAGTTATATTAGTTAAGTGCTAAACTAATATTAGATATTTTCTAATGAGAGATTTCGGAATTACAGGTTGGATATTAGTTGGAAACAGGAAAAATGAAATTAGGTACTTATTGCATATCTTGAGAATATTTTCAGTTTTGGAATTTCCTTGTTTTCCAAACAACCTTGGTCTATAAATTGTCGACTTCTATGCTTTCGCAAACTATCCTAAGATCCATGCAAACTTCATTCGGGTTGTTTTTGGTGGAGTCGTCTCATCCGGGAGAGGAAAGTACCAAAATTAGGAAAAATATCTTACGACCTCTCGTTTAAAGACTTATGTGGGATCAAAAATCTCTATGAGTACCTTTGTTGGGAAACTAGATAATTGCATTGTTATTTTAGTTTTCGATTATTGATTTGATTGGCTAATGGTTTTTGAAATTGATTACACCTAGTTTGATTGTTCTTGAGAGCCTTCTCTTCTGACATAAGGGTCACTCAAACTAGAACAAAGTATTGATGGGATCTTTAGAATTGTTTTTAGATATAAAGATATTTTGTGATTATTCATTGTTAAGATACTCTGTTCTGTACGTGATTGATCATAAGAGGATTCAAGTATTTGTAGTGTAGGTTATTTAAGAAGGCAATTGAAGATTTGAAGACAACCAGATTTTTTTAATTTGTTTTTTTATCTCGTGATTTATGCACACATCTTGATCGACTGTGATCTGAATTAGATTATATTTATCTAATCATAAAGTTTTTTAGATCGGCAACTATCATTTGGTGGTATTTTTCAATATCCGAATTTGATAGTTGTGAATCTAAATCTAAGTTACTAATTCAGATTGATCTTACCCAAAAAAGGATTTTATTAAATTAAACAAAGGAGCCTTTGTCATAACTCGACGAATCTTTTTCTTGAAAGATTATTGGAGTAGATAACAAACAACTTTGTTCCTTTTTTTGGAAGACGATCAAAAATAGTTGACTCGCTTAAGAATTTACGTACTGTAAAGCAAATCAAGGTTGATTTTCGGTCTTAGGATTCACGTGTGTGTCCGGTAGGTCGTAGACGCAGGGACACTGAAGGAACTAAGTAACTAGGAGTAGTTTACTTGGTCTTAACTATACGAAGTTGGAATTGTACTTTGTGTAGCGGCTCATATTGTCTCGACTTTGTCCATAGACGATCACACTTGGTATCAGACTTATAGATTGAAACAAAAATATTGTGGGTATTTGGGTGCCCTCGTCTTTTCATAAAGTAACAAGATTTAACTGAGAAGTTACCTGACCCTATCCATTAAAGTTGATTTTTCTACTCATCGCATAAATGAATTTCCTCAAGGCTAGGGAGAAGATAGTCGAGCTCCTGAATTTGCACATCTGTTAAGATCATGAAAAAGCTAAAATGCTATGCTCTATATATTCCCGACTCGTAGTTTTTGTTTTGTTTTATGTGTCCTTAATGAACAGAAATGAAGTGTTTTCTCGTTTTATTTTTCTCTTTTATGACGAAAGATAACATGAGATATTTGGTCCTTCTAATTCGTTCACGTCTCTCTTGTCATGCTAAATGAAAAATTTCATCAATTAAATAAAAAATAATGTCTTAAACAGAAGAATACATGCACAAAATAAACATATCGTTGACAATTAAATGCCAAATGTATTTTAGCAAAGGCGCATACACATCGTGGAGACCATCACCAACAGAAGTTGAGAAATTTGAATTCGAGAATCGATGCCAACTTCTTATTCAAGTCTATGAATACGCTCCTTTCGTGTACCATTTCATCATCGAGGGTGGAATCATCTTTCCAAGCAACGGCTCCTACTCAAAGAGTATTGTCATAAAGAATTAACCTCCAACCTTGACTAATTTTACTAATCTCTCATGATAATTTGCATAATTTGACTTGTCAGGTACGACAAATGCATAATCATATGATCCCTCGCTCTTTGATCGAATAAGCAAATAAATGTAAGAAAGTTAATCAAACTAATATATCGAAAAGAAGATATATAAAAACATTGTTGAGGTGTATGTATGTGTATGTACTTACTTCTTCAAGCAGTTTATCAAGAACCGTAAGGCCTACGACTCGATAAACTCCACCTTATGTTCCACTCCAGCCTTTTTGAAGAATGGTAATCCTATCTCAAAAGATTGCTCAGTTAGGATCGATGGCTATTACTCGTGGAGTAGATTGTGCATTATCATCAATATGTGATTCAAGATGATATATATGGCATATATGCATACACAACATGCAGTCTATAAACCATGTAATTAGAAAGATAATGTGCAAAATAGTTAGAAACACAAACTTTGCCATCTTCGGGAAGAGAAAGAGCAGTAACAAGGAGTGAATATCCCGTGAAAACTCCAATCTCAATTGTCTTTTTTGCATCAACAAGCTTTAGAAGCAATGACATTATGGGACCTTCCTCTGCTGCACAAATCATCATACCCCTAAATAAAAGTAAAAAGGTTTGATCAAACAATCTTTTGTCGTGATCCTATAAAATGGTCCCTAAAGGTAAAGATTGACCAAAAACATGAAGTGGTATCTTAGCGATGATCAATGTTATCCGACATTGAGTTAAAATCTTAATGCATGGGTTTTGGCCAACATAAAACTTTTACCTGCAGTGTAGTTTTGGCTCAACCAACTTTCATATTGTGATACACAAAAAGCTAAAACACGATACAAGATTAATTCAAATTTTAAAACTCAGCCTTTCAACTCAGTTATGAGAATCAATATAACCAGCTAAATCTATATCATATGCTTTTTGTACCAAATATGCTATAATTGCTAATTGCTACTAAATATATCTGGAAAGGTGATAGGCTTAACATTCAGACATAATAATGATGTAACAGTGTATTGAAACTCTCCTTTTGATCATTCAGCGACAGCAGGAATCGAACACCTAACCTATAATTTGGGAGTTCGACCCTTGACCAAGGGAGATAATCCCCGTATTAGTTATTAAATATGGGCTTTAAGAGGTATTCCAACTGCTTCTAAGAAAGAAAAAAAACCACTGGATTGTTCAACGACCCTTTTTTCACTTGATTTCTCCGTCTTATTAAAAATATTGGTACCTGAGCATTTGAATCGAAAAGGAGAACGTTCGCAATGTCGGTTGATTTTCCTAATATGTTTTGTACAATAAATAAATAAATATATATATATTTGCTAAGTCCAGAAAAATATCGCTACAATATATTTGGGGAAAAATAATGCCATTGCATCAAGGGCTCTAGGAGTAAATGTGGAAGGATTTCATAAATAATCAGAATTAAAAGGCCAAGTTAA